>CM064514.1:16964916-17050930 GCA_032716605.1 Paralithodes platypus
GACTCTTTCCTTTTTGTATCCACTGTGTTAGGGCCTCTCGCCGACTGCTGACGTGGTTTACGTGGGAACAATGAAGGCGCACGGAGGTTGCCCCTACCCGTGCATAACCCTTCAACCACAACAATCGTCACCAGAGAACGCAGACGAGGCCCAGTGGCGTACTAGAGTGCCTAGAGGGGTGAGGTTAGCCATTGCCGTGTGATCCGACATGCAAGCATAGACAGAGGTTGGTACAACATACCCCGTAGGCGTGCCTACTGCCCTACCTATGACAGTGGCACACACGTTTATGGTGGGTGCAGGTATGCCTACCAGGGGGGAGTTTGTTATGTTTTACATGCCAACGGGAACTCCCCAAGCAAAATGCATGTTATTCAGGTTTTCAGGGTACGCAGGTCCATGCTGCGACTTTTACAGTTCCTGGAGGGAAGGAACACCCCATGTGAGCGGTATCGCTGGCACCGCCTGCGCTGTTACTGGACGGAACGCCCCATACTGCGAGCCAATGCAAGACCATCACGAGGTTGGTTACTCGGCTGTATCTTACGACTCGGTTCTGGGGTTTTCGTCGGTCACAGCGCGACAGTTTGGCCAGGCCGAAATCAAGCAGTTCAGAGCAATTAAGCTCTTATGAACCATGCGGGCCGGAATGACTTGCGTCAACCTACCCGCCAAGATTAAGAAGTCCTCTATCAGGATTTTGGTTGGTGATCTGTTTAATGACCCTCGTCCAGGAGTGGCGGCGGCGTCCCTCAAAGGGGAACAATGCCACCGCCGCAATGTGCGTTCGACTTGTCGATGTATCTGATAATCTTGCGATTCACATACCGACACGCATTTAGCTGCGGTCTTCATCGACCCACGAGCCGAGTGATCCCCCGTTAAGAGTTGTATTTGTTTGGTCTTTTTAAGCGACACAGAACCTGCCTCACCAGTTCATTTTTAGTCGCTGTAATGGTTGGGTTTAAAGACACAAGTTAGTACCTTGTGTGGCTGGAGGAAAGCTGCTTTGAGTTTTAGGTGGGCCAGCCACTCCAATAATGACCCACCGGGGGCCAGAGAAGGGCCACCCAGGTTTTTGTGTTTGTTTGCATCTGTTATGCTTTTGGTAATGATCCTTCCGCAGGTTCACCTACGGAAACCTTGTTACGACTTTTACTTCCTCTAAATGATCAAGTTTGGACATCTTTCCGTCAGCCCGAGGCGCCGGAACCCGCGACCACCGCCCCCTCAGAAAGGAAGACGGCGGGAGCGCGGCCGGACATCCAAGAGCGCCAGTCCGAAGGCCTCACTAAATCATTCAATCGGTAGTAGCGACGGGCGGTGTGTACAAAGGGCAGGGACGTAATCAACGCAAGCTGATGACTTGCGCTTACTGGGAATTCCTCGTTCATGGGAAACAATTGCAAGCCCCAATCCCTATCATGAAGGGGTTTCATCGGGTTACCCGCTCCTCTCGGAGGGGGACAACACGCTGATCCCTTCAGTGTAGCGCGCGTGCGGCCCAGAACATCTAAGGGCATCACAGACCTGTTATTGCTCAATCTCGTGCGGCTAGAGTTGCCGCTTATCCCTCTAAGAAGAAGTTGCGACTGGACACCAATTGCTGGAGATCCGTCGACTAGTTAATAGGCTAGAGTCTCGTTCGTTATCGGAATTAACCAGACAAATCGCTCCACCAACTAAGAACGGCCATGCACCACCACCCACTGAATCGAGAAAGAGCTCTCAATCTGTCAATCCTTCCAGTGTCTGGGCCTGGTGAGGTTTCCCGTGTTGAGTCAAATTAAGCCGCAGGCTCCACTCCTGGTGGTGCCCTTCCGTCAATTCCTTTAAGTTTCAGCTTTGCAACCATACTTCCCCCGGAACTCAAAGACTTTGGTTTCCCGGAAGCTGCCCGCCGGGTCATGGGAATAACGCCGGCGGATCGCTAGTCAGCATCGTTTATGGTTAGAACTAGGGCGGTATCTGATCGCCTTCGAACCTCTAACTTTCGTTCTTGATTAATGAAAACATCCTTGGTAAATGCTTTCGCAGTTGTTAGTCTTGCGACGGTCCAAGAATTTCACCTCTAGCGTCGCAGTACTAATACCCCCGCCTGTTTCTATTAGTCATTACCTCGGGTTCCGAAGAAAACCGACAAAATAGAACCGAGGTCCTATTCCATTATTCCATGCATAGACATTCAGGCCAATTCATGTAGCCTGCTCTGAGCACTCTAATTTTTTCAAAGTAAACATGCCGGCCACTCGGGACACTCGGTAAAGAGCACCCCGGGCGAGCCGGCGGGGCCATATTTCAGGCTGTTCGGAGCGTGACAGTAAGCACCGGGCGGTGAACCGTCAGTCCGGAACTGTAATCCAACTA
This sequence comes from Paralithodes platypus, assembly GCA_032716605.1. NCBI lineage: Eukaryota > Metazoa > Arthropoda > Malacostraca > Decapoda > Lithodidae > Paralithodes > Paralithodes platypus. Next base: position 16,967,284 of record CM064514.1, read on the forward strand.
CGAGCTTTTTAACCGCAACAACTTTAATATACGCTATTGGAGCTGGAATTACCGCGGCTGCTGGCACCAGACTTGCCCTCCAATGGGTCCTCGTTAAAGGATTTAAAGTGTACTCATTCCGATTGCGAGGCCTCGGATGAGTCTCGCATCGTTATTTTTCGTCACTACCTCCCCGGTCTGGGAATGGGTAATTTACGTGCCTGCTGCCTTCCTTAGATGTGGTAGCCGTTTCTCAGGCTCCCTCTCCGGAATCGAACCCTGATTCCCCGTTACCCGTTATAGCCATTGTAGGCGAATAACCTACAATCGAAAGCTGATAAGGCAGACACTTGAAAGATGCGGCGCCAGTGCGGAGACCGTGCGCTCAGCTCAAAGTTATTCAGATTCACCACAGGTGGGTTACGGACCGAGGCCCGACCGGTTTTGAACTAATAAAAGCGCCCCTCCCTTGCGGTCGGGGACTCTGTGTGCATGTATTAGCTCTAGAATTACCACAGTTATCCAAGTAAGTGGGGGTACAGATCCAATGAAACATAGCTGATTTAATGAGCCATTCGCGGTTTCACCTTACATCGGCTTGTACTTACACATGCATGGCTTAATCTTTGAGACAAGCATATGACTACTGGCAGGATCAACCAGGTAGATAACCTTTAAAGGTTTGTTTAGTTTTGGTATTGGTTTTGGTTTTGGTGGGCTCAGCTACCCGTGTGCTGCCAACTATAGGGTCCTAATACGAGACCAGTCACCGACAAAGCACTTATTGGTCGCTGCGCAGCGTCACCTGTTCACATCGACCTCATTGGCGTATGCCCACAGCACACAAAGGCAAACTGAGACCCCACACATGGTCATTCTGATAGAGCGCATGCCGATGCGGGCAATCCCATACAAGCAGTGCAGACCATCACGAGCTACCCGCCAAAGGATGTTTTCAGGCACCCTCCAGACTGGCTCGGCTGTATCTACTTCTTGTCAGATATGCCTGCGAGACCGGCTTGCGTTAGCAAACAATGAGCTTGGTTAGGTCTTCTGGTGGGCTCAGCTACCCACATACTGCAAGCAGCATAGAAAGGCAAACTGAGACCCCACACAAAAAGTTTGTCCCAACCTACACTCAGAATTTCCTTCTGGTGAGCTCGGCTACTGGTGTACTGCCAACTACAGGGTCTAGTGGCGAGACCCAAGCCCATGGGCAAAGCACATATTGGTCTCTGCACAGCGTCACCTGTTCACATCGACCTCATTGCTATGCGACAAGCATACCAGCAAACCTAGACCCCCACACAAAAGATTGCGCCAACCTCCGCTCAGAATTTCCTCCTGGTGAGCTCGGCTACTGGTGTACTGCCAACTAATGGGTCTAGTGGCGAGACCCAAGCCCATGGGCAAAGCAAATATTGGTCTCTGCACAGCGTCACCTGTTCACATCGACCTCATTGCTATGCGACAAGCATACCAGCAAACCGAGACCCCACACAAAAGAATGTGCCAGCCACAAAAGCACAAGAGTGTAGCATAGGTAACCTACACTAGTGTACCAATGCACCAGCTGACAAAGACCTTGGGGCTGTGATCTCACAGAGGAGACAGCTCTAGCCCACCCTTTTTGGTTAGTCAATGTCATTCATATGTGTGCTAGACAGTCTGGCCCTCCCACGACTGCCCAAGCACACACGTTTTACGTCGTTCCCTGTGGGTAATTAGACTAGTCAGCTTGAAAGATCAAAGCCGGACGTCCATTACTCACTAGAGCGACCTGCACAAGGGGCCCAGAGGCTCCGTTGCCATGCCTATAGCATTTTGGCGCCGTTCAGAGCGACCTGTGCACTGCATCGTCCGATACACCCCTCCTAATTAACTATAGGCCAAAGGAGTATCAGCTCTGCAGCGAGATCACGGCTTTTACCATGTTTGCCTGCACGATAGGGTCGTCGTGCAGTCGTTCGCTTACTAAGAGGCTCTGTAAGAGGCGTGCGACTCACCGACAATTCGGTAGCATTCCAACTAGGTCACCGAGTTTCTCCTCAAGAGGTAGCAAACCGGCTCATCTAGCCTCGCACCACACGCATTACAGGTCTCAGAGCTACCCAGAGCTGGCTCCCTTGAATCACAAGGCAATGGGGGCCAACCCAAGCAAACCTGAGGTTTTAAGGAGTCGTCAACTCTCGCAAATGTTAGACTTACAGGAACAGACAGGCCAATGTGGGAAACCTCACCCAGCATCAACCTGCCCGCCTGGAATCTGTGTCCGTGTCTCAATTCTATGGTCATATAGGTTGCCCAAACCCATTCCGGTTACTGCTTGCCCAGGAAAACTCTTAACGATATCTGCATATCAAGTGTTTCCGCAGTTTCCCAGCTTTTATGCCTAGAATGCCCTCTGAGACCACGGAGCACAAAAATCCAACATTTTTGGAGAGCCTCGTCCCTATAGTATATACAGACCCGCACCGAACATAACCAGTGGATCTTTCCAACTTAACCTCAATGATACGTTAAACTGCCCTTTAGGGCCTGAAAAACGGGTAATACCACATAGTAGATGCGTTCCCAAGTTGCACGTAATTAGCTTTTCGCGAAATTCGTTTTTCGGCGGCCACGGCCTCAGACCCGTTTTTTGCACGTTTTTGCTCGCAGGTGACCGTTTCGGTAAAACCGATCAAGTTTTTCGTTTAATCTGCCACCTGGAACGGGGTTGGTCATGAATTCGATCTCAATCGATCTCAAGCCATGGGCCACCATGGGCCACCATGGCTTGCAAACGAATTCGTGGCAAAAACCCTTTCCCGGAGGCGGGGAGGCGGTTTAAACAAATCGCTTGGTCGGTTTTAACACGACCGTCACCTGCTAGCAAATCCGTGAGAAAACGGCTCTGAAACGGCGGTCGCCGAAAAACGCGTTTCATCTTACCGCCTCATGGGAAGAGTTTTTGCACGGATTCGCTCTCAAGCCACGGTGGCGGTGTTTGACCCTCCTAGTGATCATTTTCCCGCCTCCTGGGAAGGGTTTTTGCCCGGATTCGATCTCAAGCCACGGTGGTGGTGGTGGTGGTGCTTAACCCTCCTAGTGATCATCTTCCCGCCTCCTGGGAAGAGTTTTTGCCCGGATTCGATCTCAAGCCACGGTGGTGGTGCTTAACCCTCCTAGTGATGATCTTCCCGCCTATTGGGAAGCGTTTTTGCCCGGATTCGATCTCAGGCCACGGTGGTGGTGTTTGACCCTCCTAGTGATCATCTACCCGCCTCTTGGGAAGGGTTTTTGCCCGGATTCGATCTCAAGCCACGGTGGTGGTGCTTGACCCTCCTAGTGATCATCTTCCCGCCTATTGGGAAGAGTTTTTGCCCGGATTCGATCTCAAGCCACGGTGGTGGTGCTTGACCCTCCTAGTGATCATCTTCCCGCCTATTGGGAAGAGTTTTTGCCCGGATTCGATCTCAGGCCACGGTGGTGGTGTTTGACCCTCAAAGTGATGATCTTCCCGCCTCTTGGGAAGGGTTTTGGGGCGGATTCGATCTCAGGCCACGGTGGTGGTTCTTGACCCTCCTAGTGATGATCTTCCCGCCTCCTGGGAAGGGTTTTTGCCCGGATTCGATCTCAGGCCACGGTGGTGGTTCTTGACCCTCCTAGTGATCATCTTCCCGCCTCCTGGGAAGGGTTTTTGCCCGGATTCGATCTGAAGCCACCGTGGTGGTGTTTGACCCTCCTAGTGATGATCTTCCCGCCTCCTGGGAAGGGTTTTTGCCCGGATTCGATCTCAGGCCACGGTGGTGGTTCTTGACCCTCCTAGTGATCATCTTCCCGCCTCCTGGGAAGGGTTTTTGCCCGGATTCGATCTGAAGCCACGGTGGTGGTGTTTGACCCTCAAAGTGACGATCTTCCCGCCTCTTGGGAAGGGTTTTGGGGCGGATTCGATCTCAAGCCACGGTGGTGGTGTTTGACCCTCCTAGTGATCATCTACCCGCCTCTTGGGAAGAGTTTTTGGGCGGATTCGATCTGAAGCCACGGTGGTGGTGTTTGACCCTCCTAGTGATCATCTACCCGCCTCTTGGGAAGGGTTTTTGGGCGGATTCGATCTCAAGCCACGGTGGTGGTGCTTGACCCTCCTAGTGATCATCTTCCCGCCTCCTGGGAAGGGTTTTTGCCCGGATTCGATCTGAAGCCACGGTGGTGGTGTTTGACTCTCAAAGTGATGATCTTCCCGCCTCTTGGGAAGGGTTTTGGGGCGGATTCGATCTCAGGCCACGGTGGTGATTCTTGACCCTCCTAGTGATGATCTTCCCGCCTCCTGGGAAGGGTTTTTGCCCGGATTCGATCTCAGGCCACGGTGGTGGTTCTTGACCCTCCTAGTGATCATCTTCCCGCCTCCTGGGAAGGGTTTTTGCCCGGATTCGATCTGAAGCCACGGTGGTGGTGTTTGACCCTCCTAGTGATGATCTTCCCGCCTCCTGGGAAGGGTTTTTGCCCGGATTCGATCTCAAGCCACGGTGGTGGTGCTTAACCCTCCTAGTGATCATCTTCCCGCCTCTTGGGAAGGGTTTTTGCCCGGATTCGATCTCAAGCCACGGTGGTGGTGCTTAACCCTCCTAGTGATCATCTTCCCGCCTCCTGGGAAGAGTTTTTGCCCGGATTCGATCTCAGGTCACGGTGGTGGTTCTTGACCCTCCTAGTGATGATCTTCCCGCCTCCTGGGAAGGGTTTTGCCCGGATTCGATCTCAGGCCACGGTGGTGGTTCTTGACCCTCCTAGTGATCATCTTCCCGCCTCCTGGGAAGGGTTTTTGCCCGGATTCGATCTGAAGCCACGGTGGTGGTGTTTGACCCTCCTAGTGATGATCTTCCCGCCTCCTGGGAAGGGTTTTTGCCCGGATTCGATCTCAGGCCACGGTGGTGGTTCTTGACCCTCCTAGTGATCATCTTCCCGCCTCCTGGGAAGGGTTTTTGCCCGGATTCGATCTCAGGCCACGGTGGTGATTCTTGACCCTCCTAGTGATGATCTTCCCGCCTCCTGGGAAGGGTTTTTGCCCGGATTCGATCTCAGGCCACGGTGGTGGTTCTTGACCCTCCTAGTGATGATCTTCCCGCCTCCTGGGAAGGGTTTTTGCCCGGATTCGATCTCAGGCCACGGTGGTGGTTCTTGACCCTCCTAGTGATCATCTTCCCGCCTCCTGGGAAGGGTTTTTGCCCGGATTCGATCTGAAGCCACGGTGGTGGTGTTTGACCCTCCTAGTGATGATCTTCCCGCCTCCTGGGAAGGGTTTTTGCCCGGATTCGATCTCAGGCCACGGTGGTGGTTCTTGACCCTCCTAGTGATCATCTTCCCGCCTCCTGGGAAGGGTTTTTGCCCGGATTCGATCTCAGGCCACGGTGGTGGTTCTTGACCCTCCTAGTGATCATCTTCCCGCCTCCTGGGAAGGGTTTTTGCCCGGATTCGATCTGAAGCCACGGTGGTGGTGTTTGACCCTCAAAGTGATGATCTTCCCGCCTCTTGGGAAGGGTTTTGGGGCGGATTCGATCTCAAGCCACGGTGGTGGTGTTTGACCCTCCTAGTGATCATCTACCCGCCTCTTGGGAAGAGTTTTTGGGCGGATTCGATCTGAAGCCACGGTGGTGGTGTTTGACCCTCCTAGTGATCATCTACCCGCCTCTTGGGAAGGGTTTTTGGGCGGATTCGATCTCAAGCCACGGTGGTGGTGCTTGACCCTCCTAGTGATCATCTTCCCGCCTCCTGGGAAGGGTTTTTGCCCGGATTCGATCTGAAGCCACGGTGGTGGTGTTTGACCCTCAAAGTGATGATCTTCCCGCCTCTTGGGAAGGGTTTTGGGGCGGATTCGATCTCAGGCCACGGTGGTGGTTCTTGACCCTCCTAGTGATGATCTTCCCGCCTCCTGGGAAGGGTTTTTGCCCGGATTCGATCTCAGGCCACGGTGGTGGTTCTTGACCCTCCTAGTGATCATCTTCCCGCCTCCTGGGAAGGGTTTTTGCCCGGATTCGATCTGAAGCCACGGTGGTGGTGTTTGACCCTCCTAGTGATGATCTTCCCGCCTCCTGGGAAGGGTTTTTGCCCGGATTCGATCTCAAGCCACGGTGGTGGTGCTTAACCCTCCTAGTGATCATCTTCCCGCCTCTTGGGAAGGGTTTTTGCCCGGATTCGATCTCAAGCCACGGTGGTGGTGCTTAACCCTCCTAGTGATCATCTTCCCGCCTCCTGGGAAGAGTTTTTGCCCGGATTCGATCTCAGGCCACGGTGGTGGTTCTTGACCCTCCTAGTGATGATCTTCCCGCCTCCTGGGAAGGGTTTTTGCCCGGATTCGATCTCAGGCCACGGTGGTGGTTCTTGACCCTCCTAGTGATGATCTTCCCGCCTCCTGGGAAGGGTTTTTGCCCGGATTCGATCTCAGGCCACGGTGGTGGTTCTTGACCCTCCTAGTGATGATCTTCCCGCCTCCTGGGAAGGGTTTTTGCCCGGATTCGATCTCAGGCCACGGTGGTGGTTCTTGACCCTCCTAGTGATCATCTTCCCGCCTCCTGGGAAGGGTTTTTGCCCGGATTCGATCTGAAGCCACGGTGGTGGTGTTTGACCCTCCTAGTGATGATCTTCCCGCCTCCTGGGAAGGGTTTTTGCCCGGATTCGATCTCAGGCCACGGTGGTGGTTCTTGACCCTCCTAGTGATGATCTTCCCGCCTCCTGGGAAGGGTTTTTGCCCGGATTCGATCTCAGGCCACGGTGGTGGTTCTTGACCCTCCTAGTGATCATCTTCCCGCCTCCTGGGAAGGGTTTTTGCCCGGATTCGATCTGAAGCCACGGTGGTGGTGTTTGACCCTCCTAGTGATGATCTTCCCGCCTCTTGGGAAGGGTTTTGGGGCGGATTCGATCTCAAGCCACGGTGGTGGTGTTTGACCCTCCTAGTGATCATCTACCCGCCTCTTGGGAAGAGTTTTTGGGCGGATTCGATCTGAAGCCACGGTGGTGGTGTTTGACCCTCCTAGTGATCATCTACCCGCCTCTTGGGAAGGGTTTTTGGGCGGATTCGATCTCAAGCCACGGTGGTGGTGCTTGACCCTCCTAGTGATCATCTTCCCGCCTCCTGGGAAGGGTTTTTGCCCGGATTCGATCTGAAGCCACGGTGGTGGTGTTTGACCCTCAAAGTGATGATCTTCCCGCCTCTTGGGAAGGGTTTTGGGGCGGATTCGATCTCAGGCCACGGTGGTGGTTCTTGACCCTCCTAGTGATGATCTTCCCGCCTCCTGGGAAGGGTTTTTGCCCGGATTCGATCTCAGGCCACGGTGGTGGTTCTTGACCCTCCTAGTGATCATCTTCCCGCCTCCTGGGAAGGGTTTTTGCCCGGATTCGATCTGAAGCCACGGTGGTGGTGTTTGACCCTCCTAGTGATGATCTTCCCGCCTCCTGGGAAGGGTTTTTGCCCGGATTCGATCTCAGGCCACGGTGGTGGTTCTTGACCCTCCTAGTGATCATCTTCCCGCCTCCTGGGAAGGGTTTTTGCCCGGATTCGATCTCAGGCCACGGTGGTGGTTCTTGACCCTCCTAGTGATCATCTTCCCGCCTCCTGGGAAGGGTTTTTGCCCGGATTCGATCTGAAGCCACGGTGGTGGTGTTTGACCCTCCTAGTGATGATCTTCCCGCCTCTTGGGAAGGGTTTTGGGCCGGATTCGATCTCAAGCCACGGTGGTGGTGTTTGACCCTCCTAGTGATCATCTTCCCGCCTCCTGGGAAGGGTTTTCGCCCGGATTCGATCTGAAGCCACGGTGGTGGTGTTTGACCCTCCTAGTGATCATCTTCCCGCCTCCTGGGAAGGGTTTTTGCCCGGATTCGATCTCAAGCCACGGTGGTGGTGCTTGACCCTCCTAGTGATCATCTTCCCGCCTCCTGGGAAGGGTTTTTGCCCGGATTCGATCTGAAGCCACGGTGGTGGTGTTTGACCCTCCTAGTGATGATCTTCCCGCCTCCTGGGAAGGGTTTTGGGGCGGATTCGATCTCAGGCCACGGTGGTGGTTCTTGACCCTCCTAGTGATGATCTTCCCGCCTCCTGGGAAGGGTTTTTGCCCGGATTCGATCTCAGGCCACGGTGGTGGTTCTTGACCCTCCTAGTGATCATCTTCCCGCCTCCTGGGAAGGGTTTTTGCCCGGATTCGATCTGAAGCCACGGTGGTGGTGTTTGACCCTCCTAGTGATGATCTTCCCGCCTCCTGGGAAGGGTTTTGGCCCGGATTCGATCTCAGGCCACGGTGGTGGTTCTTGACCCTCCTAGTGATGATCTTCCCGCCTCCTGGGAAGGGTTTTTGCCCGGATTCGATCTCAAGCCACGGTGGTGGGGCTTAACCCTCCTAGTGATCATCTTCCCGCCTCCTGGGAAGGGTTTTTGCCCGGATTCGATCTCAAGCCACGGTGGTGGTGCTTGACCCTCCTAGTGATCATCTTCCCGCCTCCTGGGAAGGGTTTTTGCCCGGATTCGATCTCAGGCCACGGTGGTGGTTCTTGACCCTCCTAGTGATGATCTTCCCGCCTCCTGGGAAGGGTTTTTGCCCGGATTCGATCTCAGGCCACGGTGGTGGTTCTTGACCCTCCTAGTGATGATCTTCCCGCCTCCTGGGAAGGGTTTTTGCCCGGATTCGATCTCAGGCCACGGTGGTGGTTCTTGACCCTCCTAGTGATCATCTTCCCGCCTCCTGGGAAGGGTTTTTGCCCGGATTCGATCTGAAGCCACGGTGGTGGTGTTTGACCCTCCTAGTGATGATCTTCCCGCCTCCTGGGAAGGGTTTTTGCCCGGATTCGATCTCAGGCCACGGTGGTGGTTCTTGACCCTCCTAGTGATCATCTTCCCGCCTCCTGGGAAGGGTTTTTGCCCGGATTCGATCTCAGGCCACGGTGGTGGTTCTTGACCCTCCTAGTGATCATCTTCCCGCCTCCTGGGAAGGGTTTTTGCCCGGATTCGATCTGAAGCCACGGTGGTGGTGTTTGACCCTCAAAGTGATGATCTTCCCGCCTCTTGGGAAGGGTTTTGGGGCGGATTCGATCTCAAGCCACGGTGGTGGTGTTTGACCCTCCTAGTGATCATCTACCCGCCTCTTGGGAAGAGTTTTTGGGCGGATTCGATCTGAAGCCACGGTGGTGGTGTTTGACCCTCCTAGTGATCATCTACCCGCCTCTTGGGAAGGGTTTTTGGGCGGATTCGATCTCAAGCCACGGTGGTGGTGCTTGACCCTCCTAGTGATCATCTTCCCGCCTCCTGGGAAGGGTTTTTGCCCGGATTCGATCTGAAGCCACGGTGGTGGTGTTTGACCCTCAAAGTGATGATCTTCCCGCCTCTTGGGAAGGGTTTTGGGGCGGATTCGATCTCAGGCCACGGTGGTGGTTCTTGACCCTCCTAGTGATGATCTTCCCGCCTCCTGGGAAGGGTTTTTGCCCGGATTCGATCTCAGGCCACGGTGGTGGTTCTTGACCCTCCTAGTGATCATCTTCCCGCCTCCTGGGAAGGGTTTTTGCCCGGATTCGATCTGAAGCCACGGTGGTGGTGTTTGACCCTCCTAGTGATGATCTTCCCGCCTCCTGGGAAGGGTTTTTGCCCGGATTCGATCTCAAGCCACGGTGGTGGTGCTTAACCCTCCTAGTGATCATCTTCCCGCCTCTTGGGAAGGGTTTTTGCCCGGATTCGATCTCAAGCCACGGTGGTGGTGTTTGACCCTCCTAGTGATGATCTTCCCGCCTCTTGGGAAGGGTTTTTGCCCGGATTCGATCTCAGGCCACGGTGGTGGTTCTTGACCCTCCTAGTGATCATCTTCCCGCCTCCTGGGAAGGGTTTTTGCCCGGATTCGATCTCAAGCCACGGTGGTGGTGCTTGACCCTCCTAGTGATCATCTTCCCGCCTCCTAGGAAGGGTTTTTGCCCGGATTCGATCTGAAGCCACGGTGGTGGTGTTTGACCCTCAAAGTGATGATCTTCCCGCCTCTTGGGAAGGGTTTTGGGGCGGATTCGATCTCAGGCCACGGTGGTGGTTCTTGACCCTCCTAGTGATGATCTTCCCGCCTCCTGGGAAGGGTTTTTGCCCGGATCCGATCTCAGGCCACGGTGGTGGTTCTTGACCCTCCTAGTGATCATCTACCCGCCTCTTGGGAAGAGTTTTTGGGCGGATTCGATCTGAAGCCACGGTGGTGGTGTTTGACCCTCCTAGTGATCATCTACCCGCCTCTTGGGAAGGGTTTTTGGGCGGATTCGATCTCAAGCCACGGTGGTGGTGCTTGACCCTCCTAGTGATCATCTTCCCGCCTCCTGGGAAGGGTTTTTGCCCGGATTCGATCTGAAGCCACGGTGGTGGTGTTTGACCCTCAAAGTGATGATCTTCCCGCCTCTTGGGAAGGGTTTTGGGGCGGATTCGATCTGAAGCCACGGTGGTGGTGTTTGACCCTCCTAGTGATCATCTACCCGCCTCTTGGGAAGGGTTTTTGGGCGGATTCGATCTCAAGCCACGGTGGTGGTGCTTAACCCTCCTAGTGATGCTCTTCCCGCCTATTGGGAAGAGTTTTTGCCCGGATTCGATCTCAGGCCACGGTGGTGGTGCTTGACCCTCCTAGTGATCATCTTCCCGCCTCCTGGGAAGGGTTTTTGCCCGGATTCGATCTGAAGCCACGGTGGTGGTGTTTGACCCTCAAAGTGATGATCTTCCCGCCTCTTGGGAAGGGTTTTGGGGCGGATTCGATCTGAAGCCACGGTGGTGGTGTTTGACCCTCCTATGATTCTCCCCCTCTTAAGGGTTTTTTTTGGGCGGATTCGATCTCAAGCCACGGTGGTGGTGCATCCTAGCGATCATTCGATCTGAAGCCACGGTGGTGGTGTTTCACCCTCAAAGTGATGATCTACCCGCCTCTAGGGAAGGGTTTTTCAGCGGATTCGAACTGAAGCCACGGTGGTGGTGGTAAAGCCTCCTAGTGATCATCTTCCCGCCTCTTGGGAAGGGTTTTTGCCCGGATTCGATCTCAAGCCACGGTGGTGGTGCTTAACCCTCCTAGTGATCATCTTCCCGCCTCCTGGGAAGAGTTTTTGCCCGGATTCGATCTCAGGCCACGGTGGTGGTGCTTGACCCTCCTAGTGATCATCTTCCCGCCTCCTGGGAAGGGTTTTTGCCCGGATTCGATCTGAAGCCACGGTGGTGTTTTTTGACCCTCAAAGTGATGATCTTCCCGCCTCTTGGGAAGGGTTTTGGGGCGGATTCGATCTGAAGCCACGGTGGTGGTGTTTGACCCTCCTAGTGATCATCTACCCGCCTCTTGGGAAGGGTTTTTGGGCGGATTCGATCTCAAGCCACGGTGGTGGTGCTTAACCCTCCTAGTGATGCTCTTCCCGCCTCCTGGGAAGAGTTTTTGCCCGGATTCGATCTCAGGCCACGGTGGTGGTGCTTGACCCTCCTAGTGATCATCTTCCCGCCTCCTGGGAAGGGTTTTTTGCCCGGATTCGATCTGAAGCCACGGTGGTGGTGTTTGACCCTCAAAGTGATCATCTTCCCGCTTCCTGGGAAGGGTTTTTGCCCGGATTCGATCTCAGCCCACGGTGGTGGGGCTTGACCCTCCTAGTGCCCAAAAACGATGACAATCTCAGTCACCGTCGGTTCAGAAGACTTCCCGGCACTCTACGGACGCCTACATCCGCGTTTGACTTACTCTGCCACTTTCAGTGAGACCCAACACACACCCGTTTCTGACATTTGTCGCAGAGTGCTCAGCAAGCACACTTTTTAGGGCCCGTTTTCGATGGGGAATCCGAATCTGTCCTGGCTTTTGACGTACGTTCAAAACTCCTCCTAATGAGACGCTCCAGTACCGCCATTTTACCAGCTAGGCCAATTCTGACTACAGATTCGGACTCGCCAGGCCAAACTACATAAGAATCAATCCCACCTCAGGCCAAAAAAAAAAAAAAAAAAAAAAATTTTTTTTTTTGCCAAACACACACTTTTCTGACAATTGTCGCAGAGTGCTTAGCAAGCACACTTGTTAGGGCCCGTTTTCGATGGGGAATCCGAATCTGTCCTGGCTTTTGACGTACGTTCAAAACTCCTCCTAATGAGACGCTCCTGTACCCCCATTTTACCAGCTAGGCCAATTCTGACTACAGATTCGGACTCGCCAGGCCAAACTGCATAAGAATACCACCCTCAAACGTGGAACGGGCCAGGTCGCCCATTTGAGCCCAAAAACGATGACAATCTCAGTCACCGTCGGTTCAGAAGACTTTCCGCCACTCTACGGACGCCTACATCCGCGTTTGACTTACTCTGCCACTTTCAGTGGGACCCAACACACACCCGTTTCTGACATTTGTCGCAGAGTGCTCAGCAAGCACACTTTTTAGGGCCCGTTTTCGATGGGGAATCCGAATCTGTCCTGGCTTTTGACGTACGTTCAAAACTCCTCCTAATGAGACGCTCCAGTACCGCCATTTTACCAGCTAGGCCAATTCTGACTACAGATTCGGACTCGCCAGGCCAAACTACATAAGAATCAATCCCACCTCAGGCCAAAAAAAAAAAAAAAAAAAAAATTTTTTTTTGCCAAACACACACTTTTCTGACAATTGTCGCAGAGTGCTTAGCAAGCACACTTGTTAGGGCCCGTTTTCGATGGGGAATCCGAATCTGTCCTGGCTTTTGACGTACGTTCAAAACTCCTCCTAATGAGACGCTCCTGTACCCCCATTTTACCAGCTAGGCCAATTCTGACTACAGATTCGGACTCGCCAGGCCAAACTGCATAAGAATACCACCCTCAAACGTGGAACGGGCCAGGTCGCCCATTTGAGCCCAAAAACGATGACAATCTCAGTCACCGTCGGTTCAGAAGACTTTCCGCCACTCTACGGACGCCTACATCCGCGTTTGACTTACTCTGCCACTTTCAGTGGGACCCAACACACACCCGTTTCTGACATTTGTCGCAGAGTGCTCAGCAAGCACACTTTTTAGGGCCCGTTTTCGATGGGGAATCCGAATCTGTCCTGGCTTTTGACGTACGTTCAAAACTCCTCCTAATGAGACGCTCCAGTACCGCCATTTTACCAGCTAGGCCAATTCTGACTACAGATTCGGACTCGCCAGGCCAAACTACATAAGAATCAATCCCACCTCAGGCCAAAAAAAAAAAAAAAAAAAAAATTTTTTTTTGCCAAACACACACTTTTCTGACAATTGTCGCAGAGTGCTTAGCAAGCACACTTGTTAGGGCCCGTTTTCGATGGGGAATCCGAATCTGTCCTGGCTTTTGACGTACGTTCAAAACTCCTCCTAATGAGACGCTCCTGTACCCCCATTTTACCAGCTAGGCCAATTCTGACTACAGATTCGGACTCGCCAGGCCAAACTGCATAAGAATACCACCCTCAAACGTGGAACGGGCCAGGTCGCCCATTTGAGCCCAAAAACGATGACAATCTCAGTCACCGTCGGTTCAGAAGACTTTCCGCCACTCTACGGACGCCTACATCCGCGTTTGACTTACTCTGCCACTTTCAGTGGGACCCAACACACACCCGTTTCTGACATTTGTCGCAGAGTGCTCAGCAAGCACACTTTTTAGGGCCCGTTTTCGATGGGGAATCCGAATCTGTCCTGGCTTTTGACGTACGTTCAAAACTCCTCCTAATGAGACGCTCCAGTACCCCCATTTTACCAGCTAGGCCAATTCTGACTACAGATTCGGACTCGCCAGGCCAAACTGCATAAGAATACCACCCTCAAACGTGGAACGGGCCAGGTCGCCCATTTGAGCCCAAAAACGATGACAATCTCAGTCACCGTCGGTTCAGAAGACTTTCCGCCACTCTACGGACGCCTACATCCGCGTTTGACTTACTCTGCCACTTTCAGTGGGACCCAACACACACCCGTTTCTGACATTTGTCGCAGAGTGCTCAGCAAGCACACTTTTTAGGGCCCGTTTTCGATGGGGAATCCGAATCTGTCCTGGCTTTTGACGTACGTTCAAAACTCCTCCTAATGAGACGCTCCAGTACCGCCATTTTACCAGCTAGGCCAATTCTGACTACAGATTCGGACTCGCCAGGCCAAACTACATAAGAATCAATCCCACCTCAGGCCAAAAAAAAAAAAAAAAAAAAAATGCCAAACACACACTTTTCTGACAATTGTCGCAGAGTGCTTAGCAAGCACACTTGTTAGGGCCCGTTTTCGATGGGGAATCCGAATCTGTCCTGGCTTTTGACGTACGTTCAAAACTCCTCCTAATGAGACGCTCCTGTACCCCCATTTTACCAGCTAGGCCAATTCTGACTACAGATTCGGACTCGCCAGGCCAAACTGCATAAGAATACCACCCTCAAACGTGGAACGGGCCAGGTCGCCCATTTGAGCCCAAAAACGATGACAATCTCAGTCACCGTCGGTTCAGAAGACTTTCCGCCACTCTACGGACGCCTACATCCGCGTTTGACTTACTCTGCCACTTTCAGTGGGACCCAACACACACCCGTTTCTGACATTTGTCGCAGAGTGCTCAGCAAGCACACTTTTTAGGGCCCGTTTTCGATGGGGAATCCGAATCTGTCCTGGCTTTTGACGTACGTTCAAAACTCCTCCTAATGAGACGCTCCAGTACCGCCATTTTACCAGCTAGGCCAATTCTGACTACAGATTCGGACTCGCCAGGCCAAACTACATAAGAATCAATCCCACCTCAGGCCAAAAAAAAAAAAAAAAAAAAAAATTTTTTTTGCCAAACACACACTTTTCTGACAATTGTCGCAGAGTGCTTAGCAAGCACACTTGTTAGGGCCCGTTTTCGATGGGGAATCCGAATCTGTCCTGGCTTTTGACGTACGTTCAAAACTCCTCCTAATGAGACGCTCCTGTACCCCCATTTTACCAGCTAGGCCAATTCTGACTACAGATTCGGACTCGCCAGGCCAAACTGCATAAGAATACCACCCTCAAACGTGGAACGGGCCAGGTCGCCCATTTGAGCCCAAAAACGATGACAATCTCAGTCACCGTCGGTTCAGAAGACTTTCCGCCACTCTACGGACGCCTACATCCGCGTTTGACTTACTCTGCCACTTTCAGTGGGACCCAACACACACCCGTTTCTGACATTTGTCGCAGAGTGCTCAGCAAGCACACTTTTTAGGGCCCGTTTTCGATGGGGAATCCGAATCTGTCCTGGCTTTTGACGTACGTTCAAAACTCCTCCTAATGAGACGCTCCAGTACCGCCATTTTACCAGCTAGGCCAATTCTGACTACAGATTCGGACTCGCCAGGCCAAACTACATAAGAATCAATCCCACCTCAGGCCAAAAAAAAAAAAAAAAAAAAATGCCAAACACACACTTTTCTGACAATTGTCGCAGAGTGCTTAGCAAGCACACTTGTTAGGGCCCGTTTTTGATGGGGAATCCGAATCTGTCCTGGCTTTTGACGTACGTTCAAAACTCCTCCTAATGTGACGCTCCAGTACCGCATTTTTACCAGCTAGGCCAATTCTGACTACAGATTCGGACTCGCCAGGCCAAACTGCATAAGAATACCACCCTCAAACGTGGAACGGGTCAGGTCGCCCATTTGAGCCCAAAAACGATGACAATCTCAGTCACCGTCGGTTCAGAAGACTTTCCGCCACTCTACGGACGCCTACATCTGCGTTTGACTTACTCTGCCAATTTCAGTGAGACCCAACACACACCCGTTTCTGACATTTGTCGCAGAGTGCTCAGCAAGCACACTTTTTAGGGCCCGTTTTCGATGGGGAATCCGAATCTGTCCTGGCTTTTGACGTACGTTCAAAACTCCTCCTAATGAGACGCTCCAGTACCGCATTTTTACCAGCTAGGCCAATTCTGACTACAGATTCGGACTCGCCAGGCCAAACTGCCTAAGAATACCACCCTCAAACGTGGAACGGGCCAGGTCGCCCATTTGAGCCCAAAAACGATGACAATCTCAGTCACCGTCGGTGACTCCGGCGAAGAGATCATCACTAGGAGGGTCAAACACCACCACCGTGGCTTCAGATCGAATCCGGGCCAAAAAAAAAAAACTTCCCAAGAGGTGGGAAGATGATCACTTGGCGGGTCAAACACCAGCACCGTGACCTGAAATCGAATCCGGGCAAAAACCCTTCCCAGGAAGCGGGAAGATGATCACTTGGAGGGTCAAACACCACCACCGTGGCTTCAGATCGAATCCGGGCAAAAACCCTTCCCAGGAGGCGGGAAGATGATCACTAAGAGGGTCAAACCCCACCACCGTGGCTTGAGATCGAATCCGGGCAAAAACCCTTCTCAAGAGGCGGGAAGAGGATCACTAAGAGGGTCAAACCCCACCACCGTGGCTTCAGATTGAATCCGGGCAAAAACCCTTCCCAGGAGGCGGGAAGATGATCACTAAGAGGGTCAAACTCCCACCACCGTGCCTTCAGATCGAATTCGGGCAAATACCCTTTCCAAGAGGAGGGAAGATGATCACTAGGCGGGTCAAACACCACCACAGTGGCTTGAGATCGAATCCGGGCCAAAACCCCTTCCCAAGAGGCGGGAACATGATCACTAGGAGGGTCAAACACCACAGTGGCTTCAGATCGAATCCGGGCAAAAACCCTTCCCAGGAGGCGGGAAGATGATTACTAAGAGGGTCAAACCCCACCACCGTGGCTTGAGATCGAATCCGGGCAAAAACCCTTCTCAAGAGGCGGGAAGAGGATCACTAAGAGGGTCAAACCCCACCACCGTGGCTTCAGATTGAATCCGGGCAAAAACCCTTCCCAGGAGGCGGGAAGATGATCACTAAGAGGGTCAAACCCCCACCACCGTGGCTTCAGATCAAATCCGGGCAAATCCCCTTCCCAGGAGGCGGTTAGAAATGATCAAACATGGTCGGTCAAACACCACCCGCCTCCTGGTAAAGGTTTTGTCACGGATTCAATCTCAGTCCACGGCGGGTGGATTTTCACCGTCCTTGTGAAGGGTGTTTGGCGCGCATTTGATCTCAGACCACGGTGGGCGGGTGGATTGATTATTTGTTTTCCCTGGTTTCTATGTAGTTCTGGTGTGACATGTTCCCAAACCACGGTAAACACAGAACAATTCAAAAAGTCCTTGGCGGAGGTCGAGCGTTAGCTCGACTTCCGCCTTATATTGCTCCCAAACACAGCCGCGGCCAAAAATGCAAAAAATTCCATATAAATCAGTTCCTCAAAAAAAAAATTCATATAAAAAAATGTGATTGAAAAAATTCCATATAAAAACATAAAATTCGATATAAAACAAAAAAGGTGATTACAAAAAAATTGGCCTGGCCCATCCCACGGCCACCGACCACCGACCCTCGACCCGAGTCAGACTCGCATCCAACCAAGTCCTGAGAGGGGAGACACCTGTCTGGCTGGCTGCATAGAGGACCACCCTCACCAGCCACCAGTGCTCCCTGTGTCCCATGGCCACCGACCCTCGACCAGAGACAGACTCGCATCCAACCAAGTCCTGAGAGGGGAGACACATGTCTGGCTGGCTGCATAGAGGACCACCCTCACCAGCCACAAGTGCTCCCTGTGTCCCAAGGCCCATCAACCCTCGACCAGAGGCAGGAGACAGGAGACAGGAGTCAGACTCGCATCCAACCAAGTCCTGAGAGGAGAGGGAGACACCTGTCTGGCTGGCTGCATAGAGGACCACCCTCACCAGCCACCAGTGCTCCCCGTGTCCCATGGCCACCGACCAGAGACAGGACACAGGAGACAGAGTCAGAGTCAGAGTCGGACTCGGACCCGACCAAGTCCTGAGAGGAGAGGGAGACACCTGTCTGGCTGGCTGCATTGAGGACCACCCTCACCAGCGCTCCCTGTGTCCCATGGCCACCGACCCTCGACCCTCGACCAGAGGCAGGAGCCAGGAGTCAGACTCTCATCCAACCAAGTCCTGAGAGGGGAGGGAGACCCTTGTCTGGCTGGCTGCATAGAGGACCACCCTCACCAGCCACCAGTGCTCCCCGTGTCCCATGGCCACCGAACCTCGACCGGACACAGGATTCAGACTCTCATCCAACCAAGTCCTGAGAGGGGAGACACCGGTCTGTCTGGCTGGCTGCATAGAGGACCACCCTCGCCAAGCCACCAGTGCTCCCTGTGTCCCCCGGTCACCGAACCTCGACCAGAGACAGTCTTCAGACACTCGGCCAACCAAGTCCTGAGAGCCAAGGGCGCGTCCCGCTGCTAGGTCAAGAGAAGAGGCAAGCTCTCGAGACTCTAGCAAACAGGCCAAGCCTTGGACCAACCAAACTTTTTTTTGTTTTGGTTTTGGTTTTTCTCCTGGCCCAAGAGGGCCAGAGCACTCAGGCCCAAGGAGAAGACACACTTGATCAAGGCATGCCCTCTCTCGGTCCCAAGTGCCCCAGCCCAACACATGTGTGTGGGTGGAGACACCATTATTTCACTTGGAGGATCGCAGGTTGCCATACGGCGCACCATCACGAAACCTCCAGCCTTATAGGGAGAAGTCTTAGTGGATCGCAGTGGGGACTGCTCTGCCACTTACAACACCCTGACTAGTACGTAAGTCGTCTGCAAACGATTCGGCACGGCACATTGGCACATCGAGTGATCTTTATTAGGGAGAGGAGAGCCCGCACTCTTGGCAGAGACGACTCCCCCCATAGGTTCCCTGTTCAGTGGTCCATTCCCGCGCACACCCATTGGATGAGGCGAGTCCGTCAGGCTATTAACGTGTCTATTGACCATCGCAATGCCAGCCGCACAACAATATCGTTGTCTCTTTAGCCGGGATTCTGCCTTAGAGGCCTTCAGGCATAATCCCACGGACGTAGCGTCGCTCCACTGGCCGATCGACCAAGAGCGGAACCATATGTCCGGACCTGCCGTTCCTCTCGTACTGAGCAGGACTACTATCACAACGACTGTTATAACGTGTGAACAGTAGGATAAAACTAACCTGTCTCGCGACGGACAGGTCAAGTTTCCTCAGGTGGCTTGATCACCCGATAGGCAGAGATGTCCGGGCCAGTCCGTTCAGATTCTACGAGCGATAGGGAGAAAAAATTCTCAGTTTACGGATCCCCCGAACTAACCCAGCCGCTCACTGAGAAACGCTCGGGTGTCTCCCAATGACCGATACGGCTCCTCCCTATCAGCGAATCCACTGGGGGGACCAAAATTCGGGCAAACTAACCTGCCCGCAGAACAGGGTCCCGGAACCTAACCTGACCGGGAAGGCCAGGTCTTTAGGGTTTCTTGCTCAGTTGGGCCCCCGGGACGGAACTTTTGTCGGAAATTCCCCCCAAGGGGCCAGCGCCCCCTAAATTGGCCAGACAGGTTTTCTTGCTCAGTTTAGCCTCCCGGACGGGTTTTTTGTCGGAAGATCCCCCCAAGGGCCAAACGCCCCACCAACATTGCTGGACAGGTTTTCTTCAGATTGGTAACACGGACATATACTCAGATTTCTACCTTTAGTTCGACCCCTCATTAAGAAGAATCTGCCAATTTCATCTACCAGGATACTGGACACCCATTTATTGACTAGTTTTTCGCGTTGATTTAAAATATTTCAATAATTTTCTCCTGGCACAAATAATTTCTTAGTGTTAAGGATTTGAAGATTTCATCATATATAAATGATGTCATAATAAGTCATTTGTCAACGTAGAACAGTTTTAATTACAGATCTGAAATCAGCGCAATAAACTGGTTTTAGATATGGGTTCCCTTGCCCAGAAATATGATTTTGAACAAACTCCCTAAGTGAGGTGTCGAAGAACAGGTAGACATTTGAGTGAAAAACCTGTCCGACTTTTGAACTGAGCTTTAGTACAGGTCAATTTTTCGAACTGGTTTTGGTCTTCAGCTGAATAACACGGACATTTACTCAGATTTCTCCCTACAGTTCGATCCCTCATTAGGAAGGTCAAATTTTCGAGAAGAATCCACCGATTTAATCTACCAGAACACTGGACACCCATTTATTGACCAATTTTTCGTGCTGATTTCAAATATATCAACCATTTTCGCCTGGCACAAATAGTGTCTTCGTATTAAGGATATGAAGATTTTATCATATATTAATTATGTCATAATTCAGCCATTTTTCATTGTAGAACATTTTTAAATACAGATCTGAAATCAGCACACGAAACTGAGGTTAGATATGGTGTCCCTTGCCCAGAAATATGATTTTGAACAAACTCCCTAAGTGAGGTGTCGAAGAACAGGTAGACATTTGAGTGAAAAACCTGTCCGACTTTTGAACTGAGCTTTAGTACAGGTCAATTTTTCGGACAGGTTTTGGTCTTCAGCTGAATAACACGGACATTTACTCAGATTTCTCCCTACAGTTCAATCCCTCATTAGGAAGGTAACATTTTCGAGAAGAATCCACCGATTTAATCTACCAGAACACTGGACACCCATTTATTGACCAATTTTTCGTGCTGATTTCAAATATATCAACCATTTTCGCCTGGCACAAATAGTGTCTTCGTATTAAGGATTTGAAGATTTTATCATATATTAATTATGTCATAATTCAGCCATTTTTCATTGTAGAACATTTTTAAATACAGATCTGAAATCAGCACACGAAACTGATTTTAGATGTGGTGTCCCATGTCCATCAATATGATTTTGACCAAACTACCTAAGTGAGGTGTTGAAGAACAGGAAGACATTTGAGTTAAAACCCTGTCCGACTTTTGAACTGAGCTTTAGTACAGGTCAATTTTTCGGACAGGTTTTGGTCTTCATCTGAATAACACGGACATTTACTCAGATTTCTCCTTATAGTTCGATCCCTCATTAGGAAGAATCCGCCAATTTAATCTACCAGGACACTGGACACCCATTTATTGATTAGTTTTTCGAGCTGAATTCATATTTGTCAACCATTTTCTCCTGGCACAAATAGTTTCTTTGAATTAAGGATTTGAAGATTTTATCATATATAAATTATGTCATAATTCAGGCATTTTTCATTGTAGAACATTTTTAAAGACAGATCTGAAATCAGCACACGAAACTGATTTTAGATATGGTGTCCCTTGTCCATCAATATGATTTTGACAAAACTACCTAAGTGAGGTGTCGAAGAACAGGAAGACATTTGAGTGAAACACCTGTCCGACTTTTGAACTGAGGTTTAGTACAGGTCAATTTTTCGGACAGGTTTTGGTCTTCAGCTGAATAACACGGACATTTACTAAGATATCCCCCTATAGTTCGATCCCTCATTAGGAAGAATCCGCCAATTGCATCTACCAGGACACTGGACACCCATTTATTGACTAGTTTTCGAGCTGAGTTCATATTTGTCATCCATTTTCTCCTGGCACAAATAGTGTCTTTGTATTAAGGATTTGAAGATTTGATCATATATTAATTATGTCATAATTCAGCCATTTTTCATTGAAGAACATTTTTAAATACAGATCTGAAATCAGCACATGAAACTGATTTTATATATGGTGTCCCTTGTCCATCAATATGATTTTGACCAAACTACCTAACTGAGGTGTCGAAGAACAGGAAGACATTTGAGTAAAAACCCTGTCCGACTTTTGAACTGAGCTTTAGTACAGGTCAATTTTTCGGACAGGTTTTGGTCCAGCTGAATAACACGGACATTTACTCAGATTTCTCCCTATAGTTCGATCCCTCATTAGGAAGAATCCGCCAATTTCATCTACCAGGACACTGGACACTCATTTATTGACTAGTTTTTCGAGATGAATTCATATTTTTCAACCATTTTCTCCTGGCACAAATAGTTTCTTTGTATTAAGGATTTGAAGATTTTATCATATATTAATTATGTCATAATTCAGCCATTTTTCATTGTAGAACATTTTTAAATACAGATCTGAAATAAGCACACGAAACTGATTTTATATATGGTGTCCCTTGTCCATCAATATGATTTTGACCAAACTACCTAAGTGAGGTGTCGAAGAACAGGAAGACATTTGAGTAAAAACCCTGTCCGACTTTTGAACTGAGCTTTAGTACAGGTCAATTTTTCGGACAGGTTTTGGTCTTCATCTGAATAACACGGACATTTACTCAGATTTCTCCCTATAGTTCGATCCCTCATTAGGAAGAATCCGCCAATTTAATCTACCAGGACACTGGACACCCATTTATTGACTAGTTTTTCGAGCTGAATTCATATTTTTCAACCATTTTCTCCTGGCACAAATAGTTTCTTTGTATTAAGGATTTGAAGATTTTATCATATATTAATTATGTCATAATTCAGCCATTTTTCATTGTAGAACATTTTTAAATACAGATCTGAAATCAGCACACGAAACTGATTTTAGATATGGTGTCCCTTGTCCATCAATATGATTTTGACCAAACTACCTAAGTGAGGTGTCGAAGAACAGGAAGACATTTGAGTGAAACACCTGTCCGACTTTTGAACTGAGGTTTAGTACAGGTCAATTTTTCGGACAGGTTTTGGTCTTCAGCTGAATAACACGGACATTTACTAAGATATCCCCCTATAGTTCGATCCCTCATTAGGAAGAATCCGCCAATTGCATCTACCAGGACACTGGACACCCATTTATTGACTAGTTTTCGAGCTGAGTTCATATTTGTCATCCATTTTCTCCTGGCACAAATAGTGTCTTTGTATTAAGGATTTGAAGATTTGATCATATATTAATTATGTCATAATTCAGCCATTTTTCATTGAAGAACATTTTTAAATACAGATCTGAAATCAGCACATGAAACTGATTTTATATATGGTGTCCCTTGTCCATCAATATGATTTTGACCAAACTACCTAACTGAGGTGTCGAAGAACAGGAAGACATTTGAGTAAAAACCCTGTCCGACTTTTGAACTGAGCTTTAGTACAGGTCAATTTTTCGGACAGGTTTTGGTCCAGCTGAATAACACGGACATTTACTCAGATTTCTCCCTATAGTTCGATCCCTCATTAGGAAGAATCCGCCAATTTCATCTACCAGGACACTGGACACTCATTTATTGACTAGTTTTTCGAGATGAATTCATATTTTTCAACCATTTTCTCCTGGCACAAATAGTTTCTTTGTATTAAGGATTTGAAGATTTTATCATATATTAATTATGTCATAATTCAGCCATTTTTCATTGTAGAACATTTTTAAATACAGATCTGAAATAAGCACACGAAACTGATTTTATATATGGTGTCCCTTGTCCATCAATATGATTTTGACCAAACTACCTAAGTGAGGTGTCGAAGAACAGGAAGACATTTGAGTAAAAACCCTGTCCGACTTTTGAACTGAGCTTTAGTACAGGTCAATTTTTCGGACAGGTTTTGGTCTTCATCTGAATAACACGGACATTTACTCAGATTTCTCCCTATAGTTCGATCCCTCATTAGGAAGAATCCGCCAATTTAATCTACCAGGACACTGGACACCCATTTATTGACTAGTTTTTCGAGCTGAATTCATATTTTTCAACCATTTTCTCCTGGCACAAATAGTTTCTTTGTATTAAGGATTTGAAGATTTTATCATATATTAATTATGTCATAATTCAGCCATTTTTCATTGTAGAACATTGTTAAATACAGATCTGATATCAGCACACGAAACTGATTTTAGATATGGTGTCCCTTGTCCATCAATATGATTTTGACCAAACTACCTAAGTGAGGTGTCGAAGAACAGGAAGACATTTGAGTGAAAAACCTGTTCGACTTTTGAACTGAGCTTTAGTACAGGTCAATTTTTCGGACAGGTTTTGGTCTTCAGCTGAATAACACGGACATTTACTCAGATTTCTCCCTATAGGTCGATCCCTCAATAGGAAGAATCCGCCAATTTCATCTACCAGGACACTGGACACCCATTTATTGACTAGTTTTTCGAGCTGAATGCATATTATTCAACCATTTTCTCCTGGCACAAATAGTTTCTTTGTATTAAGGATTTGAAGATTTCATCATGTATTAATTCAGCCATTTTTCAACGTAGAACATTTTTAAATACATATCTGAAATCAGCACAAGAAACTGATCTTAGAATTGTTACCACTTGTCCATAAATATGAATTTTTACCAAACTCCCTTCGTGAGGTGTCGTAGAATAGGGAGAAATTTGAGTAAAAAACCTGTCCGAGTTTTAAGCTGAGCTTAAGGACAGGTCAAATTTTCGAGAAGAATCCACCGATTTCATCTACCAGAATACAGGACACCCATTTATTGACCAATTTTTCGTGCTGATTTTAAATATATCAACCATTTTCGCCTGGCACAAATAGTGTCTTCGTATTAAGGATTTGAAGATGTTATCATATATTAATAATGTCATAATTCAGCCATTTTTCATTGTAGAACATTTTTAAATACAGATCTGAAATCAGCACACGAAACTGATTTTAGATATGGTGTCCCTTGTCCATCAATATGATTTTGACCAAACTACCTAAGAGAGGTGTTGAAGACTAGGTAGAATTCTGAGTGAAAAACCGGTCCGTGGATGGAACTGAACAGTATGGATTCATAAAAATGTCATGATAGGGGAAATAAACCTGTCCAGAGGCTCTGGACAGGTATTTCAGAAGAAGGATTTACATGAGATCGCTACTTCCTACAGTTGAAATCACCAATCTAACCTGTCTCACACTTCGGGGCAGGTTTTAGTTATTCGTATATTCGTATTCGATATAGTTATGAAAATAATTGTTTTAGGACAAATCCGATGGCAGATTTGAAAAAAAGAGCTCTTAAAACTGCCCTATACAGGTAACCATCCAATGGATTACCATAAAGAAACACTCACTAGGATACCCCTGAGGTTAGGTTAGGTTCAAACAAATCGTTGAAGTATTATTTATGTATGGTTTGGTAGGTATTAATATAAGTATTGAAACTTAGGTTTATTAATCATATATATTACTTAGAATGACTTCAAAATGATTTATATATAAATGAGGCTAAACCATGGACTGGAGACAAAAATGAATAGCTTATTTGGATGCAGGCCTTAAAAATACACTAAATAGGCTTTTTGATCATGTTCTATAACACTAATTAATGGATATGCAATGTATAATGATATATTGGAAAGGTTGCAACCTGGCTCACGTGCATAGCGGTATTATTTTTGTTCCTATGCTTGACCCAATAGGGAGAAATTCTTAGTAAAAAACCTGTCCTGTATATTCATTTATGGAATCTCTGACGTTCACGGACAGGTAATTTCCTATTATGTTCACGGTTCGATTACACAAAATGTTCATATAAACTCAGGTTGTCTAAGTGTGTTAAATGTAATAATTACATTGAAAGCCACATTTTTGTTTAATTTTCAT
Organism: Paralithodes platypus; assembly: GCA_032716605.1. Classification (NCBI taxonomy): domain Eukaryota; kingdom Metazoa; phylum Arthropoda; class Malacostraca; order Decapoda; family Lithodidae; genus Paralithodes; species Paralithodes platypus. Next base: position 16,992,623 of record CM064514.1, read on the forward strand.
TGAAATCTAAGAATCAGGGAGGGTATGGCAAGGATAATAAAAATTGGACCGAGGTCCCCGTCGGACAGGTTATATTGGTTTTATTTTATGCATAGCTACTTTTCTATATAAGGTATAGAGTTTTTAATAATATATTTGGACTCGGCATAAGCAGATGCATCTTTTGCATATAAAACAATGAAATTTAAAGACAAATAAAAGTAAAATTTTGGGACAGGTTTTTCTCATTTTCTCCCAGTCTCATCTGAACTCTTGCGACATGGGGAGATAGATCAAAACGGAAACCGGGGCTGAGTTCAGCATCATTTAAAACCCACTTTTTGCTTTAACGCAGAGTTCTTGGCCCCAGGGGGGGGCCGGAGAGCACCCGAACTAATTTTCTCCCTATTTCCAAAAAGCCACTCGGGTGGATTTATTGTCTAAAAAACCCACTTCTCTATACGTTAAAGAGTTCTGCCGCTGGGAGAACATGCTGCGGAGCCTTGGGCAGCACATATCCAAAAATCAAGTCAAACGGGCAATGGGAAAGGGTCGAAATTGATATCCGAAGTTTTGTTTTAAATTTTGAAAAATCCAGAAAACCAAGGTCTATGTACACTCGACAACTTTTCTTAGACTCCGATTGCTGAACCTTCCTGGGGGCTTGGAAACTAGATACATACATGGCTAGAAGCTACTAAGGCGGCTTGGTGCGCTGTCCAGATTTGAAACTCCAATTCAAACTCCTTCCGGGTGAAAAACCAATTTAAAATTTGTCAGGTCTTTTACTGAGCATGCCTATTAAAAACCCGTTGTTAAAAAAGTGGGTGCCACGCAAAAACGGTGGAGTTTGGAGCACTGGGACCGATGCATCGTTCGAGGCATCATAAAATCTATATACCACCACCTTCACCAGCCAGGTTTTGTTCATTTTCTTGTTCATTTTCTCCCTAGGACAGGGCAGGGTTCATCAGGTGGCTTGATCACCCGATAGGCAGAAATGTCCGGGCCAGTCCGTTCAGTTTCTATGAGCGATAGGGAGAAAACATTCTCAGTTTACGGATCCCCTGAACTAACCCGGCCGCTTACTGAGAAATGCTCGGGTGTCTCCCCATGACCGATACGGCTTCTCCCTATCAGCGAATCTACTAGGGGGACCAAAGTTCGGGCAAACTAACCTGCCCGCAGAACAGGGTCCCGGAACCTAACCTGACCGGGATGGCCAGGTCTTTGGGGTTTCTTGCTCAGTTGGGCCACCGGGACGGGCCTTTTGTCAGAAATTCCCCCCAAGGGTCAGCGCCCCCTAAATTGGCCAGACAGGTTTTCTTGCTCAGTTTAGCCTCCCGGACGGGTTTTTTGTCGGAAGATCCCCCCAAGGGCCAAACGCCCCACCAACATTGCCGGACAGGTTTTCTTCAGATTGGTAACACGGACATATACTCAGATTTCTACGTTTAGTTCGACCCCTCATAAGAAGAAATCTGCCAATTTCATCTACCAGGATACTGGACACCCATTTATTGACTAGTTTTTCGCGCTGATTTAAAATTTGTCAATAAATTTCTCCTGGCACAAATAATTCCTTAGTGTTAAGGATTTGAAGATTTCATCATATATAAATTATGTCATAATAAGTCATTTTTCAACGTAGAACAGATTTAATTACAGATCTGAAATCAGCACAATAAACTGGTTTTAGATATGGGTTCCCTTGCCCAGAAATATGATTTTGAACAAACTCCCTAAGTGAGGTGTCGAAGAACAGGAAGACATTTGAGTGAAAAACCTGTCCGACTTTTGAACTGAGCTTTAGTACAGGTCAATTTTTCGGACAGGTTTTGGTCTTCATCTGAATAACACGGACATTTACTCAGATTTCTCCCTATAGTTCGATCCCTCATTAGGAAGAATCCGCCAATTTCATCTACCAGGACACTGGACACCCATTTATTGACTAGTTTTTCGAGCTGAATTCATATTTGTCAACCATTTTCTCCTGGCACAAATAGTTTCTTTGTATTAAGGATTTGAAGATTTTATCATATATTAATTATGTCATAATTCAGCCATTTTTCATTGTAGAACATTTTTAAATACAGATCTGAAATCAGCACACGAAACTGATTTTAGATATGGTGTCCCTTGTCCATCAATATGATTTTGACCAAACTACCTAAGTGAGGTGTCGAAGAACAGGAAGACATTTGAGTAAAAACCCTGTCCGACTTTTGAACTGAGCTTTAGTACAGGTCAATTTTTCGGACAGGTTTTGGTCTTCATCTGAATAACACGGACATTTACTCAGATTTCTCCCTATAGTTCGATCCCTCATTAGGAAGAATCCGCCAATTTCATCTACCAGGACACTGGACACCCATTTATTGACTAGTTTTTCGAGCTGAATTCATATTTGTCAACCATTTTCTCCTGGCACAAATAGTTTCTTCGTATTAAGGATTTGAAGATTTTATCATATATAAATTATGTCATAATTCAGCCATTTTTCATTGTAGAACATTTTTAATGACAGATCTGAAATCAGCACACGAAACTGATTTTAGATATGGTGTCCCTTGTCCATCAATATGATTTTGACCAAACTACCTAAGTGAGGTGTCGAAGAACAGGAAGACATTTGAGTGAAACACCTGTCCGACTTTTGAACTGAGCTTTAGTACAGGTCAATTTTTCGGACAGGTTTTGGTCTTCAGCTGAATAACACGGACATTTACTCAGATTTCTCCCTATAGTTCGATCCCTCATTAGGAAGAATCCGCCAATTGCATCTACCAGGACACTGGACACCCATTTATTGACTAGTTTTTCGAGCTGAATTCATATTTTTCAACCATTTTCTCCTGGCACAAATAGTTTCTTTGTATTAAGGATTTGAAGATTTTATCATATATTAATTATGTCATAATTCAGCCATTTTTCATTGTAGAACATTGTTAAATACAGATCTGAAATCAGCACACGAAACTGATTTTAGATATGGTGTCCCTTGTCCATCAATATGATTTTGACCAAACTACCTAAGTGAAGTGTCGAAGAACAGGAAGACATATGAGTAAAGACCCTGTCCGACTTTTGAACTGAGCTTTAGTACAGGTCAATTTTTCGGACAGGTTTTGGTCCAGCTGAATAACACGGACATTTACTCAGATTTCTCCCTATAGTTCGATCCCTCATTAGGAAGAATCCGCCAATTTCATCTACCAGGACACTGGACACTCATTTATTGACTAGTTTTTCGAGCTGAATTCATATTTTTCAACCATTTTCTCCTGGCACAAATAGTTTTTTTGTATTAAGGATTTGAAGATTTCATCATATATTAATTATGTCATAATTCAGCCATTTTTCATTGTAGATTTTTTTTAAATACAGATCTGAAATCAGCACACGAAACTGATTTTAGATATGGTGTCCCTTGTCCATCAATATGATTTTGACCAAACTACCTAAGTGAGGTGTCGAAGAACAGGAAGACATTTGAGTGAAACACCTGTCCGACTTTTGAACTGAGCTTTAGTACAGGTCAATTTTTCGGACAGGTTTTGGTCTTCAGCTGAATAACACGGACATTTACTCAGATTTCTCCCTATAGTTCGATCCCTCATTAGGAAGAATCCGCCAATTTCATCTACCAGGACACTGGACACCCATTTATTGACTAGTTTTTCGAGCTGAATTCATATTTTTCAACCATTTTCTCCTGGCACAAATAGTTTCTTTGTATTAAGGATTTGAAGATTTTATCATATATTAATTATGTCATAATTCAGCCATTTTTCATTGTAGAACATTTTTAAATACAGATCTGAAATCAGCACACGAAACTGATTTTAGATATGGTGTCCCTTGTCCATCAATATGATTTTGACCAAACTACCTAAGTGAGGTGTCGAAGAACAGGAAGACATTTGAGTGAAAAACCCTGTCCGACTTTTGAACTGAGCTTTAGTACAGGTCAATTTTTCGGACAGGTTTTGGTCTTCAGCTGAATAACACGGACATTTACTCAGATTTCTCCCTATAGTTCGATCCCTCATTAGGAAGAATCCGCCAATTTCATCTACCAGGACACTGGACACCCATTTATTGACTAGTTTTTCGAGCTGAATTCATATTTTTCAACCATTTTCTCCTGGCACAAATAGTGTCTTTGTATTAAGGATTTGAAGATTTTATCATATATTAATTATGTCATAATTCAGCCATTTTTCATTGTAGAACATTTTTAAATACAGATCTGAAATCAGCACACGAAACTGATTTTAGATATGGTGTCCCTTGTCCATCAATATGATTTTGACCAAACTACCTAAGTGAGGTGTCGAAGAACAGGAAGACATTTGAGTAAAAACCCTGTCCGACTTTTGAACTGAGCTTTAGTACAGGTCAATTTTTCGGACAGGTTTTGGTCTTCAGCTGAATAACACGGACATTTACTCAGATTTCTCCCTATAGTTCGATCCCTCATTAGGAAGAATCCGCCAATTTCATCTACCAGGACACTGGACACCCATTTATTGACTAGTTTTTCGAGCTGAATTCATATTTGTCAACCATTTTCTCCTGGCACAAATAGTTTCTTTGTATTAAGGATTTGAAGATTTTATCATATATAATTATGTCATAATTCAGCCATTTTTCATTGTAGAACATTTTTAAATACAGATCTGAAATCAGCACACGAAACAGATTTTAGATATGGTGTCCCTTGTCCATCAATATGATTTTGACCAAACTACCTAAGTGAGGTGTCGAAGAACAGGAAGACATTTGAGTGAAACACCTGTCCGACTTTTGAACTGAGCTTTAGTACAGGTCAATTTTTCGGACAGGTTTTGGTCTTCAGCTGAATAACACGGACATTTACTCAGATTTCTCCCTATAGTTCGATCCCTCATTAGGAAGAATCCGCCAATTGCATCTACCAGGACACTGGACACCCATTTATTGACTAGTTTTTCGAGCTGAATTCATATTTTTCAACCATTTTCTCCTGGCACAAATAGTGTCTTTGTATTAAGGATTTGAAGATTTTATCATATATTAATTATGTCATAATTCAGCCATTTTTCATTGTAGAACATTTTTAAATACAGATCTGAAATCAGCACACGAAACTGATTTTAGATATGGTGTCCCTTGTCCATCAATATGATTTTGACCAAACTACCTAAGTGAGGTGTCGAAGAACAGGAAGACATTTGAGTAAAAACCCTGTCCGACTTTTGAACTGAGCTTTAGTACAGGTCAATTTTTCGGACAGGTTTTGGTCTTCAGCTGAATAACACGGACATTTACTCAGATTTCTCCCTATAGTTCGATCCCTCATTAGGAAGAATCCGCCAATTTCATCTACCAGGACACTGGACACCCATTTATTGACTAGTTTTTCGAGCTGAATTCATATTTTTCAACCATTTTCTCCTGGCACAAATAGTTTCTTTGTATTAAGGATTTGAAGATTTTATCATATATTAATTATGTCATAATTCAGCCATTTTTCATTGTAGAACATTTTAAATACAGATCTGAAATCAGCACACGAAACTGATTTTAGATATGGTGTCCCTTGTCCATCAATATGATTTTGACCAAACTACCTAAGTGAGGTGTCGAAGAACAGGAAGACATTTGAGTGAAACACCTGTCCGACTTTTGAACTGAGCTTTAGTACAGGTCAATTTTTCGGACAGGTTTTGGTCTTCAGCTGAATAACACGGACATTTACTCAGATTTCTCCCTATAGTTCGATCCCTCATTAGGAAGAATCCGCCAATTTCATCTACCAGGACACTGGACACCCATTTATTGACTAGTTTTTCGAGCTGAATTCATATTTTTCAACCATTTTCTCCTGGCACAAATAGTTTCTTTGTATTAAGGATTTGAAGATTTTATCATATATTAATTATGTCATAATTCAGCCATTTTTCATTGTAGAACATTTTTAAATACAGATCTGAAATCAGCACACGAAACTGATTTAAGATATGGTGTCCCTTGTCCATCAATATGATTTTGACCAAACTACCTAAGTGAGGTGTCGAAGAACAGGAAGACATTTGAGTGAAACACCTGTCCGACTTTTGAACTGAGCTTTAGTACAGGTCAATTTTTCGGACAGGTTTTGGTCTTCAGCTGAATAACACGGACATTTACTCAGATTTCTCCCTATAGTTCGATCCCTCATTAGGAAGAATCCGCCAATTTCATCTACCAGGACACTGGACACCCATTTATTGACTAGTTTTTCGAGCTGAATTCATATTTTTCAACCATTTTCTCCTGGCACAAATAGTTTCTTTGTATTAAGGATTTGAAGATTTTATCATATATTAATTATGTCATAATTCAGCCATTTTTCATTGTAGAACATTTTTAAATACAGATCTGAAATCAGCACACGAAACTGATTTTAGATATGGTGTCCCTTGTCCATCAATATGATTTTGACCAAACTACCTAAGTGAGTCGTCGAAGAACAGGAAGACATTTGAGTGAAAACCCTGTCCGACTTTTGAACTGAGCTTTAGTACAGGTCAATTTTTCGGACAGGTTTTGGTCTTCAGCTGAATAACACGGACATTTACTCAGATTTCTCCCTATAGTTCGATCCCTCATTAGGAAGAATCCGCCAATTTCATCTACCAGGACACTGGACACCCATTTATTGACTAGTTTTTCGAGCTGAATTCATATTTTTCAACCATTTTCTCCTGGCACAAATAGTTTCTTTGTATTAAGGATTTGAAGATTTTATCATATATTAATTATGTCATAATTCAGCCATTTTTCATTGTAGAACATTGTTAAATACAGATCTGAAATCAGCACACGAAACTGATTTTAGATATGGTGTCCCTTGTCCATCAATATGATTTTGACCAAACTACCTAAGTGAAGTGTCGAAGAACAGGAAGACATTTGAGTGAAACACCTGTCCGACTTTTGAACTGAGCTTTAGTACAGGTCAATTTTTCGGACAGGTTTTGGTCTTCAGCTGAATAACACGGACATTTACTCAGATTTCTCCCTATAGTTCGATCCCTCATTAGGAAGAATCCGCCAATTTCATCTACCAGGACACTGGACACCCATTTATTGACTAGTTTTTCGAGCTGAATTCATATTTTTCAACCATTTTCTCCTGGCACAAATAGTTTCTTTGTATTAAGGATTTGAAGATTTTATCATATATTAATTATGTCATAATTCAGCCATTTTTCATTGTAGAACATTTTTAAATACAGATCTGAAATCAGCACACGAAACTGATTTTAGATATGGTGTCCCTTGTCCATCAATATGATTTTGACCAAACTACCTAAGTGAGGTGTCGAAGAACAGGAAGACATTTGAGTGAAAAACCTGTCCGACTTTTGAACTGAGCTTTAGTACAGGTCAATTTTTCGGACAGGTTTTGGTCTTCAGCTGAATAACACGGACATTTACTCAGATTTCTCCCTATAGTTCGATCCCTCATTAGGAAGTTTTCGAGAAGAATCCGCCGATTTAATCTACCAGGACACTGGACACCCATTTATTGAAGTTTTTCGAGCTGAATTTCAATATTTTCAACCATTTTCTCCTGGCACAAATAGTGTCTTTGTATTAAGGATTTGAAGATTTTATCATATATTAATTATGTCATAATTCAGCCATTTTTCATTGTAGAACATTTTTAAATACAGATCTGAAATCAGCACACGAAACTGATTTTAGATATGGTGTCCCTTGTCCATCAATATGATTTTGACCAAACTACCTAAGTGAGGTGTCGAAGAACAGGAAGACATTTGAGTAAAAACCCTGTCCGACTTTTGAACTGAGCTTTAGTACAGGTCAATTTTTCGGACAGGTTTTGGTCTTCAGCTGAATAACACGGACATTTACTCAGATTTCTCCCTATAGTTCGATCCCTCATTAGGAAGAATCCGCCAATTTCATCTACCAGGACACTGGACACCCATTTATTGACTAGTTTTTCGAGCTGAATTCATATTTTCAACCATTTTCTCCTGGCACAAATAGTTTCTTTGTATTAAGGATTTGAAGATTTTATCATATATTAATTATGTCATAATTCAGCCATTTTTCATTGTAGAACATTTTTAAATACAGATCTGAAATCAGCACACGAAACTGATTTTAGATATGGTGTCCCTTGTCCATCAATATGATTTTTAACAAAACTACCTAAGTGAGGTGTCGAAGAACAGGAAGACATTTGAGTGAAACACCTGTCCGACTTTTGAACTGAGCTTTAGTACAGGTCAATTTTTCGGACAGGTTTTGGTCTTCAGCTGAATAACACGGACATTTACTCAGATTTCTCCCTATAGTTCGATCCCTCATTAGGAAGAATCCGCCAATTTCATCTACCAGGACACTGGACACCAATTCATTGACTAGTTTTCGAGCTGAATTCATATTTTTCAACCATTTTCTCCTGGCACAAATAGTGTCTTTGTATTAAGGATTTGAAGATTTTATCATATATTAATTATGTCATAATTCAGCCATTTTTCATTGTAGAACATTTTAAATACAGATCTGAAATCAGCACACGAAACTGATTTTATATATGGTGTCCCTTGTCCATCAATATGATTTTGACCAAACTACCTAAGTGAAGTGTCGAAGAACAGGAAGACATTTGAGTAAAAACCCTGTCCGACTTTTGAACTGAGCTTTAGTACAGGTCAATTTTTCGGACAGGTTTTGGTCTTCAGCTGAATAACACGGACATTTACTCAGATTTCTCCCTATAGTTCGATCCCTCATTAGGAAGAATCCGCCAATTTCATCTACCAGGACACTGGACACCCATTTATTGACTAGTTTTTCGAGCTGAATTCATATTTTTCAACCATTTTCTCCTGGCACAAATAGTTTCTTTGTATTAAGGATTTGAAGATTTTATCATATATTAATTATGTCATAATTCAGCCATTTTTCATTGTAGAACATTTTTAAATACAGATCTGAAATCAGCACACGAAACTGATTTTAGATATGGTGTCCCTTGTCCATCAATATGATTTTGACCAAACTACCTAAGTGAGGTGTCGAAGAACAGGAAGACATTTGAGTGAAACACCTGTCCGACTTTTGAACTGAGCTTTAGTACAGGTCAATTTTTCGGACAGGTTTTGGTCTTCAGCTGAATAACACGGACATTTACTCAGATTTCTCCCTATAGTTCGATCCCTCATTAGGAAGAATCCGCCAATTTCATCTACCAGGACACTGGACACCCATTTATTGACTAGTTTTTCGAGCTGAATTCATATTTTTCAACCATTTTCTCCTGGCACAAATAGTTTCTTTGTATTAAGGATTTGAAGATTTTATCATATATTAATTATGTCATAATTCAGCCATTTTTCATTGTAGAACATTTTTAAATACAGATCTGAAATCAGCACACGAAACTGATTTTAGATATGGTGTCCCTTGTCCATCAATATGATTTTGACCAAACTACCTAAGTGAGGTGTCGAAGAACAGGAAGACATTTGAGTGAAAAACCTGTCCGACTTTTGAACTGAGCTTTAGTACAGGTCAATTTTTCGGACAGGTTTTGGTCTTCAGCTGAATAACACGGACATTTACTCAGATTTCTCCCTATAGTTCGATCCCTCATTAGGAAGAATCCGCCAATTTCATCTACCAGGACACTGGACACCCATTTATTGAGAGCTGAATTCATATTTTTCAACCATTTTCTCCTGGCACAAATAGTTTCTTTGTATTAAGGATTTGAAGATTTTATCATATATTAATTATGTCATAATTCAGCCATTTTTCATTGTAGAACATTTTTAAATACAGATCTGAAATCAGCACACGAAACTGATTTTAGATTAGGTGTCCCTTGTCCATCAATATGATTTTGACCAAACTACCTAAGTGAGGTGTCGAAGAACAGGAAGACATTTGAGTAAAAACCCTGTCCGACTTTTGAACTGAGCTTTAGTACAGGTCAATTTTTCGGACAGGTTTTGGTCTTCAGCTGAATAACACGGACATTTACTCAGATTTCTCCCTATAGTTCGATCCCTCATTAGGAAGAATCCGCCAATTTCATCTACCAGGACACTGGACACCCATTTATTGACTAGTTTTTCGAGCTGAATTCATATTTTTCAACCATTTTCTCCTGGCACAAATAGTTTCTTTGTATTAAGGATTTGAAGATTTTATCATATATTAATTATGTCATAATTCAGCCATTTTTCATTGTAGAACATTTTTAATACAGATCTGAAATCAGCACACGAAACTGATTTTAGATATGGTGTCCCTTGTCCATCAATATGATTTTGACCAAACTACCTAAGTGAGGTGTCGAAGAACAGGAAGACATTTGAGTGAAACACCTGTCCGACTTTTGAACTGAGCTTTAGTACAGGTCAATTTTTCGGACAGGTTTTGGTCTTCAGCTGAATAACACGGACATTTACTCAGATTTCTCCCTATAGTTCGATCCCTCATTAGGAAGAATCCGCCACTTCATCTACCAGGACACTGGACACCCATTTATTGACTCGTTTTTCGAGCTGAATTCATATTTTTCAACCATTTTCTCCTGGCACAAATAGTGTCTTTGTATTAAGGATTTGAAGATTTTATCATATATTAATTATGTCATAATTCAGCCATTTTTCATTGTAGAACATTTTTAAATACAGATCTGAAATCAGCACACGAAACTGATTTTAGATATGGTGTCCCTTGTCCATCAATATGATTTTGACCAAACTACCTAAGTGAGGTGTCGAAGAACAGGAAGACATTTGAGTAAAAACCCTGTCCGACTTTTGAACTGAGCTTTAGTACAGGTCAATTTTTCGGACAGGTTTTGGTCTTCAGCTGAATAACACGGACATTTACTCAGATTTCTCCCTATAGTTCGATCCCTCATTAGGAAGAATCCGCCAATTTCATCTACCAGGACACTGGACACCCATTTATTGACTAGTTTTTCGAGCTGAATTCATATTTGTCAACCATTTTCTCCTGGCACAAATAGTTTCTTTGTATTAAGGATTTGAAGATTTTATCATATATTAATTATGTCATAATTCAGCCATTTTTCATTGTAGAACATTTTTAAATACAGATCTGAAATCAGCACACGAAACTGATTTTAGATATGGTGTCCCTTGTCCATCAATATGATTTTGACCAAACTACCTAAGTGAGGTGTCGAAGAACAGGAAGACATTTGAGTGAAACACCTGTCCGACTTTTGAACTGAGGTTTAGTACAGGTCAATTTTTCGGACAGGTTTTGGTCTTCAGCTGAATAACACGGACATTTACTCAGATTTCTCCCTATAGTTCGATCCCTCATTAGGAAGAATCCGCCAATTGCATCTACCAGGACACTGGACACCCATTTATTGACTAGTTTTCGAGCTGAATTCATATTTTTCATCCATTTTCTCCTGGCACAAATAGTGTCTTTGTATTAAGGATTTGAAGATTTTATCATATATTAATTATGTCATAATTCAGCCATTTTTCATTGTAGAACATTTTTAAATACAGATCTGAAATCAGCACACGAAACTGATTTTATATATGGTGTCCCTTGTCCATCAATATGATTTTGACCAAACTACCTAAGTGAAGTGTCGAAGAACAGGAAGACATTTGAGTAAAAACCCTGTCCGACTTTTGAACTGAGCTTTAGTACAGGTCAATTTTTCGGACAGGTTTTGGTCCAGCTGAATAACACGGACATTTACTCAGATTTCTCCCTATAGTTCGATCCCTCATTAGGAAGAATCCGCCAATTTCATCTACCAGGACACTGGACACCCATTTATTGACTAGTTTTTCGAGCTGAATTCATATTTTTCAACCATTTTCTCCTGGCACAAATAGTTTCTTTGTATTAAGGATTTGAAGATTTCATCATATATTAATTATGTCATAATTCAGCCATTTTTCATTGTAGATTTTTTTTAAATACAGATCTGAAATCAGCACACGAAACTGATTTTATATATGGTGTCCCTTGTCCATCAATATGATTTTGACCAAACTACCTAAGTGAGGCGTCGAAGAACAGGAAGACATTTGAGTGAAACACCTGTCCGACTTTTGAACTGAGCTTTAGTACAGGTCAATTTTTCGGACAGGTTTTGGTCTTCAGCTGAATAACACGGACATTTACTCAGATTTCTCCCTATAGTTCGATCCCTCATTAGGAAGAATCCGCCAATTTCATCTACCAGGACACTGGACACCCATTTATTGACTAGTTTTTCGAGCTGAATTCATATTTTTCAACCATTTTCTCCTGGCACAAATAGTTTCTTTGTATTAAGGATTTGAAGATTTTATCATATATTAATTATGTCATAATTCAGCCATTTTTCATTGTAGAACATTTTTAAATACAGATCTGAAATCAGCACACGAAACTGATTTTAGATATGGTGTCCCTTGTCCATCAATATGATTTTGACCAAACTACCTAAGTGAGGCGTCGAAGAACAGGAAGACATTTGAGTGAAAAACCTGTCCGACTTTTGAACTGAGCTTTAGTACAGGTCAATTTTTCGGACAGGTTTTGGTCTTCAGCTGAATAACACGGACATTTACTCAGATTTCTCCCTACAGTTCGATCCCTCATTAGGAAGGTAACATTTTCGAGAAGAATCCACCGATTCAATCTACCAGAACACTGGACACCCATTTATTGACCAATTTTTCGTGCTGATTTCAAATATATCAACCATTTTCGCCTGGCACAAATAGTGTCTTCGTATTAAGGATTTGAAGATTTTATCATATATTAATTATGTCATAATTCAGCCATTTTTCATTGTAGAACATTTTTAAATACAGATCTGAAATCAGCACACGAAACTGATTTTAGATGTGGTGTCCCTTGTCCATCAATATGATTTTGACCAAACTACCTAAGTGAGGTGTTGAAGAACAGGAAGACATTTGAGTAAAAACCCTGTCCGACTTTTGAACTGAGCTTTAGTACAGGTCAATTTTTCGGACAGGTTTTGGTCTTCATCTGAATAACACGGACATTTACTCAGATTTCTCCCTATAGTTCGATCCCTCATTAGGAAGAATCCGCCAATTTCATCTACCAGGACACTGGACACCCATTTATTGACTAGTTTTTCGAGCTGAATTCATATTTGTCAACCATTTTCTCCTGGCACAAATAGTTTCTTTGAATTAAGGATTTGAAGATTTTATCATATAAATTATGTCATAATTCAGGCATTTTTCATTGTAGAACATTTTTAATGACAGATCTGAAATCAGCACACGAAACTGATTTTAGATATGGTGTCCCTTGTCCATCAATATGATTTTGACAAAACTACCTAAGTGAGGTGTCGAAGAACAGGAAGACATTTGAGTGAAACACCTGTCCGACTTTTGAACTGAGGTTTAGTACAGGTAAATTTTTCGGACAGGTTTTGGTCTTCAGCTGAATAACACGGACATTTACTCAGATTTCTCCCTATAGTTCGATCCCTCATTAGGAAGAATCCGCCAATTGCATCTACCAGGACACTGGACACCCATTTATTGACTAGTTTTCGAGCTGAATTCATATTTTTCATCCATTTTCTCCTGGCACAAATAGTGTCTTTGTATTAAGGATTTGAAGATTTTATCATATATTAATTATGTCATAATTCAGCCATTTTTCATTGAAGAACATTTTTAAATACAGATCTGAAATCAGCACACGAAACTGATTTTATATATGGTGTCCCTTGTCCATCAATATGATTTTGACCAAACTACCTAAGTGAAGTGTCGAAGAACAGGAAGACATATGAGTAAAGACCCTGTCCGACTTTTGAACTGAGCTTCAGTACAGGTCAATTTTTCGGACAGGTTTTGGTCCAGCTGAATAACACGGACATTTACTCAGATTTCTCCCTATAGTTCGATCCCTCATTAGGAAGAATCCGCCAATTTCATCTACCAGGACACTGGACACTCATTTATTGACTAGTTTTTCGAGCTGAATTCATTTTTTTCAACCATTTTCTCCTGGCACAAATAGTTTCTTTGTATTAAGGATTTGAAGATTTCATCATATATTAATTATGTCATAATTCAGCCATTTTTCATTGTAGATTTTTTTTAAATACAGATCTGAAATCAGCACACGAAACTGATTTTATATATGGTGTCCCATGTCCATCAATATGATTTTGACCAAACTACCTAAGTGAGGTGTCGAAGAACAGGAAGACATTTGAGTAAAAACCCTGTCCGACTTTTGAACTGAGCTTTAGTACAGGTCAATTTTTCGGACAGGTTTTGGTCTTCAGCTGAATAACACGGACATTTACTCAGATTTCTCCCTATAGTTCGATCCCTCATTAGGAAGAATCCGCCAATTTCATCTACCAGGACACTGGACACCCATTTATTGACTAGTTTTTCGAGCTGAATTCATATTTTTCAACCATTTTCTCCTGGCACAAATAGTTTCTTTGTATTAAGGATTTGAAGATTTTATCATATATAATTATGTCATAATTCAGCCATTTTTCATTGTAGAACATTTTTAAATACAGATCTGAAATCAGCACACGAAACTGATTTTAGATATGGTGTCCCTTGTCCATCAATATGATTTTGACCAAACTACCTAAGTGAGGTGTCGAAGAACAGGAAGACATTTGAGTGAAACACCTGTCCGACTTTTGAACTGAGCTTTAGTACAGGTAAATTTTTCGGACAGGTTTTGGTCTTCAGCTGAATAACACGGACATTTACTCAGATTTCTCCCTATAGTTCGATCCCTCATTAGGAAGAATCCGCCAATTTCATCTACCAGGACACTGGACACCCATTTATTGACTAGTTTTTCGAGCTGAATTCATATTTTTCAACCATTTTCTCCTGGCACAAATAGTGTCTTTGTATTAAGGATTTGAAGATTTTATCATATATTAATTATGTCATAATTCAGCCATTTTTCATTGTAGAACATTTTTAAAATACAGATCTGAAATCAGCACACGAAACTGATTTTAGATATGGTGTCCCTTGTCCATCAATATGATTTTGACCAAACTACCTAAGTGAAGTGTCGAAGAACAGGAAGACATATGAGTAAAGACCCTGTCCGACTTTTGAACTGAGCTTTAGTACAGGTCAATTTTTCGGACAGGTTTTGGTCTTCAGCTGAATAACACGGACATTTACTCAGATTTCTCCCTATAGTTCGATCCCTCATTAGGAAGAATCCGCCAATTTCATCTACCAGGACACTGGACACCCATTTATTGACTAGTTTTTCGAGCTGAATTCATATTTTTCAACCATTTTCTCCTGGCACAAATAGTTTCTTTGTATTAAGGATTTGAAGATTTTATCATATATTAATTATGTCATAATTCAGCCATTTTTCATTGTAGAACATTTTTAAATACAGATCTGAAATCAGCACACGAAACTGATTTTATATATGGTGTCCCTTGTCCATCAATATGATTTTGACCAAACTACCTAAGTGAGGTGTCGAAGAACAGGAAGACATTTGAGTGAAAAACCCTGTCCGACTTTTGAACTGAGCTTTAGTACAGGTCAATTTTTCGGACAGGTTTTGGTCTTCAGCTGAATAACACGGACATTTACTCAGATTTCTCCCTATAGTTCGATCCCTCATTAGGAAGAATCCGCCAATTTCATCTACCAGGACACTGGACACCCATTTATTGACTAGTTTTTCGAGCTGAATTCATATTTTTCAACCATTTTCTCCTGGCACAAATAGTTTCTTTGTATTAAGGATTTGAAGATTTTATCATATATTAATTATGTCATAATTCAGCCATTTTTCATTGTAGAACATTTTTAAATACAGATCTGAAATCAGCACACGAAACTGATTTTAGATATGGTGTCCCTTGTCCATCAATATGATTTTGACCAAACTACCTAAGTGAGGCGTCGAAGAACAGGAAGACATTTGATTGAAACACCTGTCCGACTTTTGAACTGAGCTTTAGTACAGGTCAATTTTTCGGACAGGTTTTGGTCTTCAGCTGAATAACACGGACATTTACTCAGATTTCTCCCTATAGTTCGATCACTCATTAGGAAGGTAACATTTTCGAGAAGAATCCACCGATTTAATCTACCAGAACACTGGACACCCATTTATTGACAAGTTTTTCGAGCTGAATTCATTGTTTACAACCATTTTCTCCTGGCACAAATAGTGTCTTTGTATTAAGGATTTGAAGATTTTATCATATATTAATTATGTCATAATTCAGCCATTTTTCATTGTAGAACATTTTTAAATACAGATCTGAAATCAGCACACGAAACTGATTTTAGATATGGTGTCCCTTGTCCATCAATATGATTTTGACCAAACTACCTAAGTGAGGTGTCGAAGAACAGGAAGACATTTGAGTAAAAACCCTGTCCGACTTTTGAACTGAGCTTTAGTACAGGTCAATTTTTCGGACAGGTTTTGGTCTTCAGCTGAATAACACGGACATTTACTCAGATTTCTCCCTATAGTTCGATCCCTCATTAGGAAGAATCCGCCAATTTCATCTACCAGGACACTGGACACCCATTTATTGACTAGTTTTTCGAGCTGAATTCATATTTTTCAACCATTTTCTCCTGGCACAAATAGTTTCTTTGTATTAAGGATTTGAAGATTTTATCATATATTAATTATGTCATAATTCAGCCATTTTTCATTGTAGAACATTTTTAAATACAGATCTGAAATCAGCACACGAAACTGATTTTAGATATGGTGTCCCTTGTCCATCAATATGATTTTGACCAAACTACCTAAGTGAGGTGTCGAAGAACAGGAAGACATTTGAGTGAAACACCTGTCCGACTTTTGAACTGAGCTTTAGTACAGGTCAATTTTTCGGACAGGTTTTGGTCTTCAGCTGAATAACACGGACATTTACTCAGATTTCTCCCTATAGTTCGATCCCTCATTAGGAAGAATCCGCCAATTTCATCTACCAGGACACTGGACACCCATTTATTGACTAGTTTTTCGAGCTGAATTCATATTTTTCAACCATTTTCTCCTGGCACAAATAGTTTCTTTGTATTAAGGATTTGAAGATTTTATCATATATTAATTATGTCATAATTCAGCCATTTTTCATTGTAGAACATTTTAAATACAGATCTGAAATCAGCACACGAAACTGATTTTAGATATGGTGTCCCTTGTCCATCAATATGATTTTGACCAAACTACCTAAGTGAGGTGTCGAAGAACAGGAAGACATTTGAGTGAAACACCTGTCCGACTTTTGAACTGAGCTTTAGTACAGGTCAATTTTTCGGACAGGTTTTGGTCTTCAGCTGAATAACACGGACATTTACTCAGATTTCTCCCTATAGTTCGATCCCTCATTAGGAAGAATCCGCCAATTGCATCTACCAGGACACTGGACACCCATTTATTGACTAGTTTTCGAGCTGAATTCATATTTTTCATCCATTTTCTCCTGGCACAAATAGTGTCTTTGTATTAAGGATTTGAAGATTTTATCATATATTAATTATGTCATAATTCAGCCATTTTTCATTGAAGAACATTTTAAAATACAGATCTGAAATCAGCACACGAAACTGATTTTATATATGGTGTCCCTTGTCCATCAATATGATTTTGACCAAACTACCTAAGTGAAGTGTCGAAGAACAGGAAGACATATGAGTAAAGACCCTGTCCGACTTTTGAACTGAGCTTCAGTACAGGTCAATTTTTCGGACAGGTTTTGGTCTTCAGCTGAATAACACGGACATTTACTCAGATTTCTCCCTATAGTTCGATCCCTCATTAGGAAGAATCCGCCAATTTCATCTACCAGGACACTGGACACCCATTTATTGACTAGTTTTTCGAGCTGAATTCATATTTTTCAACCATTTTCTCCTGGCACAAATAGTTTCTTTGTATTAAGGATTTGAAGATTTCATCATATATTAATTATGTCATAATTCAGCCATTTTTCATTGTAGATTTTTTTTAAATACAGATCTGAAATCAGCACACGAAACTGATTTTATATATGGTGTCCCATGTCCATCAATATGATTTTGACCAAACTACCTAAGTGAGGCGTCGAAGAACAGGAAGACATTTGAGTGAAACACCTGTCCGACTTTTGAACTGAGCTTTAGTACAGGTCAATTTTTCGGACAGGTTTTGGTCTTCAGCTGAATAACACGGACATTTACTCAGATTTCTCCCTATAGTTCGATCCCTCATTAGGAAGAATCCGCCAATTTCATCTACCAGGACACTGGACACCCATTTATTGACTAGTTTTTCGAGCTGAATTCATATTTTTCAACCATTTTCTCCTGGCACAAATAGTTTCTTTGTATTAAGGATTTGAAGATTTTATCATATATTAATTATGTCATAATTCAGCCATTTTTCATTGTAGAACATTTTTAAATACAGATCTGAAATCAGCACACGAAACTGATTTTAGATATGGTGTCCCTTGTCCATCAATATGATTTTGACCAAACTACCTAAGTGAGGCGTCGAAGAACAGGAAGACATTTGAGTGAAAAACCTGTCCGACTTTTGAACTGAGCTTTAGTACAGGTCAATTTTTCGGACAGGTTTTGGTCTTCAGCTGAATAACACGGACATTTACTCAGATTTCTCCCTATAGTTCGATCACTCATTAGGAAGGTAACATTTTCGAGAAGAATCCACCGATTTAATCTACCAGAACACTGGACACCCATTTATTGACCAATTTTTCGTGCTGATTTCAAATATAACAACCATTTTCGCCTGGCACAAATAGTGTCTTCGTATTAAGGATTTGAAGATTTTATCATATTAATTATGTCATAATTCAGCCATTTTTCATTGTAGAACATTTTTAAATACAGATCTGAAATCAGCACACGAAACTGATTTTAGATATGGTGTCCCTTGTCCATCAATATGATTTTGACCAAACTACCTAAGTGAGGCATCGAAGAACAGGAAGACATTTGAGTGAAAAACCTGTCCGACTTTTGAACTGAGCTTTAGTACAGGTCAATTTTTCGGACAGGTTTTGGTCTTCAGCTGAATAACACGGACATTTACTCAGATTTCTCCCTATAGTTCGATCCCTCATTAGGAAGAATCCGCCAATTTCATCTACCAGGACACTGGACACCCATTTATTGACTAGTTTTTCGAGCTGAATTCATATTTGTCAACCATTTTCTCCTGGCACAAATAGTTTCTTTGTATTAAGGATTTGAAGATTTTATCATATATTAATTATGTCATAATTCAGCCATTTTTCATTGTAGAACATTTTTAAATACAGATCTGAAATCAGCACACGAAACAGATTTTAGATATGGTGTCCCTTGTCCATCAATATGATTTTGACCAAACTACCTAAGTGAGGTGTCGAAGAACAGGAAGACATTTGAGTGAAAACCCTGTCCGACTTTTGAACTGAGCTTTAGTACAGGTCAATTTTTCGGACAGGTTTTGGTCTTCAGCTGAATAACACGGACATTTACTCAGATTTCTCCCTATAGTTCGATCCCTCATTAGGAAGAATCCGCCAATTTCATCTACCAGGACACTGGACACCCATTTATTGACTAGTTTTTCGAGCTGAATTCATATTTTTCAACCATTTTCTCCTGGCACAAATAGTTTCTTTGTATTAAGGATTTGAAGATTTTATCATATATTAATTATGTCATAATTCAGCCATTTTTCATTGTAGAACATTTTAAATACAGATCTGAAATCAGCACACGAAACTGATTTTATATATGGTGTCCCTTGTCCATCAATATGATTTTGACCAAACTACCTAAGTGAGGTGTCGAAGAACAGGAAGACATTTGAGTGAAACACCTGTCCGACTTTTGAACTGAGCTTTAGTACAGGTCAATTTTTCGGACAGGTTTTGGTCTTCAGCTGAATAACACGGACATTTACTCAGATTTCTCCCTATAGTTCGATCCCTCATTAGGAAGAATCCGCCAATTTCATCTACCAGGACACTGGACACCCATTTATTGACTAGTTTTTCGAGCTGAATTCATATTTTTCAACCATTTTCTCCTGGCACAAATAGTTTCTTTGTATTAAGGATTTGAAGATTTTATCATATATTAATTATGTCATAATTCAGCCATTTTTCATTGTAGAACATTTTTAAATACAGATCTGAAATCAGCACACGAAACTGATTTTAGATATGGTGTCCCTTGTCCATCAATATGATTTTGACCAAACTACCTAAGTGAGGCGTCGAAGAACAGGAAGACATTTGAGTGAAACACCTGTCCGACTTTTGAACTGAGCTTTAGTACAGGTCAATTTTTCGGACAGGTTTTGGTCTTCAGCTGAATAACACGGACATTTACTCAGATTTCTCCCTACAGTTCGATCCCTCATTAGGAAGGTAACATTTTCGAGAAGAATCCACCGATTTAATCTACCAGAACACTGGACACCCATTTATTGACCAATTTTTCGTGCTGATTTCAAATATATCAACCATTTTCGCCTGGCACAAATAGTGTCTTCGTATTAAGGATTTGAAGATTTTATCATATATTAATTATGTCATAATTCAGCCATTTTTCATTGTAGAACATTTTTAAATACAGATCTGAAATCAGCACACGAAACTGATTTTAGATGTGGTGTCCCTTGTCCATCAATATGATTTTGACCAAACTACCTAAGTGAGGTGTTGAAGAACAGGAAGACATTTGAGTAAAAACCCTGTCCGACTTTTGAACTGAGCTTTAGTACAGGTCAATTTTTCGGACAGGTTTTGGTCTTCATCTGAATAACACGGACATTTACTCAGATTTCTCCCTATAGTTCGATCCCTCATTAGGAAGAATCCGCCAATTTCATCTACCAGGACACTGGACACCCATTTATTGACTAGTTTTTCGAGCTGAATTCATATTTGTCAACCATTTTCTCCTGGCACAAATAGTTTCTTTGAATTAAGGATTTGAAGATTTTATCATATATAAATTATGTCATAATTCAGGCATTTTTCATTGTAGAACATTTTTAAATACAGATCTGAAATCAGCACACGAAACTGATTTTAGATATGGTGTCCCTTGTCCATCAATATGATTTTGACAAAACTACCTAAGTGAGGTGTCGAAGAACAGGAAGACATTTGAGTGAAACACCTGTCCGACTTTTGAACTGAGGTTTAGTACAGGTCAATTTTTCGGACAGGTTTTGGTCTTCAGCTGAATAACACGGACATTTACTCAGATTTCTCCCTATAGTTCGATCCCTCATTAGGAAGAATCCGCCAATTGCATCTACCAGGACACTGGACACCCATTTATTGACTAGTTTTCGAGCTGAATTCATATTTTTCATCCATTTTCTCCTGGCACAAATAGTGTCTTTGTATTAAGGATTTGAAGATTTTATCATATATTAATTATGTCATAATTCAGCCATTTTTCATTGTAGAACATTTTTAAATACAGATCTGAAATCAGCACACGAAACTGATTTTATATATGGTGTCCCTTGTCCATCAATATGATTTTGACCAAACTACCTAAGTGAAGTGTCGAAGAACAGGAAGACATTTGAGTGAAACACCTGTCCGACTTTTGAACTGAGCTTTAGTACAGGTCAATTTTTCGGACAGGTTTTGGTCTTCAGCTGAATAACACGGACATTTACTCAGATTTCTCCCTATAGTTCGATCCCTCATTAGGAAGAATCCGCCAATTTCATCTACCAGGACACTGGACACCCATTTATTGACTAGTTTTTCGAGCTGAATTCATATTTTTCAACCATTTTCTCCTGGCACAAATAGTTTCTTTGTATTAAGGATTTGAAGATTTCATCATATATTAATTATGTCATAATTCAGCCATTTTTCATTGTAGACATTTTTTAAATACAGATCTGAAATCAGCACACGAAACTGATTTTATATATGGTGTCCCATGTCCATCAATATGATTTTGACCAAACTACCTAAGTGAGGCGTCGAAGAACAGGAAGACATTTGAGTGAAACACCTGTCCGACTTTTGAACTGAGCTTTAGTACAGGTCAATTTTTCGGACAGGTTTTGGTCTTCAGCTGAATAACACGGACATTTACTCAGATTTCTCCCTATAGTTCGATCCCTCATTAGGAAGAATCCGCCAATTTCATCTACCAGGACACTGGACACCCATTTATTGACTCGTTTTTCGAGCTGAATTCATATTTTTCAACCATTTTCTCCTGGCACAAATAGTTTCTTTGTATTAAGGATTTGAAGATTTTATCATATATTAATTATGTCATAATTCAGCCATTTTTCATTGTAGAACATTTTTAAATACAGATCTGAAATCAGCACACGAAACTGATTTTAGATATGGTGTCCCTTGTCCATCAATATGATTTTGACCAAACTACCTAAGTGAGGCGTCGAAGAACAGGTAGACATTTGAGTGAAAAACCTGTCCGACTTTTGAACTGAGCTTTAGTACAGGTCAATTTTTCGGACAGGTTTTGGTCTTCAGCTGAATAACACGGACATTTACTCAGATTTCTCCATACAGTTCGATCCCTCATTAGGAAGGTAACATTTTCGAGAAGAATCCACCGATTTAATCTACCAGAACACTGGACACCCATTTATTGACCAATTTTTCGTGCTGATTTCAAATATATCAACCATTTTCGCCTGGCACAAATAGTGTCTTCGTATTAAGGATTTGAAGATTTTATCATATATTAATTATGTCATAATTCAGCCATTTTTCATTGTAGAACATTTTTAAATACAGATCTGAAATCAGCACACGAAACTGATTTTAGATGTGGTGTCCCTTGTCCATCAATATGATTTTGACCAAACTACCTAAGTGAGGTGTTGAAGAACAGGAAGACATTTGAGTAAAAACCCTGTCCGACTTTTGAACTGAGCTTTAGTACAGGTCAATTTTTCGGACAGGTTTTGGTCTTCATCTGAATAACACGGACATTTACTCAGATTTCTCCCTATAGTTCGATCCCTCATTAGGAAGAATCCGCCAATTTCATCTACCAGGACACTGGACACCCATTTATTGACTAGTTTTTCGAGCTGAATTCATATTTGTCAACCATTTTCTCCTGGCACAAATAGTTTCTTTGAATTAAGGATTTGAAGATTTTATCATATATAAATTATGTCATAATTCAGGCATTTTTCATTGTAGAACATTTTTAATGACAGATCTGAAATCAGCACACGAAACTGATTTTAGATATGGTGTCCCTTGTCCATCAATATGATTTTGACAAAACTACCTAAGTGAGGTGTCGAAGAACAGGAAGACATTTGAGTGAAACACCTGTCCGACTTTTGAACTGAGGTTTAGTACAGGTAAATTTTTCGGACAGGTTTTGGTCTTCAGCTGAATAACACGGACATTTACTCAGATTTCTCCCTATAGTTCGATCCCTCATTAGGAAGAATCCGCCAATTGCATCTACCAGGACACTGGACACCCATTTATTGACTAGTTTTCGAGCTGAATTCATATTTTTCATCCATTTTCTCCTGGCACAAATAGTGTCTTTGTATTAAGGATTTGAAGATTTTATCATATATTAAATATGTCATAATTCAGCCATTTTTCATTGAAGAACATTTAAAATACAGATCTGAAATCAGCACACGAAACTGATTTTATATATGGTGTCCCTTGTCCATCAATATGATTTTGACCAAACTACCTAAGTGAAGTGTCGAAGAACAGGAAGACATATGAGTAAAGACCCTGTCCGACTTTTGAACTGAGCTTCAGTACAGGTCAATTTTTCGGACAGGTTTTGGTCCAGCTGAATAACACGGACATTTACTCAGATTTCTCCCTATAGTTCGATCCCTCATTAGGAAGAATCCGCCAATTTCATCTACCAGGACACTGGACACTCATTTATTGACTAGTTTTTCGAGCTGAATTCATATTTTTCAACCATTTTCTCCTGGCACAAATAGTTTCTTTGTATTAAGGATTTGAAGATTTCATCATATATTAATTATGTCATAATTCAGCCATTTTTCATTGTAGATTTTTTTTAAATACAGATCTGAAATCAGCACACGAAACTGATTTTATATATGGTGTCCCATGTCCATCAATATGATTTTGACCAAACTACCTAAGTGAGGCGTCGAAGAACAGGAAGACATTTGAGTGAAACACCTGTCCGACTTTTGAACTGAGCTTTAGTACAGGTCAATTTTTCGGACAGGTTTTGGTCTTCAGCTGAATAACACAGACATTTACTCAGATTTCTCCCTATAGTTCGATCCCTCATTAGGAAGAATCCGCCAATTTCATCTACCAGGACACTGGACACCCATTTATTGACTCGTTTTTCGAGCTGAATTCATATTTTTCAACCATTTTCTCCTGGCACAAATAGTTTCTTTGTATTAAGGATTTGAAGATTTTATCATATATTAATTATGTCATAATTCAGCCATTTTTCATTGTAGAACATTTTAAAGTACAGATCTGAAATCAGCACACGAAACTGATTTTAGATATGGTGTCCCTTGTCCATCAATATGATTTTGACCAAACTACCTAAGTGAGGCGTCGAAGAACAGGAAGACATTTGAGTGAAAAACCTGTCCGACTTTTGAACTGAGCTTTAGTACAGGTCAATTTTTCGGACAGGTTTTGGTCTTCAGCTGAATAACACGGACATTTACTCAGATTTCTCCCTATAGTTCGATCCCTCATTAGGAAGAATCCGCCAATTTCATCTACCAGGACACTGGACACCCATTTATTGACTAGTTTTTCGAGCTGAATTCATATTTTTCAACCATTTTCTCCTGGCACAAATAGTTTCTTTGTATTAAGGATTTGAAGATTTTATCATATATTAATTATGTCATAATTCAGCCATTTTTCATTGTAGAACATTTTTAAATACAGATCTGAAATCAGCACACGAAACTGATTTTGTGTCCCTTGTCCATCAATATGATTTTGACCAAACTACCTAAGTGAGGTGTTGAAGAACAGGAAGACATTTGAGTAAAAACCCTGTCCGACTTTTGAACTGAGCTTTAGTACAGGTCAATTTTTCGGACAGGTTTTGGTCTTCATCTGAATAACACGGACATTTACTCAGATTTCTCCCTATAGTTCGATCCCTCATTAGGAAGAATCCGCCAATTTCATCTACCAGGACACTGGACACCCATTTATTGACTAGTTTTTCGAGCTGAATTCATATTTGTCAACCATTTTCTCCTGGCACAAATAGTTTCTTTGAATTAAGGATTTGAAGATTTTATCATATATATAAATTATGTCATAATTCAGGCATTTTTCATTGTAGAACATTTTTAATGACAGATCTGAAATCAGCACACGAAACTGATATTATATGGTGTCCCTTGTCCATCAATATGATTTTGACAAAACTACCTAAGTGAGGTGTCGAAGAACAGGAAGACATTTGAGTGAAACACCTGTCCGACTTTTGAACTGAGGTTTAGTACAGGTCAATTTTTCGGACAGGTTTTGGTCTTCAGCTGAATAACACGGACATTTACTCAGATTTCTCCCTATAGTTCGATCCCTCATTAGGAAGAATCCGCCAATTGCATCTACCAGGACACTGGACACCCATTTATTGACTAGTTTTCGAGCTGAATTCATATTTTTCATCCATTTTCTCCTGGCACAAATAGTGTCTTTGTATTAAGGATTTGAAGATTTTATCATATATTAATTATGTCATAATTCAGCCATTTTTCATTGTAGAACATTTCTAAATACAGATCTGAAATCAGCACACGAAACTGATTTTAGATATGGTGTCCCCTGTCCATCAATATGATTTTGACCAAACTACCTAAGTGAGTGTCGAAGAACAGGAAGACATATGAGTAAAGACCCTGTCCGACTTTTGAACTGAGCTTCAGTACAGGTCAATTTTTCGGACAGGTTTTGGTCTTCAGCTGAATAACACGGACATTTACTCAGATTTCTCCCTATAGTTCGATCCCTCATTAGGAAGAATCCGCCAATTTCATCTACCAGGACACTGGACACCCATTTATTGACTAGTTTTTCGAGCTGAATTCATATTTTTCAACCATTTTCTCCTGGCACAAATAGTTTCTTTGTATTAAGGATTTGAAGATTTCATCATATATTAATTATGTCATAATTCAGCCATTTTTCATTGTAGAACATTTTTAAATACAGATCTGAAATCAGCACACGAAACTGATTTTGTGTCCCATGTCCATCAATATGATTTTGACCAAATTACCTAAGTGAGGTGTCGAAGAACAGGAAGACATTTGAGTGAAACACCTGTCCGACTTTTGAACTGAGCTTTAGTACAGGTCAATTTTTCGGACAGGTTTTGGTCTTCAGCTGAATAACACGGACATTTACTCAGATTTCTCCCTATAGTTCGATCCCTCATTAGGAAGAATCCGCCAATTTCATCTACCAGGACACTGGACACCCATTTATTGACTAGTTTTTCGAGCTGAATTCATATTTTTCAACCATTTTCTCCTGGCACAAATAGTTTCTTTGTATTAAGGATTTGAAGATTTTATCATATATTAATTATGTCATAATTCAGCCATTTTTCATTGTAGAACATTTTTAAATACAGATCTGAAATCAGCACACGAAACTGATTTTAGATATGGTGTCCCTTGTCCATCAATATGATTTTGACCAAACTACCTAAGTGAGGCGTCGAAGAACAGGAAGACATTTGAGTGAAAATCTGTCCGACTTTTGAACTGAGCTTTAGTACAGGTCAATTTTTCGGACAGGTTTTGGTCTTCAGCTGAATAACACGGACATTTACTCAGATTTCTCCCTATAGTTCGATCCCTCATTATGAAGAATCCACCGATTTAATCTACCAGAACACTGGACACCCATTTATTGACCAATTTTTCGTGCTGATTTCAAAAATATCAACCATTTTCGCCTGGCACAAATAGTGTCTTCGTATTAAGGATTTGAAGATTTTATCATATATTAATTATGTCATAATTCAGCCATTTTTCATTGTAGAACATTTTTAAATACAGATCTGAAATCAGCACACGAAACTGATTTTAGATGTGGTGTCCCTTGTCCATCAATATGATTTTGACCAAACTACCTAAGTGAGGTTGAAGAACAGGAAGACATTTGAGTAAAAACCCTGTCCGACTTTTGAACTGAGCTTTAGTACAGGTCAATTTTTCGGACAGGTTTTGGTCTTCATCTGAATAACACGGACATTTACTCAGATTTCTCCCTATAGTTCGATCCCTCATTAGGAAGAATCCGCCAATTTCATCTACCAGGACACTGGACACCCATTTATTGACTAGTTTTTCGAGCTGAATTCATATTTGTCAACCATTTTCTCCTGGCACAAATAGTTTCTTTGAATTAAGGATTTGAAGATTTTATCATATATAAATTATGTCATAATTCAGGCATTTTTCATTGTAGAACATTTTTAATGACAGATCTGAAATCAGCACACGAAACTGATTTTAGATATGGTGTCCCTTGTCCATCAATATGATTTTGACAAAACTACCTAAGTGAGGTGTCGAAGAACAGGAAGACATTTGAGTGAAACACCTGTCCGACTTTTGAACTGAGGTTTAGTACAGGTAAATTTTTCGGACAGGTTTTGGTCTTCAGCTGAATAACACGGACATTTACTCAGATTTCTCCCTATAGTTCGATCCCTCATTAGGAAGAATCCGCCAATTGCATCTACCAGGACACTGGACACCCATTTATTGACTAGTTTTCGAGCTGAATTCATATTTTTCATCCATTTTCTCCTGGCACAAATAGTGTCTTTGTATTAAGGATTTGAAGATTTTATCATATATTAATTATGTCATAATTCAGCCATTTTTCATTGAAGAACATTTTAAAATACAGATCTGAAATCAGCACACGAAACTGATTTTATATATGGTGTCCCTTGTCCATCAATATGATTTTGACCAAACTACCTAAGTGAAGTGTCGAAGAACAGGAAGACATTTGAGTGAAACACCTGTCCGACTTTTGAACTGAGCTTCAGTACAGGTCAATTTTTCGGACAGGTTTTGGTCCAGCTGAATAACACGGACATTTACTCAGATTTCTCCCTATAGTTCGATCCCTCATTAGGAAGAATCCGCCAATTTCATCTACCAGGACACTGGACACTCATTTATTGACTAGTTTTTCGAGCTGAATTCATATTTTTCAACCATTTTCTCCTGGCACAAATAGTTTCTTTGTATTAAGGATTTGAAGATTTCATCATATATTAATTATGTCATAATTCAGCCATTTTTCATTGTAGATTTTTTTTAAATACAGATCTGAAATCAGCACACGAAACTGATTTTATATATGGTGTCCCATGTCCATCAATATGATTTTGACCAAACTACCTAAGTGAGGCGTCGAAGAACAGGAAGACATTTGAGTGAAACACCTGTCCGACTTTTGAACTGAGCTTTAGTACAGGTCAATTTTTCGGACAGGTTTTGGTCTTCAGCTGAATAACACGGACATTTACTCAGATTTCTCCCTATAGTTCGATCCCTCATTAGGAAGAATCCGCCAATTTCATCTACCAGGACACTGGACACCCATTTATTGACTAGTTTTTCGAGCTGAATTCATATTTTTCAACCATTTTCTCCTGGCACAAATAGTTTCTTTGTATTAAGGATTTGAAGATTTTATCATATATTAATTATGTCATAATTCAGCCATTTTTCATTGTAGAACATTTTTAAATACAGATCTGAAATCAGCACACGAAACTGATTTTAGATATGGTGTCCCTTGTCCATCAATATGATTTTGACCAAACTACCTAAGTGAGGCGTCGAAGAACAGGAAGACATTTGAGTGAAAACCTGTCCGACTTTTGAACTGAGCTTTAGTACAGGTCAATTTTTCGGACAGGTTTTGGTCTTCAGCTGAATAACACGGACATTTACTCAGATTTCTCCCTACAGTTCGATCCCTCATTAGGAAGAATCCGCCAATTTCATCTACCAGGACACTGGACACCCATTTATTGACCAATTTTTCGTGCTGATTTCAAATATATCAACCATTTTCTCCTGGCACAAATAGTGTCTTCGTATTAAGGATTTGAAGATTTTATCATATATTAATTATGTCATAATTCAGCCATTTTTCATTGTAGAACATTTTTAAATACAGATCTGAAATCAGCACACGAAACTGATTTTAGATGTGGTGTCCCTTGTCCATCAATATGATTTTGACCAAACTACCTAAGTGAGGTGTTGAAGAACAGGAAGACATTTGAGTAAAAACCCTGTCCGACTTTTGAACTGAGCTTTAGTACAGGTCAATTTTTCGGACAGGTTTTGGTCTTCATCTGAATAACACGGACATTTACTCAGATTTCTCCCTATAGTTCGATCCCTCATTAGGAAGAATCCGCCAATTTCATCTACCAGGACACTGGACACCCATTTATTGACTAGTTTTTCGAGCTGAATTCATATTTGTCAACCATTTTCTCCTGGCACAAATAGTTTCTTTGAATTAAGGATTTGAAGATTTTATCATATATAAATTATGTCATAATTCAGGCATTTTTCATTGTAGAACATTTTAAAGACAGATCTGAAATCAGCACACGAAACTGATTTTAGATATGGTGTCCCTTGTCCATCAATATGATTTTGACAAAACTACCTAAGTGAGGTGTCGAAGAACAGGAAGACATTTGAGTGAAACACCTGTCCGACTTTTGAACTGAGGTTTAGTACAGGTCAATTTTTCGGACAGGTTTTGGTCTTCAGCTGAATAACACGGACATTTACTCAGATTTCTCCCTATAGTTCGATCCCTCATTAGGAAGAATCCGCCAATTGCATCTACCAGGACACTGGACACCCATTTATTGACTAGTTTTCGAGCTGAATTCATATTTTTCATCCATTTTCTCCTGGCACAAATAGTGTCTTTGTATTAAGGATTTGAAGATTTTATCATATATTAATTATGTCATAATTCAGCCATTTTTCATTGTAGATTTTTTTTAAATACAGATCTGAAATCAGCACACGAAACTGATTTTATATATGGTGTCCCATGTCCATCAATATGATTTTGACCAAACTACCTAAGTGAAGTGTCGAAGAACAGGAAGACATTTGAGTGAAACACCTGTCCGACTTTTGAACTGAGCTTTAGTACAGGTCAATTTTTCGGACAGGTTTTGGTCTTCAGCTGAATAACACGGACATTTACTCAGATTTCTCCCTATAGTTCGATCCCTCATTAGGAAGAATCCGCCAATTTCATCTACCAGGACACTGGACACCCATTTATTGACTAGTTTTTCGAGCTGAATTCATATTTTTCAACCATTTTCTCCTGGCACAAATAGTTTCTTTGTATTAAGGATTTGAAGATTTTATCATATATTAATTATGTCATAATTCAGCCATTTTTCATTGTAGAACATTTTTAAATACAGATCTGAAATCAGCACACGAAACTGATTTTATATATGGTGTCCCTTGTCCATCAATATGATTTTGACCAAACTACCTAAGTGAGGTGTCGAAGAACAGGAAGACATTTGAGTGAAACACCTGTCCGACTTTTGAACTGAGCTTTAGTACAGGTCAATTTTTCGGACAGGTTTTGGTCTTCAGCTGAATAACACGGACATTTACTCAGATTTCTCCCTATAGTTCGATCCCTCATTAGGAAGAATCCGCCAATTTCATCTACCAGGACACTGGACACCCATTTATTGACTAGTTTTTCGAGCTGAATTCATATTTTTCAACCATTTTCTCCTGGCACAAATAGTTTCTTTGTATTAAGGATTTGAAGATTTTATCATATATTAATTATGTCATAATTCAGCCATTTTTCATTGTAGAACATTTTTAAATACAGATCTGAAATCAGCACACGAAACTGATTTTAGATATGGTGTCCCTTGTCCATCAATATGATTTTGACCAAACTACCTAAGTGAGGCGTCGAAGAACAGGAAGACATTTGAGTGAAAAACCTGTCCGACTTTTGAACTGAGCTTTAGTACAGGTCAATTTTTCGGACAGGTTTTGGTCTTCAGCTGAATAACACGGACATTTACTCAGATTTCTCCCTACAGTTCGATCCCTCATTATGAAGAATCCACCGATTTAATCTACCAGAACACTGGACACCCATTTATTGACCAATTTTTCGTGCTGATTTCATATATCAACCATTTTCGCCTGGCACAAATAGTGTCTTCGTATTAAGGATTTGAAGATTTTATCATATATTAATTATGTCATAATTCAGCCATTTTTCATTGTAGAACATTTTTAAATACAGATCTGAAATCAGCACACGAAACTGATTTTAGATGTGGTGTCCCTTGTCCATCAATATGATTTTGACCAAACTACCTAAGTGAGGTGTTGAAGAACAGGAAGACATTTGAGTAAAAACCCTGTCCGACTTTTGAACTGAGCTTTAGTACAGGTCAATTTTTCGGACAGGTTTTGGTCTTCATCTGAATAACACGGACATTTACTCAGATTTCTCCCTATAGTTCGATCCCTCATTAGGAAGAATCCGCCAATTTCATCTACCAGGACACTGGACACCCATTTATTGACTAGTTTTTCGAGCTGAATTCATATTTGTCAACCATTTTCTCCTGGCACAAATAGTTTCTTTGAATTAAGGATTTGAAGATTTTATCATATATTAATTATGTCATAATTCAGGCATTTTTCATTGTAGAACATTTTTAATGACAGATCTGAAATCAGCACACGAAACTGATTTTAGATATGGTGTCCCTTGTCCATCAATATGATTTTGACAAAACTACCTAAGTGAGGTGTCGAAGAACAGGAAGACATTTGAGTGAAACACCTGTCCGACTTTTGAACTGAGGTTTAGTACAGGTCAATTTTTCGGACAGGTTTTGGTCTTCAGCTGAATAACACGGACATTTACTCAGATTTCTCCCTATAGTTCGATCCCTCATTAGGAAGAATCCGCCAATTGCATCTACCAGGACACTGGACACCCATTTATTGACTAGTTTTCGAGCTGAATTCATATTTTTCATCCATTTTCTCCTGGCACAAATAGTGTCTTTGTATTAAGGATTTGAAGATTTTATCATATATTAATTATGTCATAATTCAGCCATTTTTCATTGTAGAACATTTTTAAATACAGATCTGAAATCAGCACACGAAACTGATTTTATATATGGTGTCCCATGTCCATCAATATGATTTTGACCAAACTACCTAAGTGAGGCGTCGAAGAACAGGAAGACATTTGAGTAAAAACCCTGTCCGACTTTTGAACTGAGCTTTAGTACAGGTCAATTTTTCGGACAGGTTTTGGTCTTCAGCTGAATAACACGGACATTTACTCAGATTTCTCCCTATAGTTCGATCCCTCATTAGGAAGAATCCGCCAATTTCATCTACCAGGACACTGGACACCCATTTATTGACTAGTTTTTCGAGCTGAATTCATATTTTTCAACCATTTTCTCCTGGCACAAATAGTTTCTTTGTATTAAGGATTTGAAGATTTTATCATATATTAATTATGTCATAATTCAGCCATTTTTCATTGTAGAACATTTTTAATACAGATCTGAAATCAGCACACGAAACTGATTTTAGATATGGTGTCCCTTGTCCATCAATATGATTTTGACCAAACTACCTAAGTGAGGTGTCGAAGAACAGGAAGACATTTGAGTGAAACACCTGTCCGACTTTTGAACTGAGCTTTAGTACAGGTCAATTTTTCGGACAGGTTTTGGTCTTCAGCTGAATAACACGGACATTTACTCAGATTTCTCCCTATAGTTCGATCCCTCATTAGGAAGAATCCGCCAATTTCATCTACCAGGACACTGGACACCCATTTATTGACTAGTTTTTCGAGCTGAATTCATATTTTTCAACCATTTTCTCCTGGCACAAATAGTGTCTTTGTATTAAGGATTTGAAGATTTTATCATATATTAATTATGTCATAATTCAGCCATTTTTCATTGTAGAACATTTTTAAATACAGATCTGAAATCAGCACACGAAACTGATTTTAGATATGGTGTCCCTTGTCCATCAATATGATTTTGACCAAACTACCTAAGTGAGGTGTCGAAGAACAGGAAGACATTTGAGTAAAAACCTGTCCGACTTTTGAACTGAGCTTTAGTACAGGTCAATTTTTCGGACAGGTTTTGGTCTTCAGCTGAATAACACGGACATTTACTCAGATTTCTCCCTATAGTTCGATCCCTCATTAGGAAGAATCCGCCAATTTCATCTACCAGGACACTGGACACCCATTTATTGACTAGTTTTTCGAGCTGAATTCATATTTGTCAACCATTTTCTCCTGGCACAAATAGTTTCTTTGTATTAAGGATTTGAAGATTTTATCATATATTAATTATGTCATAATTCAGCCATTTTTCATTGTAGACATTTTTTAAATACAGATCTGAAATCAGCACACGAAACTGAGGTTAGATATGGTGTCCCTTGTCCATCAATATGATTTTGACCAAACTACCTAAGTGGGGTCCTGAAGAACAGGAAGACATTTGAGTGAAACACCTGTCCGACTTTTGAACTGAGCTTTAGTACAGGTCAATTTTTCGGACAGGTTTTGGTCTTCAGCTGAATAACACGGACATTTACTCAGATTTCTCCCTATAGTTCGATCCCTCATTAGGAAGAATCCGCCAATTGCATCTACCAGGACACTGGACACCCATTTATTGACTAGTTTTCGAGCTGAATTCATATTTTTCATCCATTTTCTCCTGGCACAAATAGTCTTTGTATTAAGGATTTGAAGATTTTATCATATTAATTATGTCATAATTCAGCCATTTTTCATTGTAGAACATTTTTAAATACAGATCTGAAATCAGCACACGAAACTGATTTTAGATATGGTGTCCCTTGTCCATCAATATGATTTTGACCAAACTACCTAAGTGAGGCGTCGAAGAACAGGAAGACATTTGAGTGAAACACCTGTCCGACTTTTGAACTGAGCTTTAGTACAGGTCAATTTTTCGGACAGGTTTTGGTCTTCAGCTGAATAACACGGACATTTACTCAGATTTCTCCCTATAGTTCGATCCCTCATTAGGAACCGCCACCGATTTATACCAGGACACTGGACACCCATTTATTTACTAGTTTTCGAGCTGAATTCATATTTTTCAACCATTTTCTCCTGGCACAAATAGTTTCATTGTATTAAGGATTTGAAGATTTTATCATATATTAATTATGTCATAATTCAGCCATTTTTCATTGTAGAACATTTTTAAATACAGATCTGAAATCAGCACACGAAACTGATTTTAGACTTGGTGTCCCTTGTCCATCAATATGATTTTGACCAAACTACCTAAGTGAGGTGTCGAAGAACAGGAAGACATTTGAGTAAAAACCCTGTCCGACTTTTGAACTGAGCTTTAGTACAGGTCAATTTTTCGGACAGGTTTTGGTCTTCAGCTGAATAACACGGACATTTACTCAGATTTCTCCCTATAGTTCGATCCCTCATTAGGAAGAATCCGCCAATTTCATCTACCAGGACACTGGACACCCATTTATTGACTAGTTTTTCGAGCTGAATTCATATTTGTCAACCATTTTCTCCTGGCACAAATAGTGTCTTCGTATTAAGGATTTGAAGATTTTATCATATATTAATTATGTCATAATTCAGGCATTTTTCATTGTAGAACATTTTTAATGACAGATCTGAAATCAGCACACGAAACTGATTTTAGATATGGTGTCCCTTGTCCATCAATATGATTTTGACAAAACTACCTAAGTGAGGTGTCGAAGAACAGGAAGACATTTGAGTGAAAAACCTGTCCGACTTTTGAACTGAGCTTTAGTACAGGTAAATTTTTCGGACAGGTTTTGGTCTTCAGCTGAATAACACGGACATTTACTCAGATTTCTCCCTATAGTTCGATCCCTCATTAGGAAGAATCCGCCAATTGCATCTACCAGGACACTGGACACCCATTTATTGACTAGTTTTTCGAGCTGAATTCATATTTTTCAACCATTTTCTCCTGGCACAAATAGTTTCTTTGTATTAAGGATTTGAAGATTTTATCATATATTAATTATGTCATAATTCAGGCATTTTTCATTGAAGAACATTTTAAAATACAGATCTGAAATCAGCACACGAAACTGATTTTAGATATGGTGTCCCTTGTCCATCAATATGATTTTGACAAAACTACCTAAGTGAGGTGTCGAAGAACAGGAAGACATTTGAGTGAAACACCTGTCCGACTTTTGAACTGAGGTTTAGTACAGGTACATTTTTCGGACAGGTTTTGGTCTTCAGCTGAATAACACGGACATTTACTCAGATTTCTCCCTATAGTTCGATCCCTCATTAGGAAGAATCCGCCAATTGCATCTACCAGGACACTGGACACCCATTTATTGACTAGTTTTTCGAGCTGAATTCATATTTTTCAACCATTTTCTCCTGGCACAAATAGTTTCTTTGTATTAAGGATTTGAAGATTTCATCATATATTAATTATGTCATAATAGTTTGGTCAAAATCATATTGATGGACAAGGGACACCATATATAAAATCAGTTTCGTGTGCTGATTTCAGATCTGTATTTTAAAATGTTCTTCAATGCAAAATGGCTGAATTATGACATAATTAATATATGATAAAATCTTCAAATCCTTAATACAAAGAAACTATTTGTGCCAGGAGAAAATGGTTGAAAAATATGAATTCAGCTCGAAAACTAGTCAATAAATGGGTGTCCAGTGTCCTGGTAGATGCAATTGGCGGATTCTTCCTAATGAGGGATCGAACTATAGGGAGAAATCTGAGTAAATGTCCGTGTTATTCAGCTGAAGACCAAAACCTGTCCGAAAAATTTACCTGTACTAAACCTCAGTTCAAAAGTCGGACAGGTGTTTCACTCAAATGTCTTCCTGTTCTTCGACACCTCACTTAGGTAGTTTTGTCAAAATCATATTGATGGACAAGGGACACCATATCTAAAATCAGTTTCGTGTGCTGATTTCAGATCTGTCATTAAAAATGTTCTACAATGAAAAATGCCTGAATTATGACATAATTTATATATGATAAAATCTTCAAATCCTTAATTCAAAGAAACTATTTGTGCCAGGAGAAAATGGTTGACAAATATGAATTCAGCTCGAAAAACTAGTCAATAAATGGGTGTCCAGTGTCCTGGTAGATGAAATTGGCGGATTCTTCCTAATGAGGGATCGAACTATAGGGAGAAATCTGAGTAAATGTCCGTGTTATTCAGATGAAGACCAAAACCTGTCCGAAAAATTGACCTGTACTAAAGCTCAGTTCAAAAGTCGGACAGGGTTTTTACTCAAATGTCTTCCTGTTCTTCAACACCTCACTTAGGTAGTTTGGTCAAAATCATATTGATGGACAAGGGACACCACATCTAAAATCAGTTTCGTGTGCTGATTTCAGATCTGTATTTAAAAATGTTCTACAATGAAAAATGGCTGAATTATGACATAATTAATATATGATAAAATCTTCAAATCCTTAATACGAAGACACTATTTGTGCCAGGCGAAAATGGTTGATATATTTGAAATCAGCACGAAAAATTGGTCAATAAATGGGTGTCCAGTGTTCTGGTAGATTAAATCGGTGGATTCTTCTCGAAAATGTTACCTTCCTAATGAGGGATCGAACTGTATGGAGAAATCTGAGTAAATGTCCGTGTTATTCAGCTGAAGACCAAAACCTGTCCGAAAAATTGACCTGTACTAAAGCTCAGTTCAAAAGTCGGACAGGTTTTTCACTCAAATGTCTACCTGTTCTTCGACGCCTCACTTAGGTAGTTTGGTCAAAATCATATTGATGGACAAGGGACACCATATCTAAAATCAGTTTCGTGTGCTGATTTCAGATCTGTATTTAAAAATGTTCTACAATGAAAAATGGCTGAATTATGACATAATTAATATATGATAAAATCTTCAAATCCTTAATACAAAGAAACTATTTGTGCCAGGAGAAAATGGTTGAAAAATATGAATTCAGCTCGAAAAACGAGTCAATAAATGGGTGTCCAGTGTCCTGGTAGATGAAATTGGCGGATTCTTCCTAATGAGGGATCGAACTATAGGGAGAAATCTGAGTAAATGTCCGTGTTATTCAGCTGAAGACCAAAACCTGTCCGAAAAATTGACCTGTACTAAAGCTCAGTTCAAAAGTCGGACAGGTGTTTCACTCAAATGTCTTCCTGTTCTTCGACGCCTCACTTAGGTAGTTTGGTCAAAATCATATTGATGGACATGGGACACCATATATAAAATCAGTTTCGTGTGCTGATTTCAGATCTGTATTTAAAAAAAATCTACAATGAAAAATGGCTGAATTATGACATAATTAATATATGATGAAATCTTCAAATCCTTAATACAAAGAAACTATTTGTGCCAGGAGAAAATGGTTGAAAAATATGAATTCAGCTCGAAAAACTAGTCAATAAATGGGTGTCCAGTGTCCTGGTAGATGAAATTGGCGGATTCTTCCTAATGAGGGATCGAACTATAGGGAGAAATCTGAGTAAATGTCCGTGTTATTCAGCTGAAGACCAAAACCTGTCCGAAAAATTGACCTGTACTAAAGCTCAGTTCAAAAGTCGGACAGGGTTTTTACTCAAATGTCTTCCTGTTCTTCGACACCTCACTTAGGTAGTTTGGTCAAAATCATATTGATGGACAAGGGACACCATATCTAAAATCAGTTTCGTGTGCTGATTTCAGATCTGTATTTTAAAATGTTCTACAATGAAAAATGGCTGAATTATGACATAATTAATATATGATAAAATCTTCAAATCCTTAATACAAAGACACTATTTGTGCCAGGAGAAAATGGATGAAAAATATGAATTCAGCTCGAAAACTAGTCAATAAATGGGTGTCCAGTGTCCTGGTAGATGAAATTGGCGGATTCTTCCTAATGAGGGATCGAACTATAGGGAGAAATCTGAGTAAATGTCCGTGTTATTCAGCTGAAGACCAAAACCTGTCCGAAAAATTTACCTGTACTAAACCTCAGTTCAAAAGTCGGACAGGTGTTTCACTCAAATGTCTTCCTGTTCTTCGACACCTCACTTAGGTAGTTTGGTCAAAATCATATTGATGGACAAGGGACACCATATCTAAAATCAGTTTCGTGTGCTGATTTCAGATCTGTCATTAAAAATGTTCTACAATGAAAAATGCCTGAATTATGACATAATTTATATATGATAAAATCTTCAAATCCTTAATTCAAAGAAACTATTTGTGCCAGGAGAAAATGGTTGACAAATATGAATTCAGCTCGAAAAACTAGTCAATAAATGGGTGTCCAGTGTCCTGGTAGATGAAATTGGCGGATTCTTCCTAATGAGGGATCGAACTATAGGGAGAAATCTGAGTAAATGTCCGTGTTATTCAGCTGAAGACCAAAACCTGTCCGAAAAATTGACCTGTACTAAAGCTCAGTTCAAAAGTCGGACAGGTTTTTCACTCAAATGTCTTCCTGTTCTTCGACGCCTCACTTAGGTAGTTTGGTCAAAATCATATTGATGGACAAGGGACACCATATCTAAAATCAGTTTCGTGTGCTGATTTCAGATCTGTATTTAAAAATGTTCTACAATGAAAAATGGCTGAATTATGACATAATTAATATATGATAAAATCTTCAAATCCTTAATACAAAGAAACTATTTGTGCCAGGAGAAAATGGTTGAAAAATATGAATTCAGCTCGAAAAACGAGTCAATAAATGGGTGTCCAGTGTCCTGGTAGATGAAATTGGCGGATTCTTCCTAATGAGGGATCGAACTATAGGGAGAAATCTGAGTAAATGTCTGTGTTATTCAGCTGAAGACCAAAACCTGTCCGAAAAATTGACCTGTACTAAAGCTCAGTTCAAAAGTCGGACAGGTGTTTCACTCAAATGTCTTCCTGTTCTTCGACGCCTCACTTAGGTAGTTTGGTCAAAATCATATTGATGGACATGGGACACCATATATAAAATCAGTTTCGTGTGCTGATTTCAGATCTGTATTTAAAAAAATCTACAATGAAAAATGGCTGAATTATGACATAATTAATATATGATGAAATCTTCAAATCCTTAATACAAAGAAACTATTTGTGCCAGGAGAAAATGGTTGAAAAATATGAATTCAGCTCGAAAAACTAGTCAATAAATGGGTGTCCAGTGTCCTGGTAGATGAAATTGGCGGATTCTTCCTAATGAGGGATCGAACTATAGGGAGAAATCTGAGTAAATGTCCGTGTTATTCAGCTGAAGACCAAAACCTGTCCGAAAAATTGACCTGTACTAAAGCTCAGTTCAAAAGTCGGACAGGGTCTTTACTCATATGTCTTCCTGTTCTTCGACACTTCACTTAGGTAGTTTGGTCAAAATCATATTGATGGACAAGGGACACCATATATAAAATCAGTTTCGTGTGCTGATTTCAGATCTGTATTTTAAAATGTTCTACAATGAAAAATGGCTGAATTATGACATAATTAATATATGATAAAATCTTCAAATCCTTAATACAAAGACACTATTTGTGCCAGGAGAAAATGGATGAAAAATATGAATTCAGCTCGAAAACTAGTCAATAAATGGGTGTCCAGTGTCCTGGTAGATGCAATTGGCGGATTCTTCCTAATGAGGGATCGAACTATAGGGAGAAATCTGAGTAAATGTCCGTGTTATTCAGCTGAAGACCAAAACCTGTCCGAAAAATTTACCTGTACTAAACCTCAGTTCAAAAGTCGGACAGGTGTTTCACTCAAATGTCTTCCTGTTCTTCGACACCTCACTTAGGTAGTTTTGTCAAAATCATATTGATGGACAAGGGACACCATATCTAAAATCAGTTTCGTGTGCTGATTTCAGATCTGTCATTAAAATGTTCTACAATGAAAAATGCCTGAATTATGACATAATTAATATATGATAAAATCTTCAAATCCTTAATTCAAAGAAACTATTTGTGCCAGGAGAAAATGGTTGACAAATATGAATTCAGCTCGAAAAACTAGTCAATAAATGGGTGTCCAGTGTCCTGGTAGATGAAATTGGCGGATTCTTCCTAATGAGGGATCGAACTATAGGGAGAAATCTGAGTAAATGTCCGTGTTATTCAGCTGAAGACCAAAACCTGTCCGAAAAATTGACCTGTACTAAAGCTCAGTTCAAAAGTCGGACAGGGTTTTTACTCAAATGTCTTCCTGTTCTTCGACACCTCACTTAGGTAGTTTGGTCAAAATCATATTGATGGACAAGGGACACCATATCTAAAATCAGTTTCGTGTGCTGATTTCAGATCTGTATTTAAAAATGTTCTACAATGAAAAATGGCTGAATTATGACATAATTAATATATGATAAAATCTTCAAATCCTTAATACAAAGACACTATTTGTGCCAGGAGAAAATGGTTGAAAAATATGAATTCAGCTCGAAAACTAGTCAATAAATGGGTGTCCAGTGTCCTGGTAGATGAAATTGGCGGATTCTTCCTAATGAGGGATCGAACTATAGGGAGAAATCTGAGTAAATGTCCGTGTTATTCAGCTGAAGACCAAAACCTGTCCGAAAAATTGACCTGTACTAAAGCTCAGTTCAAAAGTCGGACAGGTGTTTCACTCAAATGTCTTCCTGTTCTTCGACACCTCACTTAGGTAGTTTGGTCAAAATCATATTGATGGACAAGGGACACCATATCTAAAATCAGTTTCGTGTGCTGATTTCAGATCTGTATAAAAAATGTTCTACAATGAAAAATGGCTGAATTATGACATAATTAATATATGATAAAATCTTCAAATCCTTAATACAAAGAAACTATTTGTGCCAGGAGAAAATGGTTGAAAAATATGAATTCAGCTCGAAAAACTAGTCAATAAATGGGTGTCCAGTGTCCTGGTAGATGAAATTGGCGGATTCTTCCTAATGAGGGATCGAACTATAGGGAGAAATCTGAGTAAATGTCCGTGTTATTCAGCTGAAGACCAAAACCTGTCCGAAAAATTGACCTGTACTAAAGCTCAGTTCAAAAGTCGGACAGGGTTTTTACTCAAATGTCTTCCTGTTCTTCGACACCTCACTTAGGTAGTTTGGTCAAAATCATATTGATGGACAAGGGACACAAAATCAGTTTCGTGTGCTGATTTCAGATCTGTATTTAAAAATGTTCTACAATGAAAAATGGCTGAATTATGACATAATTAATATATGATAAAATCTTCAAATCCTTAATACAAAGACACTATTTGTGCCAGGAGAAAATGGTTGAAAAATATGAATTCAGCTCGAAAAACTAGTCAATAAATGGGTGTCCAGTGTCCTGGTAGATGAAATTGGCGGATTCTTCCTAATGAGGGATCGAACTATAGGGAGAAATCTGAGTAAATGTCCGTGTTATTCAGCTGAAGACCAAAACCTGTCCGAAAAATTGACCTGTACTAAAGCTCAGTTCAAAAGTCGGACAGGTGTTTCACTCAAATGTCTTCCTGTTCTTCGACGCCTCACTTAGGTAGTTTGGTCAAAATCATATTGATGGACATGGGACACCATATATAAAATCAGTTTCGTGTGCTGATTTCAGATCTGTATTTAAAAATGTTCTACAATGAAAAATGGCTGAATTATGACATAATTAATATATGATAAAATCTTCAAATCCTTAATACAAAGACACTATTTGTGCCAGGAGAAAATGGATGAAAAATATGAATTCAGCTCGAAAACTAGTCAATAAATGGGTGTCCAGTGTCCTGGTAGATGAAATTGGCGGATTCTTCCTAATGAGGGATCGAACTATAGGGAGAAATCTGAGTAAATGTCCGTGTTATTCAGCTGAAGACCAAAACCTGTCCGAAAAATTGACCTGTACTAAAGCTCAGTTCAAAAGTCGGACAGGTGTTTCACTCAAATGTCTTCCTGTTCTTCGACACCTCACTTAGGTAGTTTGGTCAAAATCATATTGATGGACAAGGGACACCATATCTAAAATCAGTTTCGTGTGCTGATTTCAGATCTGTATTTAAAAATGTTCTACAATGAAAAATGGCTGAATTATGACATAATTAATATATGATAAAATCTTCAAATCCTTAATACAAAGAACTATTTGTGCCAGGAGAAAATGGTTGAAAAATATGAATTCAGCTCGAAAAACTAGTCAATAAATGGGTGTCCAGTGTCCTGGTAGATGAAATTGGCGGATTCTTCCTAATGAGGGATCGAACTATAGGGAGAAATCTGAGTAAATGTCCGTGTTATTCAGCTGAAGACCAAAACCTGTCCGAAAAATTGACCTGTACTAAAGCTCAGTTCAAAAGTCGGACAGGTGTTTCACTCAAATGTCTTCCTGTTCTTCGACGCCTCACTTAGGTAGTTTGGTCAAAATCATATTGATGGACAAGGGACACCATATCTAAAATCAGTTTCGTGTGCTGATTTCAGATCTGTATTTAAAAATGTTCTACAATGAAAAATGGCTGAATTATGACATAATTAATATATGATAAAATCTTCAAATCCTTAATACAAAGAAACTATTTGTGCCAGGAGAAAATGGTTGAAAAATATGAATTCAGCTTGAAAAACTAGTCAATAAATGGGTGTCCAGTGTCCTGGTAGATGAAATTGGCGGATTCTTCCTAATGAGGGATCGAACTATAGGGAGAAATCTGAGTAAATGTCCGTGTTATTCAGCTGAAGACCAAAACCTGTCCGAAAAATTGACCTGTACTAAAGCTCAGTTCAAAAGTCGGACAGGTGTTTCACTCAAATGTCTTCCTGTTCTTCGACGCCTCACTCAGGTAGTTTGGTCAAAATCATATTGATGGACATGGGACACCATATCTAAAATCAGTTTCGTGTGCTGATTTCAGATCTGTATTTAAAAATGTTCTACAATGAAAAATGGCTGAATTATGACATAATTAATATATGATGAAATCTTCAAATCCTTAATACAAAGAAACTATTTGTGCCAGGAGAAAATGGTTGAAAAATATGAATTCAGCTCGAAAAACTAGTCAATAAATGAGTGTCCAGTGTCCTGGTAGATGAAATTGGCGGATTCTTCCTAATGAGGGATCGAACTATAGGGAGAAATCTGAGTAAATGTCCGTGTTATTCAGCTGGACCAAAACCTGTCCGAAAAATTGACCTGTACTAAAGCTCAGTTCAAAAGTCGGACAGGGTTTTTACTCAAATGTCTTCCTGTTCTTCGACACTTCACTTAGGTAGTTTGGTCAAAATCATATTGATGGACAAGGGACACCATATTAAATCAGTTTCATGTGCTGATTTCAGATCTGTATTTAAAAATGTTCTTCAATGAAAAATGGCTGAATTATGACATAATTAATATATGATAAAATCTTCAAATCCTTAATACAAAGACACTATTTGTGCCAGGAGAAAATGGATGAAAAATATGAATTCAGCTCGAAAACTAGTCAATAAATGGGTGTCCAGTGTCCTGGTAGATGCAAATTGGCGGATTCTTCCTAATGAGGGATCGAACTATAGGGAGAAATCTGAGTAAATGTCCGTGTTATTCAGCTGAAGACCAAAACCTGTCCGAAAAATTGACCTGTACTAAAGCTCAGTTCAAAAGTCGGACAGGTGTTTCACTCAAATGTCTTCCTGTTCTTCGACACCTCACTTAGGTAGTTTGGTCAAAATCATATTGATGGACAAGGGACACCATATCTAAAATCAGTTTCGTGTGCTGATTTCAGATCTGTATTTAAAATGTTCTACAATGAAAAATGGCTGAATTATGACATAATTAATATATGATAAAATCTTCAAATCCTTAATACAAAGAAACTATTTGTGCCAGGAGAAAATGGTTGAAAAATATGAATTCAGCTCGAAAAACTAGTCAATAAATGGGTGTCCAGTGTCCTGGTAGATGAAATTGGCGGATTCTTCCTAATGAGGGATCGAACTATAGGGAGAAATCTGAGTAAATGTCCGTGTTATTCAGCTGAAGACCAAAACCTGTCCGAAAAATTGACCTGTACTAAAGCTCAGTTCAAAAGTCGGACAGGTTTTTCACTCAAATGTCTTCCTGTTCTTCGACACCTCACTTAGGTAGTTTGGTCAAAATCATATTGATGGACAAGGGACACCATATCTAAAATCAGTTTCGTGTGCTGATTTCAGATCTGTATTTAAAAATGTTCTACAATGAAAAATGGCTGAATTATGACATAATTAATATATGATAAAATCTTCAAATCCTTAATACAAAGAAACTATTTGTGCCAGGAGAAAATGGTTGAAAAATATGAATTCAGCTCGAAAAACTAGTCAATAAATGGGTGTCCAGTGTCCTGGTAGATGAAATTGGCGGATTCTTCCTAATGAGGGATCGAACTATAGGGAGAAATCTGAGTAAATGTCCGTGTTATTCAGCTGAAGACCAAAACCTGTCCGAAAAATTGACCTGTACTAAAGCTCAGTTCAAAAGTCGGACAGGTTTCAAACTCAAATGTCTTCCTGTTCTTCGACGCCTCACTTAGGTAGTTTGGTCAAAATCATATTGATGGACAAGGGACACCATATCTAAAATCAGTTTCG
Source organism: Paralithodes platypus (assembly GCA_032716605.1). Classification (NCBI taxonomy): domain Eukaryota; kingdom Metazoa; phylum Arthropoda; class Malacostraca; order Decapoda; family Lithodidae; genus Paralithodes; species Paralithodes platypus. Next base: position 17,037,406 of record CM064514.1, read on the forward strand.
TGTGCTGATTTCAGATCTGTATTTAAAAATGTTCTACAATGAAAAATGGCTGAATTATGACATAATTAATATATGATAAAATCTTCAAATCCTTAATACAAAGAAACTATTTGTGCCAGGAGAAAATGGTTGAAAAATATGAATTCAGCTCGAAAAACTAGTCAATAAATGGGTGTCCAGTGTCCTGGTAGATGAAATTGGCGGATTCTTCCTAATGAGGGATCGAACTATAGGGAGAAATCTGAGTAAATGTCCGTGTTATTCAGCTGAAGACCAAAACCTGTCCGAAAAATTGACCTGTACTAAAGCTCAGTTCAAAAGTCGGACAGGTGTTTCACTCAAATGTCTTCCTGTTCTTCGACACCTCACTTAGGTAGTTTGGTCAAAATCATATTGATGGACAAGGGACACCATATCTAAAATCAGTTTCGTGTGCTGATTTCAGATCTGTATTTAAAAATTCTACAATGAAAAATGGCTGAATTATGACATAATTAATATATGATAAAATCTTCAAATCCTTAATACAAAGAAACTATTTGTGCCAGGAGAAAATGGTTGAAAAATATGAATTCAGCTCGAAAACTAGTCAATAAATGGGTGTCCAGTGTCCTGGTAGATGAAATTGGCGGATTCTTCCTAATGAGGGATCGAACTATAGGGAGAAATCTGAGTAAATGTCCGTGTTATTCAGCTGAAGACCAAAACCTGTCCGAAAAATTGACCTGTACTAAAGCTCAGTTCAAAAGTCGGACAGGGTTTTTACTCAAATGTCTTCCTGTTCTTCGACACCTCACTTAGGTAGTTTGGTCAAAATCATATTGATGGACAAGGGACACCATATCTAAAATCAGTTTCGTGTGCTGATTTCAGATCTGTATTTAAAAATGTTCTACAATGAAAAATGGCTGAATTATGACATAATTAATATATGATAAAATCTTCAAATCCTTAATACAAAGACACTATTTGTGCCAGGAGAAAATGGTTGAAAAATATGAATTCAGCACGAAAAATTGGTCAATAAATGGGTGTCCAGTGTCCTGGTAGATGAAATTGGCGGATTCTTCCTAATGAGGGATCGAACTATAGGGAGAAATCTGAGTAAATGTCCGTGTTATTCAGCTGAAGACCAAAACCTGTCCGAAAAATTGACCTGTACTAAAGCTCAGTTCAAAAGTCGGACAGGTGTTTCACTCAAATGTCTTCCTGTTCTTCGACGCCTCACTTAGGTAGTTTGGTCAAAATCATATTGATGGACAAGGGACACCATATCTAAAATCAGTTTCGTGTGCTGATTTCAGATCTGTATTTAAAAATGTTCTACAATGAAAAATGGCTGAATTATGACATAATTAATATATGATAAAATCTTCAAATCCTTAATACAAAGAAACTATTTGTGCCAGGAGAAAATGGTTGAAAAATATGAATTCAGCTCGAAAAACTAGTCAATAAATGGGTGTCCAGTGTCCTGGTAGATGAAATTGGCGGATTCTTCCTAATGAGGGATCGAACTATAGGGAGAAATCTGAGTAAATGTCCGTGTTATTCAGCTGAAGACCAAAACCTGTCCGAAAAATTGACCTGTACTAAAGCTCAGTTCAAAAGTCGGACAGGGTTTTTTCACTCAAATGTCTTCCTGTTCTTCGACACCTCACTTAGGTAGTTTGGTCAAAATCATATTGATGGACAAGGGACACCATATCTAAAATCAGTTTCGTGTGCTGATTTCAGATCTGTATTTAAAAATGTTCTACAATGAAAAATGGCTGAATTATGACATAATTAATATATGATAAAATCTTCAAATCCTTAATACAAAGAAACTATTTGTGCCAGGAGAAAATGGTTGAAAAATATGAATTCAGCTTGAAAAACTAGTCAATAAATGGGTGTCCAGTGTCCTGGTAGATGAAATTGGCGGATTCTTCCTAATGAGGGATCGAACTATAGGGAGAAATCTGAGTAAATGTCCGTGTTATTCAGCTGAAGACCAAAACCTGTCCGAAAAATTGACCTGTACTAAAGCTCAGTTCAAAAGTCGGACAGGTTTTCACTCAAATGTCTTCCTGTTCTTCGACACCTCACTTAGGTAGTTTGGTCAAAATCATATTGATGGACAAGGGACACCATATCTAAAATCAGTTTCGTGTGCTGATTTCAGATCTGTATTTAAAATGTTCTACAATGAAAAATGGCTGAATTATGACATAATTAATATATGATAAAATCTTCAAATCCTTAATACAAAGAAACTATTTGTGCCAGGAGAAAATGGTTGAAAATATGAATTCAGCTCGAAAAACTAGTCAATAAATGGGTGTCCAGTGTCCTGGTAGATGAAATTGGCGGATTCTTCCTAATGAGGGATCGAACTATAGGGAGAAATCTGAGTAAATGTCCGTGTTATTCAGCTGAAGACCAAAACCTGTCCGAAAAATTGACCTGTACTAAAGCTCAGTTCAAAAGTCGGACAGGTGTTTCACTCAAATGTCTTCCTGTTCTTCGACACCTCACTTAGGTAGTTTGGTCAAAATCATATTGATGGACAAGGGACACCTTATCTTAAATCAGTTTCGTGTGCTGATTTCAGATCTGTATTTAAAAATGTTCTACAATGAAAAATGGCTGAATTATGACATAATTAATATATGATAAAATCTTCAAATCCTTAATACAAAGAAACTATTTGTGCCAGGAGAAAATGGTTGAAAAATATGAATTCAGCTCGAAAAACTAGTCAATAAATGGGTGTCCAGTGTCCTGGTAGATGAAATTGGCGGATTCTTCCTAATGAGGGATCGAACTATAGGGAGAAATCTGAGTAAATGTCCGTGTTATTCAGCTGAAGACCAAAACCTGTCCGAAAAATTGACCTGTACTAAAGCTCAGTTCAAAAGTCGGACAGGGTTTCACTCAAATGTCTTCCTGTTCTTCGACACCTCACTTAGGTAGTTTGGTCAAAATCATATTGATGGACAAGGGACACCATATCTAAAATCAGTTTCGTGTGCTGATTTCAGATCTGTATTTAAAAATGTTCTACAATGAAAAATGGCTGAATTATGACATAATTAATATATGATAAAATCTTCAAATCCTTAATACAAAGAAACTATTTGTGCCAGGAGAAAATGGTTGAAAAATATGAATTCAGCTCGAAAAACTAGTCAATAAATGGGTGTCCAGTGTCCTGGTAGATGAAATTGGCGGATTCTTCCTAATGAGGGATCGAACTATAGGGAGAAATCTGAGTAAATGTCCGTGTTATTCAGCTGAAGACCAAAACCTGTCCGAAAAATTGACCTGTACTAAAGCTCAGTTCAAAAGTCGGACAGCGGTTTTACTCAAATGTCTTCCTGTTCTTCGACACCTCACTTAGGTAGTTTGGTCAAAATCATATTGATGGACAAGGGACACCATATCTAAAATCAGTTTCGTGTGCTGATTTCAGATCTGTATTTAAAAATGTTCTACAATGAAAAATGGCTGAATTATGACATAATTAATATATGATAAAATCTTCAAATCCTTAATACAAAGACACTATTTGTGCCAGGAGAAAATGGTTGAAAAATATGAATTCAGCTCGAAAAACTAGTCAATAAATGGGTGTCCAGTGTCCTGGTAGATGAAATTGGCGGATTCTTCCTAATGAGGGATCGAACTATAGGGAGAAATCTGAGTAAATGTCCGTGTTATTCAGCTGAAGACCAAAACCTGTCCGAAAAATTGACCTGTACTAAAGCTCAGTTCAAAAGTCGGACAGGTGTTTCACTCAAATGTCTTCCTGTTCTTCGACGCCTCACTTAGGTAGTTTGGTCAAAATCATATTGATGGACAAGGGACACCATATCTAAAATCAGTTTCGTGTGCTGATTTCAGATCTGTATTTAAACAAATTCTACAATGAAAAATGGCTGAATTATGACATAATTAATATATGATAAAATCTTCAAATCCTTAATACAAAGAAACTATTTGTGCCAGGAGAAAATGGTTGAAAAATATGAATTCAGCTTGAAAAACTAGTCAATAAATGGGTGTCCAGTGTCCTGGTAGATGAAATTGGCGGATTCTTCCTAATGAGGGATCGAACTATAGGGAGAAATCTGAGTAAATGTCCGTGTTATTCAGCTGAAGACCAAAACCTGTCCGAAAAATTGACCTGTACTAAAGCTCAGTTCAAAAGTCGGACAGGGTTTTTACTCAAATGTCTTCCTGTTCTTCGACACCTCACTTAGGTAGTTTGGTCAAAATCATATTGATGGACAAGGGACACCATATATAAAATCAGTTTCGTGTGCTGATTTCAGATCTGTATTTAAAATGTTCTACAATGAAAAATGGCTGAATTATGACATAATTAATATATGATAAAATCTTCAAATCCTTAATACAAAGAAACTATTTGTGCCAGGAGAAAATGGTTGAAAAATATGAATTCAGCTCGAAAAACTAGTCAATAAATGGGTGTCCAGTGTCCTGGTAGATGAAATTGGCGGATTCTTCCTAATGAGGGATCGAACTATAGGGAGAAATCTGAGTAAATGTCCGTGTTATTCAGCTGAAGACCAAAACCTGTCCGAAAAATTGACCTGTACTAAAGCTCAGTTCAAAAGTCGGACAGGGTTGCACTCAAATGTCTTCCTGTTCTTCGACACCTCACTTAGGTAGTTTGGTCAAAATCATATTGATGGACAAGGGACACCATATCTAAAATCAGTTTCGTGTGCTGATTTCAGATCTGTATTTAAAATGTTCTACAATGAAAAATGGCTGAATTATGACATAATTAATATATGATAAAATCTTCAAATCCTTAATACAAAGAAACTATTTGTGCCAGGAGAAAATGGTTGAAAAATATGAATTCAGCTCGAAAAACTAGTCAATAAATGGGTGTCCAGTGTCCTGGTAGATGAAATTGGCGGATTCTTCCTAATGAGGGATCGAACTATAGGGAGAAATCTGAGTAAATGTCCGTGTTATTCAGCTGAAGACCAAAACCTGTCCGAAAAATTGACCTGTACTAAAGCTCAGTTCAAAAGTCGGACAGGGTTTCACTCAAATGTCTTCCTGTTCTTCGACACCTCACTTAGGTAGTTTGGTCAAAATCATATTGATGGACAAGGGACACCATATCTAAAATCAGTTTCGTGTGCTGATTTCAGATCTGTATTTAAAAATGTTCTACAATGAAAAATGGCTGAATTATGACATAATTAATATATGATAAAATCTTCAAATCCTTAATACAAAGAAACTATTTGTGCCAGGAGAAAATGGTTGAAAAATATGAATTCAGCTCGAAAACTAGTCAATAAATGGGTGTCCAGTGTCCTGGTAGATGAAATTGGCGGATTCTTCCTAATGAGGGATCGAACTATAGGGAGAAATCTGAGTAAATGTCCGTGTTATTCAGCTGAAGACCAAAACCTGTCCGAAAAATTGACCTGTACTAAAGCTCAGTTCAAAAGTCGGACAGGGTTTTTCACTCAAATGTCTTCCTGTTCTTCGACACCTCACTTAGGTAGTTTGGTCAAAATCATATTGATGGACAAGGGACACAAAATCAGTTTCGTGTGCTGATTTCAGATCTGTATTTAAAAATGTTCTACAATGAAAAATGGCTGAATTATGACATAATTAATATATGATAAAATCTTCAAATCCTTAATACAAAGAAACTATTTGTGCCAGGAGAAAATGGTTGAAAAATATGAATTCAGCTCGAAAAACTAGTCAATAAATGGGTGTCCAGTGTCCTGGTAGATGAAATTGGCGGATTCTTCCTAATGAGGGATCGAACTATAGGGAGAAATCTGAGTAAATGTCCGTGTTATTCAGCTGAAGACCAAAACCTGTCCGAAAAATTGACCTGTACTAAAGCTCAGTTCAAAAGTCGGACAGGTGTTTCACTCAAATGTCTTCCTGTTCTTCGACACCTCACTTAGGTAGTTTGGTCAAAATCATATTGATGGACAAGGGACACCATATCTAAAATCAGTTTCGTGTGCTGATTTCAGATCTGTATTAAAAATGTTCTACAATGAAAAATGGCTGAATTATGACATAATTAATATATGATAAAATCTTCAAATCCTTAATACAAAGAAACTATTTGTGCCAGGAGAAAATGGTTGAAAAATATGAATTCAGCTCGAAAAACTAGTCAATAAATGGGTGTCCAGTGTCCTGGTAGATGAAATTGGCGGATTCTTCCTAATGAGGGATCGAACTATAGGGAGAAATCTGAGTAAATGTCCGTGTTATTCAGCTGAAGACCAAAACCTGTCCGAAAAATTGACCTGTACTAAAGCTCAGTTCAAAAGTCGGACAGGTGTTTCACTCAAATGTCTTCCTGTTCTTCGACACCTCACTTAGGTAGTTTGGTCAAAATCATATTGATGGACAAGGGACACAAAATCAGTTTCGTGTGCTGATTTCAGATCTGTATTTAAAAATGTTCTACAATGAAAAATGGCTGAATTATGACATAATTAATATATGATAAAATCTTCAAATCCTTAATACAAAGAAACTATTTGTGCCAGGAGAAAATGGTTGAAAAATATGAATTCAGCTCGAAAAACTAGTCAATAAATGGGTGTCCAGTGTCCTGGTAGATGAAATTGGCGGATTCTTCCTAATGAGGGATCGAACTATAGGGAGAAATCTGAGTAAATGTCCGTGTTATTCAGCTGAAGACCAAAACCTGTCCGAAAAATTGACCTGTACTAAAGCTCAGTTCAAAAGTCGGACAGGTGTTTCACTCAAATGTCTTCCTGTTCTTCGACACCTCACTTAGGTAGTTTGGTCAAAATCATATTGATGGACAAGGGACACCATATCTAAAATCAGTTTCGTGTGCTGATTTCAGATCTGTATTTAAAAATGTTCTACAATGAAAAATGGCTGAATTATGACATAATTAATATATGATAAAATCTTCAAATCCTTAATACAAAGAAACTATTTGTGCCAGGAGAAAATGGTTGAAAAATATGAATTCAGCTCGAAAAACTAGTCAATAAATGGGTGTCCAGTGTCCTGGTAGATGAAATTGGCGGATTCTTCCTAATGAGGGATCGAACTATAGGGAGAAATCTGAGTAAATGTCCGTGTTATTCAGCTGAAGACCAAAACCTGTCCGAAAAATTGACCTGTACTAAAGCTCAGTTCAAAAGTCGGACAGGGTTTTCACTCAAATGTCTTCCTGTTCTTCGACACCTCACTTAGGTAGTTTGGTCAAAATCATATTGATGGACAAGGGACACCATATCTAAAATCAGTTTCGTGTGCTGATTTCAGATCTGTATTTAAAAATGTTCTACAATGAAAAATGGCTGAATTATGACATAATTAATATATGATAAAATCTTCAAATCCTTAATACAAAGAAACTATTTGTGCCAGGAGAAAATGGTTGAAAAATATGAATTCAGCTCGAAAAACTAGTCAATAAATGGGTGTCCAGTGTCCTGGTAGATGAAATTGGCGGATTCTTCCTAATGAGGGATCGAACTATAGGGAGAAATCTGAGTAAATGTCCGTGTTATTCAGCTGAAGACCAAAACCTGTCCGAAAAATTGACCTGTACTAAAGCTCAGTTCAAAAGTCGGACAGGGTTTTTACTCAAATGTCTTCCTGTTCTTCGACACCTCACTTAGGTAGTTTGGTCAAAATCATATTGATGGACAAGGGACACCATATCTAAAATCAGTTTCGTGTGCTGATTTCAGATCTGTATTTAAAAATGTTCTACAATGAAAAATGGCTGAATTATGACATAATTAATATATGATAAAATCTTCAAATCCTTAATACGAAGACACTATTTGTGCCAGGCGAAAATGGTTGATATATTTGAAATCAGCACGAAAAATTGGTCAATAAATGGGTGTCCAGTGTTCTGGTAGATTAAATCGGTGGATTCTTCATAATGAGGGATCGAACTATAGGGAGAAATCTGAGTAAATGTCTGTGTTATTCAGCTGAAGACCAAAACCTGTCCGAAAAATTGACCTGTACTAAAGCTCAGTTCAAAAGTCGGACAGGTGTTTCACTCAAATGTCTTCCTGTTCTTCGACGCCTCACTTAGGTAGTTTGGTCAAAATCATATTGATGGACAAGGGACACCATATCTAAAATCAGTTTCGTGTGCTGATTTCAGATCTGTATTTAAAAATGTTCTACAATGAAAAATGGCTGAATTATGACATAATTAATATATGATAAAATCTTCAAATCCTTAATACAAAGAAACTATTTGTGCCAGGAGAAAATGGTTGAAAAATATGAATTCAGCTTGAAAAACTAGTCAATAAATGGGTGTCCAGTGTCCTGGTAGATGAAATTGGCGGATTCTTCCTAATGAGGGATCGAACTATAGGGAGAAATCTGAGTAAATGTCCGTGTTATTCAGCTGAAGACCAAAACCTGTCCGAAAAATTGACCTGTACTAAAGCTCAGTTCAAAAGTCGGACAGGTTTTCACTCAAATGTCTTCCTGTTCTTCGACACCTCACTTAGGTAGTTTGGTCAAAATCATATTGATGGACAAGGGACACCATATCTAAAATCAGTTTCGTGTGCTGATTTCAGATCTGTATTTAAAAATGTTCTACAATGAAAAATGGCTGAATTATGACATAATTAATATATGATAAAATCTTCAAATCCTTAATACAAAGAAACTATTTGTGCCAGGAGAAAATGGTTGAAAAATATGAATTCAGCTCGAAAAACTAGTCAATAAATGGGTGTCCAGTGTCCTGGTAGATGAAATTGGCGGATTCTTCCTAATGAGGGATCGAACTATAGGGAGAAATCTGAGTAAATGTCCGTGTTATTCAGCTGAAGACCAAAACCTGTCCGAAAAATTGACCTGTACTAAAGCTCAGTTCAAAAGTCGGACAGGTGTTTCACTCAAATGTCTTCCTGTTCTTCGACGCCTCACTTAGGTAGTTTGGTCAAAATCATATTGATGGACAAGGGACACCATATCTAAAATCAGTTTCGTGTGCTGATTTCAGATCTGTATTTAAAAATGTTCTACAATGAAAAATGGCTGAATTATGACATAATTAATATATGAAATCTTCAAATCCTTAATACAAAGAAACTATTTGTGCCAGGAGAAAATGGTTGAAAAATATGAATTCAGCTCGAAAAACTAGTCAATAAATGGGTGTCCAGTGTCCTGGTAGATGAAATTGGCGGATTCTTCCTAATGAGGGATCGAACTATAGGGAGAAATCTGAGTAAATGTCCGTGTTATTCAGCTGAAGACCAAAACCTGTCCGAAAAATTGACCTGTACTAAAGCTCAGTTCAAAAGTCGGACAGGGTTTTTACTCAAATGTCTTCCTGTTCTTCGACACCTCACTTAGGTAGTTTGGTCAAAATCATATTGATGGACAAGGGACACCATATCTAAAATCAGTTTCGTGTGCTGATTTCAGATCTGTATTTAAAAATGTTCTACAATGAAAAATGGCTGAATTATGACATAATTAATATATGATAAAATCTTCAAATCCTTAATACAAAGACACTATTTGTGCCAGGAGAAAATGGTTGAAAAATATGAATTCAGCTCGAAAAACTAGTCAATAAATGGGTGTCCAGTGTCCTGGTAGATGAAATTGGCGGATTCTTCCTAATGAGGGATCGAACTATAGGGAGAAATCTGAGTAAATGTCCGTGTTATTCAGCTGAAGACCAAAACCTGTCCGAAAAATTGACCTGTACTAAAGCTCAGTTCAAAAGTCGGACAGGTGTTTCACTCAAATGTCTTCCTGTTCTTCGACACCTCACTTAGGTAGTTTGGTCAAAATCATATTGATGGACAAGGGACACCATATCTAAAATCAGTTTCGTGTGCTGATTTCAGATCTGTATTTAAAAATGTTCTACAATGAAAAATGGCTGAATTATGACATAATTAATATATGATAAAATCTTCAAATCCTTAATACAAAGAAACTATTTGTGCCAGGAGAAAATGGTTGAAAAATATGAATTCAGCTCGAAAAACTAGTCAATAAATGGGTGTCCAGTGTCCTGGTAGATGAAATTGGCGGATTCTTCCTAATGAGGGATCGAACTATAGGGAGAAATCTGAGTAAATGTCCGTGTTATTCAGCTGAAGACCAAAACCTGTCCGAAAAATTGACCTGTACTAAAGCTCAGTTCAAAAGTCGGACAGGTGTTTCACTCAAATGTCTTCCTGTTCTTCGACCTCACTTAGGTAGTTTGGTCAAAATCATATTGATGGACATGGGACACCATATATAAAATCAGTTTCGTGTGCTGATTTCAGATCTGTATTTAAAAAAAATCTACAATGAAAAATGGCTGAATTATGACATAATTAATATATAAATCTTCAAATCCTTAATTCAAAGAAACTATTTGTGCCAGGAGAAAATGGTTGACAAATATGAATTCAGCTCGAAAAACTAGTCAATAAATGGGTGTCCAGTGTCCTGGTAGATGAAATTGGCGGATTCTTCCTAATGAGGGATCGAACTATAGGGAGAAATCTGAGTAAATGTCCGTGTTATTCAGCTGAAGACCAAAACCTGTCCGAAAAATTGACCTGTACTAAGCTCAGTTCAAAAGTCGGACAGGTGTTTCACTCAAATGTCTTCCTGTTCTTCGACACCTCACTTAGGTAGTTTTGTCAAAATCATATTGATGGACAAGGGACACCATATATAAAATCAGTTTCGTGTGCTGATTTCAGATCTGTATTTAAAAATGTTCTACAATGAAAAATGGCTGAATTATGACATAATTAATATATGATAAAATCTTCAAATCCTTAATACAAAGACACTATTTGTGCCAGGAGAAAATGGTTGAAAATATGAATTCAGCTCGAAAAACTAGTCAATAAATGGGTGTCCAGTGTCCTGGTAGATGAAATTGGCGGATTCTTCCTAATGAGGGATCGAACTATAGGGAGAAATCTGAGTAAATGTCCGTGTTATTCAGCTGAAGACCAAAACCTGTCCGAAAAATTGACCTGTACTAAAGCTCAGTTCAAAAGTCGGACAGGTGTTTCACTCAAATGTCTTCCTGTTCTTCGACGCCTCACTTAGGTAGTTTGGTCAAAATCATATTGATGGACATGGGACACCATATATAAAATCAGTTTCGTGTGCTGATTTCAGATCTGTATTTGAAAATGTTCTACAATGAAAAATGGCTGAATTATGACATAATTAATATATGATGAAATCTTCAAATCCTTAATACAAAGAAACTATTTGTGCCAGGAGAAAATGGTTGAAAAATATGAATTCAGCTCGAAAAACTAGTCAATAAATGAGTGTCCAGTGTCCTGGTAGATGAAATTGGCGGATTCTTCCTAATGAGGGATCGAACTATAGGGAGAAATCTGAGTAAATGTCCGTGTTATTCAGCTGGACCAAAACCTGTCCGAAAAATTGACCTGTACTGAAGCTCAGTTCAAAAGTCGGACAGGGTCTTTACATTTACTCAGATTTCTCCCTATAGTTCGATCCCTCATTAGGAAGAATCCGCCAATTTCATCTACCAGGACACTGGACACCCATTTATTGACTAGTTTTTCGAGCTGAATCCATTTTCCTGGCACAAATAGTTTCTTTGAATTAAGGATTTGAAGATTTTATCATATATAAATTATGTCATAATTCAGGCATTTTTCATTGTAGAACATTTTTAATGACAGATCTGAAATCAGCACACGAAACTGATTTTAGATATGGTGTCCCTTGTCCATCAATATGATTTTGACAAAACTACCTAAGTGAGGTGTCGAAGAACAGGAAGACATTTGAGTGAAACACCTGTCCGACTTTTGAACTGAGGTTTAGTACAGGTAAATTTTTCGGACAGGTTTTGGTCTTCAGCTGAATAACACGGACATTTACTCAGATTTCTCCCTATAGTTCGATCCCTCATTAGGAAGAATCCGCCAATTGCATCTACCAGGACACTGGACACCCATTTATTGACTAGTTTTTCGAGCTGAATTCATATTTTTCAACCATTTTCTCCTGGCACAAATAGTTTCTTTGTATTAAGGATTTGAAGATTTAACGTATATTAATTATGTCATAATTCAGCCATTTTTCATTGAAGAACATTTTAAAATACAGATCTGAAATCAGCACACGAAACAGATTTTATATATGGTGTGGCATGCGCATCAATATGATTTTGAGCAAACTTCCTGAGTGAGGTGTCCAAGAACGGGAAGACATATCAGTGAAACACCTGTGCGAGTTTTGAACTGAGCCTTAGTACATGTCAATTTTTCGGTCTGGTTTTGGTTTTCTTCTGAATAACACGGACATTTACTCAGATTTCTCCCTATAGTTCGATCCCTCATTAGGAAGAATCCGCCAATTTCATCTACCAGGACACTGGACACCCATTTATTGACTAGTTTTTCGAGCTGAATTCATACTTCTCAACCATTTTGTCCTGGCACAAATAGTTTCTTTGCATTAAGGATTTGAAGATTACATCATATATTAAATGTCATAATTCACCCATTTTTCATTGAACAACATTTTAAAATACAGATGTGAAATCAGCACACGAAACTGATTTAAGATATGGTGTCTCTTGTCCATCAATATGATTTTGACCAAACTACCTAAGTGAGGTGTCGAAGAACAGGAAGACATTTGAGTGAAACACCTGTCCGACTTTTGAACTGAGCTTTAGTACAGGTCAATTTTTCGGACAGGTTTTGGTCTTCAGCTGAATAACACGGACATTTACTCAGATTTCTCCCTATAGTTCGATCCCTCATTAGGAAGAATCCGCCAATTGCATCTACCAGGACACTGGACACCCATTTATTGACTAGTTTTTCGAGCTGAATTCATATTTTTCATCCATTTTCTCCTGGCACAAATAGTGTCTTTGTATTAAGGATTTGAAGATTTAACGTATATTAATTATGTCATAATTCAGCCATTTTTCATTGTAGAACATTTATAAATACAGATCTGAAATCAGCACACGAAACTGATTTTAGATATGGTGTCCCTTGTCCATCAATATGATTTTGACCAAACTACCTAAGTGAGGTGTCGAAGAACAGGAAGACATTTGAGTGAAAACCTGTCCGACTTTTGAACTGAGCTTTAGTACAGGTCAATTTTTCGGACAGGTTTTGGTCTTCAGCTGAATAACACGGACATTTACTCAGATTTCTCCCTATAGTTCGATCCCTCATTAGGAAGAATCCGCCAATTTCATCTACCAGGACACTGGACACCCATTTATTGACTAGTTTTCGAGCTGAATTCATCTTTTCGAACCATTTTCTCCTGGCACAAATAGTTTCTTTGTATTAAGGATTTGAAGATTTTATCATATATTAATTATGTCATAATTCAGCCATTTTTCATTGTAGAACATTTTTAAATACAGATCTGAAATCAGCACACGAAACTGATTTTATATATGGTGTCCCTTGTCCATCAATTGATTTTGACCAAACTACCTAAGTGA
>CM064514.1:17051030-17181030 GCA_032716605.1 Paralithodes platypus
TACAAGACCAATTCACTTTAGTGTACAATCTCAGAAAATATTTGTTTGTCAATTCAATCTTATCTAGCCTAGTTTTTAGGGGGATTTTAGCTCCGTTATATGTCTACGTCTCGTGTAGATAGCCTAGTTATAGGGGCTCTAAATCCCGTTTCGTGTCTCCACCATACAAGACCAATTCACTTTAGTGTACAATCTCAGAAAATATTTTTTGAGAAAATATTATTTTGTCAATTCAATCTTATCTAGCCTAGTTTTTAGGGGGATTTTAGCTCCGTTATATGTCTACGTCTCGTGTAGATAGCCTAGTTATAGGGGCTCTAAATCCCGTTTCGTGTCTCCACCATACAAGACCAATTCACTTTAGTGTACAATCTCAGAAAATATTTTTTGAGAAAATATTATTTTGTCAATTCAATCTTATCTAGCCTAGTTTTTAGGGGGATTTTAGCTCCGTTATATGTCTACGTCTCGTGTAGATAGCCTAGTTATAGGGGCTCTAAATCCCGTTTCGTGTCTCCACCATACAAGACCAATTCACTTTAGTGTACAATCTCAGAAAATATTTTTTGAGAAAATATTATTTTGTCAATTCAATCTTAACTAGCCTAGTTTTTAGGGGGATTTTAGCTCCGTTATATGTCTACGTCTCGTGTAGATAGCCTAGTTATAGGGGCTCTAAATCCCGTTTCGTGTCTCCACCATACAAGACCAATTCACTTTAGTGTACAATCTCAGAAAATATTTTTTGAGAAAATATTATTTTGTCAATTCAATCTTAACTAGCCTAGTTTTTAGGGGGATTTTAGCTCCGTTATATGTCTACGTCTCGTGTAGATAGCCTAGTTATAGGGGCTCTAAATCCCGTTCGTGTCTCCACCATACAAGACCAATTCACTTTAGTGTACAATCTCAGAAAATATTTTTGAGAAAATATTATTTTGTCAATTCAATCTTATCTAGCCTAGTTTTTAGGGGGATTTTAGCTCCGTTATATGTCTACGTCTCGTGTAGATAGCCTAGTTATAGGGGCTCTAAATCCCGTTTCGTGTCTCCACCATACAAGACCAATTCACTTTAGTGTACAATCTCAGAAAATATTTTTTGAGAAAATATTATTTTGTCAATTCAATCTTAACTAGCCTAGTTTTTAGGGGGATTTTAGCTCCGTTATATGTCTACGTCTCGTGTAGATAGCCTAGTTATAGGGGCTCTAAATCCCGTTTCGTGTCTCCACCATACAAGACCAATTCACTTTAGTGTACAATCTCAGAAAATATTTTTTGAGAAAATATTATTTTGTCAATTCAATCTTAACTAGCCTAGTTTTTAGGGGGATTTTAGCTCCGTTATATGTCTACGTCTCGTGTAGATAGCCTAGTTATAGGGGCTCTAAATCCCGTTTCGTGTCTCCACCATACAAGACCAATTCACTTTAGTGTACAATCTCAGAAAATATTTTTTGAGAAAATATTATTTTGTCAATTCAATCTTATCTAGCCTAGTTTTTAGGGGGATTTTAGCTCCGTTATATGTCTACGTCTCGTGTAGATAGCCTAGTTATAGGGGCTCTAAATCCCGTTTCGTGTCTCCACCATACAAGACCAATTCACTTTAGTGTACAATCTCAGAAAATATTTTTTGAGAAAATATTATTTTGTCAATTCAATCTTATCTAGCCTAGTTTTTAGGGGGATTTTAGCTCCGTTATATGTCTACGTCTCGTGTAGATAGCCTAGTTATAGGGGCTCTAAATCCCGTTTCGTGTCTCCACCATACAAGACCAATTCACTTTAGTGTACAATCTCAGAAAATATTTTTTGAGAAAATATTATTTTGTCAATTCAATCTTATCTAGCCTAGTTTTTAGGGGGATTTTAGCTCCGTTATATGTCTACGTCTCGTGTAGATAGCCTAGTTATAGGGGCTCTAAATCCCGTTTCGTGTCTCCACCATACAAGACCAATTCACTTTAGTGTACAATCTCAGAAAATATTTTTTGAGAAAATATTATTTTGTCAATTCAATCTTAACTAGCCTAGTTTTTAGGGGGATTTTAGCTCCGTTATATGTCTACGTCTCGTGTAGATAGCCTAGTTATAGGGGCTCTAAATCCCGTTTCGTGTCTCCACCATACAAGACCAATTCACTTTAGTGTACAATCTCAGAAAATATTTTTTGAGAAAATATTATTTTGTCAATTCAATCTTATCTAGCCTAGTTTTTAGGGGGATTTTAGCTCCGTTATATGTCTACGTCTCGTGTAGATAGCCTAGTTATAGGGGCTCTAAATCCCGTTTCGTGTCTCCACCATACAAGACCAATTCACTTTAGTGTACAATCTCAGAAAATATTTTTGAGAAAATATTATTTTGTCAATTCAATCTTAACTAGCCTAGTTTTTAGGGGGATTTTAGCTCCGTTATATGTCTACGTCTCGTGTAGATAGCCTAGTTATAGGGGCTCTAAATCCCGTTTCGTGTCTCCACCATACAAGACCAATTCACTTTAGTGTACAATCTCAGAAAATATTTTTTGAGAAAATATTATTTTGTCAATTCAATCTTATCTAGCCTAGTTTTTAGGGGGATTTTAGCTCCGTTATATGTCTACGTCTCGTGTAGATAGCCTAGTTATAGGGGCTCTAAATCCCGTTTCGTGTCTCCACCATACAAGACCAATTCACTTTAGTGTACAATCTCAGAAAATATTTTTGAGAAAATATTATTTTGTCAATTCAATCTTAACTAGCCTAGTTTTTAGGGGGATTTTAGCTCCGTTATATGTCTACGTCTCGTGTAGATAGCCTAGTTATAGGGGCTCTAAATCCCGTTTCGTGTCTCCACCATACAAGACCAATTCACTTTAGTGTACAATCTCAGAAAATATTTTTGAGAAAATATTATTTTGTCAATTCAATCTTATCTAGCCTAGTTTTTAGGGGGATTTTAGCTCCGTTATATGTCTACGTCTCGTGTAGATAGCCTAGTTATAGGGGCTCTAAATCCCGTTTCGTGTCTCCACCATACAAGACCAATTCACTTTAGTGTACAATCTCAGAAAATATTTTTGAGAAAATATTATTTTGTCAATTCAATCTTAACTAGCCTAGTTTTTAGGGGGATTTTAGCTCCGTTATATGTCTACGTCTCGTGTAGATAGCCTAGTTATAGGGGCTCTAAATCCCGTTTCGTGTCTCCACCATACAAGACCAATTCACTTTAGTGTACAATCTCAGGAAATAATTTTTTGAGAAAATATTATTTTGTCAATTCAATCTTAACTAGCCTAGTTTTTAGGGGGATTTTAGCTCCGTTATATGTCTACGTCTCGTGTAGATAGCCTAGTTATAGGGGCTCTAAATCCCGTTTCGTGTCTCCACCATACAAGACCAATTCACTTTAGTGTACAATCTCAGAAAATATTTTTTGAGAAAATATTATTTTGTCAATTCAATCTTATCTAGCCTAGTTTTTAGGGGGATTTTAGCTCCGTTATATGTCTACGTCTCGTGTAGATAGCCTAGTTATAGGGGCTCTAAATCCCGTTTCGTGTCTCCACCATACAAGACCAATTCACTTTAGTGTACAATCTCAGAAAATATTTTTGAGAAAATATTATTTTGTCAATTCAATCTTATCTAGCCTAGTTTTTAGGGGGATTTTAGCTCCGTTATATGTCTACGTCTCGTGTAGATAGCCTAGTTATAGGGGCTCTAAATCCCGTTTCGTGTCTCCACCATACAAGACCAATTCACTTTAGTGTACAATCTCAGAAAATATTTTTGAGAAAATATTATTTTGTCAATTCAATCTTAACTAGCCTAGTTTTTAGGGGGATTTTAGCTCCGTTATATGTCTACGTCTCGTGTAGATAGCCTAGTTATAGGGGCTCTAAATCCCGTTTCGTGTCTCCACCATACAAGACCAATTCACTTTAGTGTACAATCTCAGAAAATATTTTTTGAGAAAATATTATTTTGTCAATTCAATCTTATCTAGCCTAGTTTTTAGGGGGATTTTAGCTCCGTTATATGTCTACGTCTCGTGTAGATAGCCTAGTTATAGGGGCTCTAAATCCCGTTTCGTGTCTCCACCATACAAGACCAATTCACTTTAGTGTACAATCTCAGAAAATATTTTTTGAGAAAATATTATTTTGTCAATTCAATCTTATCTAGCCTAGTTTTTAGGGGGATTTTAGCTCCGTTATATGTCTACGTCTCGTGTAGATAGCCTAGTTATAGGGGCTCTAAATCCCGTTTCGTGTCTCCACCATACAAGACCAATTCACTTTAGTGTACAATCTCAGAAAATATTTTTTGAGAAAATATTATTTTGTCAATTCAATCTTAACTAGCCTAGTTTTTAGGGGGATTTTAGCTCCGTTATATGTCTACGTCTCGTGTAGATAGCCTAGTTATAGGGGCTCTAAATCCCGTTTCGTGTCTCCACCATACAAGACCAATTCACTTTAGTGTACAATCTCAGAAAATATTTTTTGAGAAAATATTATTTTGTCAATTCAATCTTATCTAGCCTAGTTTTTAGGGGGATTTTAGCTCCGTTATATGTCTACGTCTCGTGTAGATAGCCTAGTTATAGGGGCTCTAAATCCCGTTTCGTGTCTCCACCATACAAGACCAATTCACTTTAGTGTACAATCTCAGAAAATATTTTTTGAGAAAATATTATTTTGTCAATTCAATCTTATCTAGCCTAGTTTTTAGGGGGATTTTAGCTCCGTTATATGTCTACGTCTCGTGTAGATAGCCTAGTTATAGGGGCTCTAAATCCCGTTTCGTGTCTCCACCATACAAGACCAATTCACTTTAGTGTACAATCTCAGAAAATATTTTTTGAGAAAATATATTATTTTGTCAATTCAATCTTATCTAGCCTAGTTTTTAGGGGGATTTTAGCTCCGTTATATGTCTACGTCTCGTGTAGATAGCCTAGTTATAGGGGCTCTAAATCCCGTTTCGTGTCTCCACCATACAAGACCAATTCACTTTAGTGTACAATCTCAGAAAATATTTTTTGAGAAAATATTATTTTGTCAATTCAATCTTATCTAGCCTAGTTTTTAGGGGGATTTTAGCTCCGTTATATGTCTACGTCTCGTGTAGATAGCCTAGTTATAGGGGCTCTAAATCCCGTTTCGTGTCTCCACCATACAAGACCAATTCACTTTAGTGTACAATCTCAGAAAATATTTTTTGAGAAAATATTATTTTGTCAATTCAATCTTAACTAGCCTAGTTTTTAGGGGGATTTTAGCTCCGTTATATGTCTACGTCTCGTGTAGATAGCCTAGTTATAGGGGCTCTAAATCCCGTTTCGTGTCTCCACCATACAAGACCAATTCACTTTAGTGTACAATCTCAGAAAATATTTTTGAGAAAATATTATTTTGTCAATTCAATCTTATCTAGCCTAGTTTTTAGGGGGATTTTAGCTCCGTTATATGTCTACGTCTCGTGTAGATAGCCTAGTTATAGGGGCTCTAAATCCCGTTTCGTGTCTCCACCATACAAGACCAATTCACTTTAGTGTACAATCTCAGAAAATATTTTTTGAGAAAATATTATTTTGTCAATTCAATCTTATCTAGCCTAGTTTTTAGGGGGATTTTAGCTCCGTTATATGTCTACGTCTCGTGTAGATAGCCTAGTTATAGGGGCTCTAAATCCCGTTTCGTGTCTCCACCATACAAGACCAATTCACTTTAGTGTACAATCTCAGAAAATATTTTTTGAGAAAATATTATTTTGTCAATTCAATCTTAACTAGCCTAGTTTTTAGGGGGATTTTAGCTCCGTTATATGTCTACGTCTCGTGTAGATAGCCTAGTTATAGGGGCTCTAAATCCCGTTTCGTGTCTCCACCATACAAGACCAATTCACTTTAGTGTACAATCTCAGAAAATATTTTTGAGAAAATATTATTTTGTCAATTCAATCTTATCTAGCCTAGTTTTTAGGGGGATTTTAGCTCCGTTATATGTCTACGTCTCGTGTAGATAGCCTAGTTATAGGGGCTCTAAATCCCGTTTCGTGTCTCCAAGACAAGACCAATTCACTTTAGTGTACAATCTCAGAAAATATTTTTGAGAAAATATTATTTTGTCAATTCAATCTTATCTAGCCTAGTTTTTAGGGGGATTTTAGCTCCGTTATATGTCTACGTCTCGTGTAGATAGCCTAGTTATAGGGGCTCTAAATCCCGTTTCGTGTCTCCACCATACAAGACCAATTCACTTTAGTGTACAATCTCAGAAAATATTTTTTGAGAAAATATTATTTTGTCAATTCAATCTTATCTAGCCTAGTTTTTAGGGGGATTTTAGCTCCGTTATATGTCTACGTCTCGTGTAGATAGCCTAGTTATAGGGGCTCTAAATCCCGTTTCGTGTCTCCACCATACAAGACCAATTCACTTTAGTGTACAATCTCAGAAAATATTTTTGAGAAAATATTATTTTGTCAATTCAATCTTATCTAGCCTAGTTTTTAGGGGGATTTTAGCTCCGTTATATGTCTACGTCTCGTGTAGATAGCCTAGTTATAGGGGCTCTAAATCCCGTTTCGTGTCTCCACCATACAAGACCAATTCACTTTAGTGTACAATCTCAGAAAATATTTTTTGAGAAAATATTATTTTGTCAATTCAATCTTATCTAGCCTAGTTTTTAGGGGGATTTTAGCTCCGTTATATGTCTACGTCTCGTGTAGATAGCCTAGTTATAGGGGCTCTAAATCCCGTTTCGTGTCTCCACCATACAAGACCAATTCACTTTAGTGTACAATCTCAGAAAATATTTTTTGAGAAAATATTATTTTGTCAATTCAATCTTATCTAGCCTAGTTTTTAGGGGGATTTTAGCTCCGTTATATGTCTACGTCTCGTGTAGATAGCCTAGTTATAGGGGCTCTAAATCCCGTTTCGTGTCTCCACCATACAAGACCAATTCACTTTAGTGTACAATCTCAGAAAATATTTTTGAGAAAATATTATTTTGTCAATTCAATCTTAACTAGCCTAGTTTTTAGGGGGATTTTAGCTCCGTTATATGTCTACGTCTCGTGTAGATAGCCTAGTTATAGGGGCTCTAAATCCCGTTTCGTGTCTCCACCATACAAGACCAATTCACTTTAGTGTACAATCTCAGATTTTTTTTGAGAAAATATTATTTTGTCAATTCAATCTTAACTAGCCTAGTTTTTAGGGGGATTTTAGCTCCGTTATATGTCTACGTCTCGTGTAGATAGCCTAGTTATAGGGGCTCTAAATCCCGTTTCGTGTCTCCACCATACAAGACCAATTCACTTTAGTGTACAATCTCAGAAAATATTTTTTGAGAAAATATTATTTTGTCAATTCAATCTTAACTAGCCTAGTTTTTAGGGGGATTTTAGCTCCGTTATATGTCTACGTCTCGTGTAGATAGCCTAGTTATAGGGGCTCTAAATCCCGTTTCGTGTCTCCACCATACAAGACCAATTCACTTTAGTGTACAATCTCAGAAAATATTTTTTGAGAAAATATTATTTTGTCAATTCAATCTTATCTAGCCTAGTTTTTAGGGGGATTTTAGCTCCGTTATATGTCTACGTCTCGTGTAGATAGCCTAGTTATAGGGGCTCTAAATCCCGTTTCGTGTCTCCACCATACAAGACCAATTCACTTTAGTGTACAATCTCAGAAAATATTTTTTGAGAAAATATTATTTTGTCAATTCAATCTTAACTAGCCTAGTTTTTAGGGGGATTTTAGCTCCGTTATATGTCTACGTCTCGTGTAGATAGCCTAGTTATAGGGGCTCTAAATCCCGTTTCGTGTCTCCACCATACAAGACCAATTCACTTTAGTGTACAATCTCAGAAAATATTTTTGAGAAAATATTATTTTGTCAATTCAATCTTAACTAGCCTAGTTTTTAGGGGGATTTTAGCTCCGTTATATGTCTACGTCTCGTGTAGATAGCCTAGTTATAGGGGCTCTAAATCCCGTTTCGTGTCTCCACCATACAAGACCAATTCACTTTAGTGTACAATCTCAGAAAATATTTTTTGAGAAAATATTATTTTGTCAATTCAATCTTAACTAGCCTAGTTTTTAGGGGGATTTTAGCTCCGTTATATGTCTACGTCTCGTGTAGATAGCCTAGTTATAGGGGCTCTAAATCCCGTTTCGTGTCTCCACCATACAAGACCAATTCACTTTAGTGTACAATCTCAGAAAATATTTTTGAGAAAATATTATTTTGTCAATTCAATCTTAACTAGCCTAGTTTTTAGGGGGATTTTAGCTCCGTTATATGTCTACGTCTCGTGTAGATAGCCTAGTTATAGGGGCTCTAAATCCCGTTTCGTGTCTCCACCATACAAGACCAATTCACTTTAGTGTACAATCTCAGAAAATATTTTTTGAGAAAATATTATTTTGTCAATTCAATCTTATCTAGCCTAGTTTTTAGGGGGATTTTAGCTCCGTTATATGTCTACGTCTCGTGTAGATAGCCTAGTTATAGGGGCTCTAAATCCCGTTTCGTGTCTCCACCATACAAGACCAATTCACTTTAGTGTACAATCTCAGAAAATATTTTTTGAGAAAATATTATTTTGTCAATTCAATCTTATCTAGCCTAGTTTTTAGGGGGATTTTAGCTCCGTTATATGTCTACGTCTCGTGTAGATAGCCTAGTTATAGGGGCTCTAAATCCCGTTTCGTGTCTCCACCATACAAGACCAATTCACTTTAGTGTACAATCTCAGAAAATATTTTTTGAGAAAATATTATTTTGTCAATTCAATCTTATCTAGCCTAGTTTTTAGGGGGATTTTAGCTCCGTTATATGTCTACGTCTCGTGTAGATAGCCTAGTTATAGGGGCTCTAAATCCCGTTTCGTGTCTCCACCATACAAGACCAATTCACTTTAGTGTACAATCTCAGATTTTGTTTTTGAGAAAATATTATTTTGTCAATTCAATCTTAACTAGCCTAGTTTTTAGGGGGATTTTAGCTCCGTTATATGTCTACGTCTCGTGTAGATAGCCTAGTTATAGGGGCTCTAAATCCCGTTTCGTGTCTCCACCATACAAGACCAATTCACTTTAGTGTACAATCTCAGAAAATATTTTTTGAGAAAATATTATTTTGTCAATTCAATCTTATCTAGCCTAGTTTTTAGGGGGATTTTAGCTCCGTTATATGTCTACGTCTCGTGTAGATAGCCTAGTTATAGGGGCTCTAAATCCCGTTTCGTGTCTCCACCATACAAGACCAATTCACTTTAGTGTACAATCTCAGAAAATATTTTTTGAGAAAATATTATTTTGTCAATTCAATCTTAACTAGCCTAGTTTTTAGGGGGATTTTAGCTCCGTTATATGTCTACGTCTCGTGTAGATAGCCTAGTTATAGGGGCTCTAAATCCCGTTTCGTGTCTCCACCATACAAGACCAATTCACTTTAGTGTACAATCTCAGAAAATATTTTTTGAGAAAATATTATTTTGTCAATTCAATCTTAACTAGCCTAGTTTTTAGGGGGATTTTAGCTCCGTTATATGTCTACGTCTCGTGTAGATAGCCTAGTTATAGGGGCTCTAAATCCCGTTTCGTGTCTCCACCATACAAGACCAATTCACTTTAGTGTACAATCTCAGAAAATATTTTTGAGAAAATATTATTTTGTCAATTCAATCTTAACTAGCCTAGTTTTTAGGGGGATTTTAGCTCCGTTATATGTCTACGTCTCGTGTAGATAGCCTAGTTATAGGGGCTCTAAATCCCGTTTCGTGTCTCCACCATACAAGACCAATTCACTTTAGTGTACAATCTCAGAAAATATTTTTTGAGAAAATATTATTTTGTCAATTCAATCTTATCTAGCCTAGTTTTTAGGGGGATTTTAGCTCCGTTATATGTCTACGTCTCGTGTAGATAGCCTAGTTATAGGGGCTCTAAATCCCGTTTCGTGTCTCCACCATACAAGACCAATTCACTTTAGTGTACAATCTCAGAAAATATTTTTGAGAAAATATTATTTTGTCAATTCAATCTTATCTAGCCTAGTTTTTAGGGGGATTTTAGCTCCGTTATATGTCTACGTCTCGTGTAGATAGCCTAGTTATAGGGGCTCTAAATCCCGTTTCGTGTCTCCACCATACAAGACCAATTCACTTTAGTGTACAATCTCAGAAAATATTTTTGAGAAAATATTATTTTGTCAATTCAATCTTATCTAGCCTAGTTTTTAGGGGGATTTTAGCTCCGTTATATGTCTACGTCTCGTGTAGATAGCCTAGTTATAGGGGCTCTAAATCCCGTTTCGTGTCTCCACCATACAAGACCAATTCACTTTAGTGTACAATCTCAGAAAATATTTTTGAGAAAATATTATTTTGTCAATTCAATCTTATCTAGCCTAGTTTTTAGGGGGATTTTAGCTCCGTTATATGTCTACGTCTCGTGTAGATAGCCTAGTTATAGGGGCTCTAAATCCCGTTTCGTGTCTCCACCATACAAGACCAATTCACTTTAGTGTACAATCTCAGAAAATATTTTTGAGAAAATATTATTTTGTCAATTCAATCTTATCTAGCCTAGTTTTTAGGGGGATTTTAGCTCCGTTATATGTCTACGTCTCGTGTAGATAGCCTAGTTATAGGGGCTCTAAATCCCGTTTCGTGTCTCCACCATACAAGACCAATTCACTTTAGTGTACAATCTCAGAAAATGAAAATATTATTTTGTCAATTCAATCTTATCTAGCCTAGTTTTTAGGGGGATTTTAGCTCCGTTATATGTCTACGTCTCGTGTAGATAGCCTAGTTATAGGGGCTCTAAATCCCGTTTCGTGTCTCCACCATACAAGACCAATTCACTTTAGTGTACAATCTCAGAAAAACAAATTTGAGAAAATATTATTTTGTCAATTCAATCTTATCTAGCCTAGTTTTTAGGGGGATTTTAGCTCCGTTATATGTCTACGTCTCGTGTAGATAGCCTAGTTATAGGGGCTCTAAATCCCGTTTCGTGTCTCCACCATACAAGACCAATTCACTTTAGTGTACAATCTCAGATTTTTTTTGAGAAAATATTATTTTGTCAATTCAATCTTAACTAGCCTAGTTTTTAGGGGGATTTTAGCTCCGTTATATGTCTACGTCTCGTGTAGATAGCCTAGTTATAGGGGCTCTAAATCCCGTTTCGTGTCTCCACCATACAAGACCAATTCACTTTAGTGTACAATCTCAGAAAATATTTTTTGAGAAAATATTATTTTGTCAATTCAATCTTATCTAGCCTAGTTTTTAGGGGGATTTTAGCTCCGTTATATGTCTACGTCTCGTGTAGATAGCCTAGTTATAGGGGCTCTAAATCCCGTTTCGTGTCTCCACCATACAAGACCAATTCACTTTAGTGTACAATCTCAGAAAATATTTTTTGAGAAAATATTATTTTGTCAATTCAATCTTAACTAGCCTAGTTTTTAGGGGGATTTTAGCTCCGTTATATGTCTACGTCTCGTGTAGATAGCCTAGTTATAGGGGCTCTAAATCCCGTTTCGTGTCTCCACCATACAAGACCAATTCACTTTAGTGTACAATCTCAGAAAATATTTTTGAGAAAATATTATTTTGTCAATTCAATCTTAACTAGCCTAGTTTTTAGGGGGATTTTAGCTCCGTTATATGTCTACGTCTCGTGTAGATAGCCTAGTTATAGGGGCTCTAAATCCCGTTTCGTGTCTCCACCATACAAGACCAATTCACTTTAGTGTACAATCTCAGAAAATATTTTTGAGAAAATATTATTTTGTCAATTCAATCTTAACTAGCCTAGTTTTTAGGGGGATTTTAGCTCCGTTATATGTCTACGTCTCGTGTAGATAGCCTAGTTATAGGGGCTCTAAATCCCGTTTCGTGTCTCCACCATACAAGACCAATTCACTTTAGTGTACAATCTCAGAAAATATTTTTTGAGAAAATATTATTTTGTCAATTCAATCTTATCTAGCCTAGTTTTTAGGGGGATTTTAGCTCCGTTATATGTCTACGTCTCGTGTAGATAGCCTAGTTATAGGGGCTCTAAATCCCGTTTCGTGTCTCCACCATACAAGACCAATTCACTTTAGTGTACAATCTCAGAAAATATTTTTTGAGAAAATATTATTTTGTCAATTCAATCTTATCTAGCCTAGTTTTTAGGGGGATTTTAGCTCCGTTATATGTCTACGTCTCGTGTAGATAGCCTAGTTATAGGGGCTCTAAATCCCGTTTCGTGTCTCCACCATACAAGACCAATTCACTTTAGTGTACAATCTCAGAAAATATTTTTTGAGAAAATATTATTTTGTCAATTCAATCTTATCTAGCCTAGTTTTTAGGGGGATTTTAGCTCCGTTATATGTCTACGTCTCGTGTAGATAGCCTAGTTATAGGGGCTCTAAATCCCGTTTCGTGTCTCCACCATACAAGACCAATTCACTTTAGTGTACAATCTCAGAAAAACAAAATTGAGAAAATATTATTTTGTCAATTCAATCTTATCTAGCCTAGTTTTTAGGGGGATTTTAGCTCCGTTATATGTCTCGTGTAGATAGCCTAGTTATAGGGACTCTAAATCCCGTTTCGTGTCTCCACTATACAAGACCAATTCACTTTAGTGTACAATCTCAGATTTTGTTTTGAGAAAATATTATTTTGTCAATTCAATCTTAACTAGCCTAGTTTTTAGGGGGATTTTAGCTCCGTTATATGTCTACGTCTCGTGTAGATAGCCTAGTTATAGGGGCTCTAAATCCCGTTTCGTGTCTCCACCATACAAGACCAATTCACTTTAGTGTACAATCTCAGAAAATATTTTTTGAGAAAATATTATTTTGTCAATTCAATCTTATCTAGCCTAGTTTTTAGGGGGATTTTAGCTCCGTTATATGTCTACGTCTCGTGTAGATAGCCTAGTTATAGGGGCTCTAAATCCCGTTTCGTGTCTCCACCATACAAGACCAATTCACTTTAGTGTACAATCTCAGAAAATATTTTTTGAGAAAATATTATTTTGTCAATTCAATCTTAACTAGCCTAGTTTTTAGGGGGATTTTAGCTCCGTTATATGTCTACGTCTCGTGTAGATAGCCTAGTTATAGGGGCTCTAAATCCCGTTTCGTGTCTCCACCATACAAGACCAATTCACTTTAGTGTACAATCTCAGAAAATATTTTTTGAGAAAATATTATTTTGTCAATTCAATCTTAACTAGCCTAGTTTTTAGGGGGATTTTAGCTCCGTTATATGTCTACGTCTCGTGTAGATAGCCTAGTTATAGGGGCTCTAAATCCCGTTTCGTGTCTCCACCATACAAGACCAATTCACTTTAGTGTACAATCTCAGAAAATATTTTTTGAGAAAATATTATTTTGTCAATTCAATCTTAACTAGCCTAGTTTTTAGGGGGATTTTAGCTCCGTTATATGTCTACGTCTCGTGTAGATAGCCTAGTTATAGGGGCTCTAAATCCCGTTTCGTTTCTCCACTATACTCCGTGCTACCGCCAGACGCTGCAGACGCTCTGTCAACGCTCTCACGATATCGATCATAATTTGAGTATTAACTACTCATCCTCTTCATTCTTGTGCATGAAAGGTGGTTAAGAGCACGTTTAACCATCCTGTAGCTTAGTAAGTAACACTGCACGATATTTCGCTGTGTATTGACTGATAAACTTTGTGTTTATCACAAGACTCCTGCTCGGACAGGGCGCCACTAGCGCCATCTATTGTTTTGTTTTGCTTTGTAAACAAACGCTCTCTTATTACTATTTTATATAAAATCGTAGCCCCTAATTTTACCCATTACCTACTGTAGTAAGTATCTATTTAACTGCCTTGTATGAAGTAAAGCTTTGCATATTAATTTGCTAATAAACAATATTGTTTACTAACTAACCGCCTACAGGGACTAACGCCGACACCATTTTGTAAACAAACCTTTTTTGGGGATTATACATATTAAATTCCAGCAAATTTTGTACTCAATTTAAGTGCATTCATTTATCTTTTCCCCCTAGATATATTCTTGACTTTTTCTCCTCAGACTGATTTTACTTTAAGCTAAGGGTGGTATTTGTACAAACTAACCTAGCCTAACCAACCTGCCAATCTTTTAACCTAACCCAAACCTAGCCTAGCCTATAGCCAGCCAATCTGTTTTATTATTAACTCTTGTAGATATTGTATTTAGTATCCTACTGTAGCTATATATATCTGTAATTTTAGTTGTTGCTTGCACGATCTTGTAATAACCTTTGACTGATACACTTTTTTTTATCTAAAAAGAGTAGGCTACTGCTTTACTAGGCTACAGTGACACCAGGGTCATCTGTTGACACAGTATATTAACCCCCTGTGTGCAGTCACACTTTATTTTTATATAATCTCTATTTGGTGAATTGTATATTTAGTTACATATTCTGTTATACATATATTTGTTTAAGGTTAGGTTATCACACCTGGTAGCCTATTTCTGCGAATTTCAATTTATTATATTCGGTTAGGCTATTCAACGCTGGTAGCCTATTATTGCGTATTTCAATTTAAAAAAAAACTTTTGGTTAGGCTATCGCCCCTGGAAGCCTAATTCTGCGTATCTCAACATTTTAGTTTTCGGTTAGGCTATCACCCCTGATAACCTATTTCTGCGTATTTCAGCATATTTGTTTTCGGTTGAAGTGATTGAAGTGTTTTTAAAGTGAGTGAAGTGTTGTAAAGTGAGTAAATTGTTTTTTAAGTGAGTGAAGTGATCTGAAGAAAGTGACTGTCACCATGCCTCGCGCTTGTGCGAACTGCACCGGTAGGTTTGGTGAGTCCATGTTTGCTACTATCGATCTTCAAGTCTGCCGGCTCTGCCAGCAACGAGAGAATTTTACAGTGAAATTAGATGAAGCCTACAACAAGATCAACGTCCTCACCATGAAGCTGGAATCACTCAAAGAGTTTGTAACACTCAACGTTGGAGTGCCACAAACTTCAATTGTCACCGCAACTCCAGCAGCCACCAACGCCCCAACGTCAACTGCCAACAATTCAACGCCTACAGTAGCCATTTCAGCTGATGTTTCCGATACTCAAGATACAAATAGCGACTCTCTTCCCCCTCAAGACAACTTCCGTGTCGTGAGGAACAACGTTTGCCCCAAGACCAGGAAACACATACCGATTACCGAGTGTCAAAACCGTTTCCAGATACTCGCAGACTCAGATGACGAAGAGGAAATAGAAGAAGTCCGGCTCGTGGGAGACTCGATGATACGTGGTCAGCTCACGGAGTTTTGCGCCAGGGCACCTAAGACCAGGAAGCATTTTTTGTATCCCTGGTGGTGGTGTGGATGACGTAGTTGCAGCAGTTGACGAAGTATCAAAGCTGGCCCCAGCTAATACAATGTACGTCATCCACGTTGGATCCAACGATGTACAGCGAACCCGGTCGGAAGATTTGCTTTTAAAGTACCAGCAGCTGATCAAGTCGTTTAAGGAGAAGTCATCAAGGATCATCGTCTCAGGAATCGTCCCCCGGCTCGGTGTAGAGAGCCGATTTTACAACATAGCCACCAGCACAAATCGTTGTCTAGCAAACCTCTGCAGGAAGGAGAACGTGGGATTCGTCGACACCTGGGACAATTTCTACTACGATGACTATTTGTTTTCGGACGATGGAGTTCATCTGAACCAGGTGGGAGCAGCGCGTTTTGGGCGTCTTCTCAACGATGCGGTGAAGGATTTTCGGAGAAGAAATCGACTCAGCACAGGACAACCAGGAAGGAGGACCGACGACAGCGAGGACGGCAATCTACAAAGGAATTAAATACTAATCCGTCAAGAACCGCGAATTTGGATAAAGCTCCACCAACACGACCCAAATTCAAAACCGTCAGGGATAATGACCGAGGACCGAGGACAGCCATGAATGTAAATGTAGATCCGACCAGAACCAATAAATTTGATGAAAGACCGTTCTGTGAATCCCAAATCCAAAACTTTGAATGTTTTCTATGCAACCGCTCGTAGCATACGCAATAAATTTTCAGATTTAGAGGAACTAGTGTTTACAGAAAATTATGATGTGATTGGCATAACAGAATCTTGGCTCAATACACAAGATAGAGACTTTTTAGCAGAGTATTCACTTCCCGGTTATGTAATGTTTGAGAACAGCCGAATAAATAAAAATGGAGGTGGCGTTTTATTTTATATCAAAGAAAGTCTTAACCCGACCCTCGTGTCAAAACCTCAAATTGTGAACGTCGACACATCTTTTGTGCTAATAAAGAATAATAAAGGTACAAAAATAATACTTGCGTTAATATACAGACCTCCAGCTCAATCAGTGCAAACTGACCGAGAAATTTACGAACAAATTGCAGATGTAAGTAACTCACAAGATACCGTAATTTTTGGCGACTTTAATTTACCTGTGACCAAGTGGGGCGATACTCTTACTTCACCTCCGGACATGACTTGTATACGAACTTGCAAGAGAGTTCGCTTTATCAAATTTGTTCGAGCTCTAAGTTTATGAAGTTTGCTTTCTTGGTTTAGGGACTTTTTCGATGCTACTATTTGG
Organism: Paralithodes platypus; assembly: GCA_032716605.1. NCBI lineage: Eukaryota > Metazoa > Arthropoda > Malacostraca > Decapoda > Lithodidae > Paralithodes > Paralithodes platypus. Next base: position 17,067,658 of record CM064514.1, read on the forward strand.
TTCGTTACTATGTAAACTTTAAAGTGAAAGTTATCGTACGATGGTCGCTGTTACTGAATTCATCACCAACATTCAAATTCTCTATCAATTCTCTTTTTGTTGGAAGAACAATGTCAAGATAGTTATTACCACGGGTCGGCATTCGAACAAATTGATTAAAGCGAACTCTCTTGCAAGTTCGTATACAAGTCATGTCCGGAGTGTGTGAAGTAAGAGTATCGCCCCACTTGGTCACAGGTAAATTAAAGTCGCCAAAATTACGGTATCTTGTGAGTTACTTACATCTGCAATTTGTTCGTAAATTTCTCGGTCAGTTTGCACTGATTGAGCTGGAGGTCTGTATATTAACGCAAGTATTATTTTTTGTACCTTTATTATTCTTTATTAGCACAAAAGATGTGTCGACGTTCACAATTTGAGGTTTTGACACGAGGGTCGGGTTAAGACTTTCTTTGATATAAAATAAAACGCCACCTCCATTTTTATTTATTCGGCTGTTCTCAAACATTACATAACCGGGAAGTGAATACTCTGCTAAAAAGTCTCTATCTTGTGTATTTGAGCCAAGATTCTGTTATGTGCCAATCACATCATAATTTTCTGTAAACAACTAGTTCCTCTAAATCTGAAAATTTATTGCGTATGCTACGAGCGTTTGCATAGGAAAACATTCAAGTTAGTGGATTTGGTAGGACGGTCCTTTATTCACATTATTGGTTCTGGTCGGATCTACATTTACATTCATGGCTGTCCTCGGTCCTCGGTCGTTATCCCTGACGTATTTGAATTTGGGTCGTGTTGGTATAGCTTTATCCAAATTCGCGGTTCTTGACGGATTAGTATTTAATTCCTTTGTAGATTGCCGTCCTCGCTGTCTTCGGTCCTCCTTCCTGGTTTGTCCTGTGCTGAGTCGATTTCTTCTCCGAAAATCCTTCACCGCATCGTTGAGAAGACGCCCAAAACGCGCTGCTCCCACCTGGTTCAGATGAACTCCATCGTCCGAAAACAAATAGTCATCGTAGTAGAAATTGTCCCAGGTGTCGACGAATCCCACGTTCTCCTTCCTGCAGAGGTTTGCTAGACAACGATTTGTGCTGGTGGCTATGTTGTAAAAATCGGCTCTCTACACCGAGCCGTGGGGACGATTCCTGAGACATGATCCTTGATGACTTCTCCTTAAACGACTTGATCAGCTGCTGGTACTTTAAAAGCAAATCTTCCGACCGGGTTCGCTGTACATCGTTGGATCCAACATGGATGACGTACATTGTATTAGCTGGGGCCAGCTTTGATACTTCGTCAACTGCTGCAACTACGTCATCCACACCACCACCAGGGATACAAAAACGCTTCCTGGTCTTAGGTGCCCTGGCGCAAAACTCTGTGAGCTGACCACGTATCATCGAGTCTCCCACGAGCCGGACTTCTTCTATTTCCTCTTCGTCATCTGAGTCAGCGAGTATCTGGAAACGGTTTTGACACTCGGTAATCGGTATGTGTTTCCTGGTCTTGGGGCAAACGTTGTTCCTCACGACACGGAAGTTGTCTTGAGGGGGAAGAGAGTCGCTATTTGTATCTTGAGTATCGGAACCATCAGCTGAAATGGCTACTGTAGGCGTTGAATTGTTGGCAGTTGACGTTGGGGCGTTGGTGGCTGCTGGAGTTGCGGTGACAATTGAAGTTTGTGGCACTCCAACGTTGAGTGTTACAAACTCTTGGAGTGATTCCAGCTTCATGGTGAGGACGTTGATCTTGTTGTAGGCTTCATCTAATTTCACTGTAAAATTCTCATCGTTGCTGGCAGAGCCGGCAGACTTGAAGATCGATAGTAGCAAACATGGACTCACCAAACCTACCGGCGCAGTTCGCACAAGCGCGAGGCATGGTGACAGTCACTTTCTTCAGATCACTTCACTCACTTAAAAAACAATTCACTCACTTTACAACACTTCACTCACTTTAAAAACACTTCAATCACTTCAACCGAAAACAAATATGCTGAAATACGCAGAAATAGGTTATCAGGGGTGATAGCCTAACCGAAAACAAAAATGTTGAGATACGCAGAATTAGGCTTCCAGGGGCGATAGCCTAACCAAAAGTTTTTTTTTTTAAAATTGAAATACGCAATATAGGCTACCATCGTTGAATAGCCTAACCGAATATAATAAAATTGAAATTCGCAGAAATAGGCTACCAGGTGTGATAACCTAACCTTAAACAAATATATGTATAACAGAATATGTAACTAAATATACAATTCACCAAATAGAGATTATATAAAAATAAAGTGTGACTGCACACAAGGGGTTAATATACTGTGTCAACAGATGACCCTGGTGTCACTGTAGCCTAGTAAAGCAGTAGCCTACTCTTTTTAGATAAAAAAGTGTATCAGTCAAAGGTTATTACAAGATCGTGCAAGCAACAACTAAAATTACAGATATATATAGCTACAGTAGGATACTAAATACAATATCTACAAGAGTTAATAATAAAACAGATTGGCTGGCTATAGGCTAGGCTAGGTTTGGGTTAGGTTAAAAGCTTGGCAGGTTGGGTTAGGCTAGGTTAGTTTGTACAAATACCACCCTTAGCTTAAAGTAAAATCAGTCTGAGGAGAAAAAGTCAAGAATATATCTAGGTGGAAAAGATAAATGAATGCACTTAAATTTGGTACAAAATTTGCTGGAATTTAATATGTATAATCCCCCAAAAAGGTTTGTTTACAAAATGGTGTCGGCGTTAGTCCCTGTAGGCGGTTAGTTAGTAAACAATATTGTTTATTAGCAAATTAATATGCAAAGCTTTACTTACATACAAGGCAGTTAAATAGATACTTACTACAGTAGGTAATGGTTAAAATTAGGGGCTACGATTTTATATAAAATAGTAATAAGAGAGCGTTTGTTTACAAAGCAAAACAAAACAATAGATGGAGCTAGTGGCGCCCTGTCCGAGCAGGAGTCTTGTGATAAACACAAAGTTTATCAGTCAATACACAGCGAAATATCGTGCAGTGTTACTTACTAAGCTACAGGATGGTTAAACGTGCTCTTAACCACCTTTCATGCACAAGAATGAAGAGGATGAGTAGTTAATACTCAAATTATGATCGATATCGTGAGAGCGTTGACAGAGCGTCTGCAGCGTCTGGCGGTAGCACGGGGCGGTAACAGAGGTTGGCTGTTGTAGCCTCGCGCCGTCCGCCCTCCTGGTTCAGGTTGTGAGTTGGGCTAGTAAGTTAGAGGGTAGTAAATGGGGTTACAAGAATGAGTCTTTATCTGCTATTTATTGGGGTGAGGAAATGAACGGGATCGGCATGTTAGAACGTTCATCTGGGCGTCTTTACAGGTGGGTGTTTGGATATTGGAAAGGGGGTGGTTTGAGGCTAGGCGCCGCGCCGCTCGTGACCTAGGGTCGTGATCCAGCCTTAATGCGCTGGACATACGGGTGGCATTCCCCTACGATCGAACAGGTAGGGTGGCGTGTGCAGCGGGGCGTGAAGGAGCAAAAGACAGGGTGACCCACAAAACAGGTGACCACTGAGCATGGGGTCACGAAGCAAAACAGACTAATGTGGATTGTGGATTAGGAGGTGGTGATTGGGAGACGTGTAACAATTGTGGAAAAGTAAATGGAAGAGAGGAATAACATGGCGGATAGAAGATAATTACCCTAAGGACTGAAATACATGCATGAAGGACAGTATTAATTGTTGTCAACTTAAGGTGAATGGGACTTGGTTGGAATGCACGGAATACGATTCGACACAAGGACAGTGCCGCTATGTCACATCAATACAGGTGGCATACTCTGGTTAATATTATATATACACTTAGTTACTAAAAAAACAAGGCAAGGGGGCAACTGAGCACGGGGCACATATCTATATATATCTAGTTACTACAGAAGAAAGGAACAGCTGAGCAAGGGGGGGTATGTGGGTTACATAATTAATTATAGGGGTGACATAATCATGATCGGGCTCGTTGTGGACTGGAAATCGAAGGTGTTTTGAGCTCGCCTTCGCACCTACACAAATGAAAGTACTATAACCCACAAGGTGGTTATCTCATGAAATACATACTTAGTTGGTAGGCTACATCAGGAATGTCTAGGAGGAAAATCATGTGGTTTGTATTTTAGAAGACTGGGTTTTAAATAGGCGTGTAACATGCGGAGATAAGTGGAAAAGAGAAACATCATGGATAACAGATAGTTACCCTAAGGAGTGAATACATGCATAAACGACGGTATTATAGACGTCGTCCTAATAAGATGATGAACCCGGGTTGGTATGCACGTGGCACAATACGACACAAGGACAGTGCCGCTATGTCGCATCAATACAGGTGGCATACTCCCCGGGTTGGTATGCACGTGGCACAATACGACACAAGGACAGTGCCGCTATGTCGCATCAATACAGGTGGCATACTCCGGTTAATATTATATATACACTTAGTTACTAAAAGAACAAGGCAAGGGGGCCAACTGAGCACGGGGGCACTTATCTATACTTAGTTACTACAACAGAAAAAGGACAGCTGAGCATGGGTTTGCTTTGTGAGTGTTGTGAATGTTAAAAAGGTTGGGAATATATAGTTAGTGGATAAAACAACGGGAGGTTAGAGACAGAATTGCTAGAATTGGGGGGGGACTATGATTGTTATATAACTAAATACAGGGCTGACGTAATCACGATCTGATTTGGTGTGAAATGAAAGCTAAGGTGTCTTTTAGATCGCCTCGAACCTACACAATGAAAGTATTATAGCCTGTATGGTGGTTACATAATTAAATACATACTTAGGTGGTACATCAAGAATATCAGTGAGTAAAGTATTGTGGTTTGTATATTAGAAGACTGATTGAGAGACGTATAATATGTGGAATGAATTGGGAGAGGGAGAGAGACCCAATCGGGGATGGAAAAGGGACCTGGGATCTCGTTGGGGATGGGGGTTTCGCTCTCAGGATTTTCGTTTCTGTGGCTCGTTAGGGGTGGAGGTTTCGCTCTCAGGTTTTTCATTCCTGTGGTATTTTAGAAACAACGTCTTAAAATATCAAAACTAGTGGGGCTAAACATTAGGGAGAAGAGGGTCCAGAAAAACGTTCCGTCTCCCCTTAAGTGCCCAGTGGAAGACCATAGACTCTCGTTTGATTCTCAGAGGCGGTGACACTCGATAAAGAAGGGTGGATTTTCTCGTAGTTAGTTTTGCCATTTGTGCGCGATATTCGGGTTATGGAGATGCGGTCAGAGACTAGGGATGGTGTTCGACGACTAGCGGACGGGATCAGAGGAGAGAAGAAAAAAAAAGAAAGGGGATTGGCTGAATTAAGGGTAGGTGGTTGTTTTTTCGAGTTCTCCTCCCTCATGTTTATCCCTATTAGTTATGAGATTTAAAGACATTCGCCCCATTAGTTTGGCGATATTCAGACCTTTTTCCCCATTCCTTTGCCAATATTAAGATCTTTCGTGCCATTTAGGTGTCGATTTTTCCTAGCGAGCGATAGCGAGCCTGTAATTATATAAGTAAGCGGCCTTCAGCCGGGACATTTTTCTACCGAAGGGGGGTCTTGTGGGTGTTCTTTTAAGTTTGATGGAGGTTTAGGGAGCAAACTAAACCCCCTCCTTAAACCATTGAGCCGAACCAGTAAATTATGGTGCACAATACCGTCTGGGCTCCCTTAACCCGGGAACTGCGGGGAGACTCTTAAGAGTTCCCCCGGCGGACTACGGGAAGACTCTTAACCCTCTCCGACATATGACGCAATGTTGAGCCTATTAGGGATACTTTAAAGGCTTTATTACCATCAGTGGTATTTACAAACCTTTAGATTAGTTACTTCAACCTCTGCAGTTGTCTTTGAGTTAGCTGTGGGCAGAAAACTAATTTTGGAGAGGTAATTATAAGAGTGAGAGAACTCTATTTCTTATTGCTAATCTGGCAACCTCTGCGTCATATGAGTCTGAAGGGGTTAAGAGTAAGGGAGAAAACAAATCTATTTTAAAAAAAAAAACCCATTTTTTTTTTTTTTTTTTTTTTTGTTTTTTGCCCCTGGGCCATGCCAAATATCACTCCTCCACCTCCCCTCCTTCCCCACTTTCCTCTCCTCCTTCAGTTATCACCTATTTTCCCTGTTATTCCCTTATTCTGTGGTCTATTTTCGTGCTAACATTAGCGAGTTGGTAGAAGGGCGTTGTCATCACTGTTACCAAGCGTGGGAAAGAGCGAGAGAGAGACTATTGCGTAACAGTGTCTCTCCAGACAAGGGGAGGGGAGGAGGGCAGGGAGGTTGCCTCAGCCATACATTATGTAACTCCCGGCCTGTATCGCCGATTTTGACCATCCAAACACTGTTTCCACTTGTTTTATTGTTGTAACAGGTTAATACCTTTATAATCAACCTATAATAGGCGCATATGGATAAGTATTAATGCTATTTAAAATACCACAGGAACAAAAATCCAGAGAGCGAAACCCCCACCCCTAAAGAGCCACAGGAATGAAAATCCTGAGAGCGAAACCCCCACCCCCATCGAGATCCCCGGCCCCTTTTCCATCCCCGATTTGGTCTCTCTCTCTCTCCCAATTCATTCCACATATTATACGTCTCTCAATCACAGTCTTCTAATATACAAACCACAATACTTTACTCACTGATATTCTTGATGTACCACCTAAGTATGTATTTAATTATGTAACCACCATACAGGCTATAATACTTTCATTGTGTAGGTTCGAGGCAAACCACAATACTTTACTCACTGATATTCTTGATATACCACCTAAGTATGTATTTAATTATGTAACCACCATACAGGCTATAATACTTTCATTGTGTAGGTTCGAGGCGACCTAAAAGACACCTTAGCTTCCATTTCACACCAAATCAGATCGTAATTACGTCAGCCCTGTATTTAGTTATATAACAATCATAGTCCCCCCCAATTCTAGCAATTCTATGTCTCTAACCTCCCGTTGTTTTATCCACTAACTATATATTCCCAACCTTCCTAATACCACCTCCATTTCACTAGCCAAAATACCTAGGAGTAATTCCGAGATTAATTATGAAATTACACTAGACAGCCCCATAACTCACTGAGATCCACATTGCTATTTTATTGATGTACCAACTCCATAATGTTAACATTATTTAGGGAACTTTTAAAAAGAGAAGACACCTATCTTCGTTCCCCCATTTTTAGCAGTTAGCTATACATAACCTCACGTTGCATTGTTCGTCTGTCAATTTGTGTCCCTTGCCAGTTTTTGTAGTGATTTATGCCTGTTGATTTAGATAAGTTAATTACGAGTTATGTAACAACCTTTAACCACGACTCTATACACCCGATAACCCTATGCCAGTTATTGTATTGATTTAGACCTGTTAATTCGGATAAACTCACTATGACCAATCTGCATACGATTATCAGGAGAGATGCAGGAAAGCTACCTCGTATCTCTCTCTCCATGACGAGTATAGATATATGTACCCCCGTGCTCAGTCGCCCCCCTTGCCTTGTTCTTCTAGTAACTAAGTGTATATATAATATTAACCGGAGTATGCCACCAGTATTGATACGACATAGCGGCACTGTCCTTGTGTCGTATTGTGCCACGTGCATACCAAACTGGTTTTCATCATCTTATTAGGACGACGTCTTAATATGCCGTCGTTTATGCATGTATTCAATCCTTAGGTTAATTATCTTTTATCCGCCATTGTGTTCCTCTTCCATTTACTTTTCCACAATTGTTATACATCTTCCAATCACCTCCTTCGTATCCACAATCCACACTACTCTGTTTTGCTTCGTGACCCTGTGCTCAGTGGTCACCTGTTTTGTGGGTCACCCTGTCTTTTGCTCCTTCATGCCCCGCTGCACACGCCACCCTACCTGTTCGATCGTAGGGGAATGCCACCCCTATGTCCAGCGCATTAAGGGTCACGATCCTAGGTCACGAGCGGCGCGGCGCCTAGCCTCAAACCACCCCCTTTCCAATATCAAACCCCCCCCCTGTAAAGACGCCCAGACGAACGTTCTAACATGCCGATCCCGTTCATTTCCTCACCCCAATAAATTGCAGATAAAGACTCATTCTTGTAACCCCATTTACTACCCTCTAACTTACTAGCCCAACTCACAACCTGAACCAGGAGGGCGGATGGCGCGAGGCTACAGCAGCCAACCTCTCACCCCTAAGAAGTCGACGGTTCCACCTGACTTGCATTTTCAAGAAAACTACTATTATGAGCCCCATGAGTAATCCTAGTAAGTAAAAACTAGAACCCAGGATCAACCCTCCCTAGGAGTATCAATCTTAACACCACCACATCATAAGAAAACCCCATTAGTGTAGAGAATCCCATATATACATATTTAAGGAGTGGCATGCCCCCCCACCCCAAAGGGACACCCCCAACCCCCGATTACGTTCACCATGACCCACACGTAGCCAACAACTTCTTGCCAGACACCATGTGAATTTCCAACAGGTGATGAACTAACCCTCTAAATACCTATCCAAATACCATCCTATCCCATCCTTAACCAAAAATAAAATCTTCCTTATCCCATCCTAGAATAAGAATAGCATGTCAGCTAGACCAGAGAAGGATATTTAGGTGAATTGATGAATAATGCCTCCCAGCCTATTCACGTAGTGCGCCAGTAAAGTAGTCCCTATGAATCTTCACCAAATCCGCCTAAATAACTCTACTAGTACCTCATACTAGAGTTAATATATCCACGATCATAAATCAGATCACAAGTTACTTACCGCTACATTAAAAAAAAAAATCCCTAACCCCCTAAGTTCACCAGAATAAATTAACTACTTCATAGCATTGACATCCAATACTTCTAGAACATTCCTGAAGCTTCCTTGACCTGCCTATAAATAAGACCCAGAGACAACAGTCGGGCAGTTGAATATTAGAGCCCAAAAGCAACGGCTGGCCATACTGCGTTGGCGTCTAGTCTTCCCTCCCCCCCTCAAGATTCACGATAGTTCGGCGTTCCGTAATCTGTGTAACTCTGTGAGGAAGTGATTTAACCCTTTACGAATATTTTATTGCGATTGGGACTACCGGCAGTAATATTATATTGGTAGACAACAAATTCACAAATTATTGATTGTTTCATTAACTTCTGATAGTGACCCTCCGCTAATTGAGCTACGAACGATCATAACTCATAACTGATCTAAGGCAGAAAGATCTTTTTATGTTAGAAGGGATTATGCGAGAAACTCTTGAGTGAGTGTAAGGGGGGGTTTTCGTAGTCATTGTTTTTTTTTTTTTTCTAATGTTCCTGGGAGACTTTGCTGTTACCCCCTCCTTATTTATTATTTCCTTGTTCATTCCATTATTGTGTTTCTTCCTTACTTGATGATTGGTCCAACTTATTACTCTGGTAGCTTAATGGCCGTTGCATGCAAGGAAATACAGGTGAATGAATGCAAATGGTCTAAATGACACAGGATAAATAAAAACACAATATACCGTTTGGTATTCTTAACTATATTAAAACACTGTAAAGGTAAAGAGAAATACGCTTTTCACTGTGATACACAAATCAATACGAGTATTACTTTAGTCAACCACGGAATATATCGGTATTATTGGCGCAATGAACTACTTCTTATCACCACATCAAAGTTAACTAAAACCCTTCAACAGGTGACCCCAAGGCCACTACCCTAGTAAACACACACTCGGTCACTAGGTTCATAAGGCGTACAACAGCTCACAATGGGGTGAAGGTTAGCTCAAGGCTCAATAACACCAACAGCATCCTGTCTCAGTATAGCCACTAGGTCATGTCCACTGGGGTGGACACAGGACACTGCACCTGGTACTTCTCCTGGGACTTCGTTCCTGACCTGGGACCTGGTATTAACATTACCATTAATAAAACTGACAAAATTCTATATCTTAATTCATATTAACATTACGAAAGTGGTCAAATGTATCAATTAAGAGATAACAAAAGGAGGATGTAAATTATTGGGTTATAGATAAAATTTACTTAGTTGACCCTCAAAAATATGTAAAGAAAAATGGTCCAAAATACAAAACGGAGTGTATACACACACGACTCAGGAATGTGGGCTTACATTAAGTTACATACATGATATTGAACTCGACATACGGGATCTCATTGCTGTGATACTACACTAACATAATACAATTAACATTATTATCTTATACATAATTAATAAGGTTGGCAGGACAAATAATATGGAATTTGAAATCTAAATGATTAATTATCAGATGGAGTGAATAATTTCCCCTTCGACCAAGACAAAGGATGTCGTATAATTTCGTAGTTACATATAAGAAACTGGGCTTAAAAATGGTCTTAAAACTTATCTTAAATACTTCACAATTCATTTCAACTCACCTTCAACAGAAGGTTTTATCTAAACAACACAAAAGGAAATGTATACAGAGTTAAGCCAAATATTTCCCCTTAGTCCGCCCGAGGCTGGCGACTGGGCAAACAAAATAATTGGCTTTATAGGCAGGTCATTTGAGCATAAATCCAAAGAAGTTATCCTAACCCTTTACAATTCCTTAGTCCGCCTTCTTCTGGAATACTGCTTCAATCCTGGTGCCCTTATTACCAAAAAGATATAAACAAGCTAAAACGAGTTCAACGTAGAGTTACCAAAATGATACCTAGCCTAAAGAACAAACCATACGAAGAGCGAGCGTCTTAGAGAATTAAATCTATTTCCTTTAACCCAGTGCAGATTAAGAGGTGACTTAATTCAAGTGTTCAAAATCATCAAAGGCATCGACAATATGAACTGTAGTAAGTACTTCACTATCGACCAATCTAATTACACGCGGGGAAACTGTTGCAAAATTATTGGTAAATCTTTTAACTCGCACGAATCTAAGAATTTCTTCTTCAATTGAGTTGTCAACTTGTGGAATGGGCTTCCCCGAGACGAGACGTTATATACTGCAGCACCGTTGATTCATTTAAACTCCGCCTAGACAAATATCCCGCATCAAACCCGCGACTGGCTGCGTTTGTAAATGAATAACTTTATTTTATCCCCCCCTCAGTTACTAACCCATCTGTCCCCCACTAACTTCCTAATCCTGCCACGGACATTAGTTCCCTTTCCAATGTTCCCTTACCCACTGTAAGCCACTGTTTGGACACTTGATCCTCAGTGTTTTGGAGGACAAGCAGCCTAGAAGGGTCACTAGACCTGCTGTTGCTTGATTTCCTTTGTACTTTGTACTACCCCCACACCATCACTGTTACCTATTGAGGTTTCGGACAGACCAAGGGTGTCTCTGTTTCATCTGTGGACAACTGTACCTTAAGGGGGGAATGGTTCACTTTTTTGGTCGATTTTTTTTAATTTATTAATTATTTTTCTAGTTTTTTCCAAAGACCTCCTTCAAACTTCCATTAGATCTCCTTTCTAGATTGATTTTTACATTTTTTCGGTAGAAAAATTTCCCGGTCAAAGGCCGGTTCTTCCAAAATTACAGGCTCTCTATCGTTCGCCAGGGAAAAAATCGACACCTAAATAGCACGAAAGGTCTAAATATTGACAAGGAAATGGGGCGGAAGGTCTTAAAATAGACAAACTAATGCAGCAAACATCTTAAAATTTGAAAACTAATGGGGCTAGACTTGAAGGAGAAGAGGGACCAAAACAAACACCCATCTTCCCTTAACAATCGGTAATGCAGTATCGGGCGCGGTAATACACACTTAAGGGGAGATGGGTCGTTTTTCTGGTCCCCCTTCTTCTTCATGTTTAGCCCCATGAGTTTTCAGATTATATGACGTTCGGCCCATTAGATTGGCGATTTGAAGACCTTTCGCCCATATTCCTTTGTCATATTAACACTGTGTGTCATTTATGTGTCGTTTTTTTCCTGGCGAACGATAGCGAGCCTGTAATTTAAGAGGAACCGGCCTTCGGCCGGGAAAATTTTCTTTCGAAAAATGTACCAATTTATCTTGAAGGAGGGTCTTCAGTGGGTGTTTTTTTTTTTTTTTTAGCTTGATGGAGGTCTAGGGGGGAAACTTAAAATATAATATAAAGATACATACATGAACAAATAAATACGCCATCCCCCCGGGGAGGCAGACCGTTTTTCTAGACCCCCTTCTCCCTCATGTTTAGCCCCACTAGTTTTGAAATTGTAAGACGTTCGGCCCATTAGTTTGGCGATTTTAACACCTTTCCCCCCATTTCATTGTCAATTTTTAGACCTTTCGTGCCATTTAGGTATGGAGCGATAGCGAGCCTGCAATTTTAAGAGGAATCGGCCTTCGGCCGGGACATTTTTCTACCGAAAAATTTACAAAATTATTTTGAAAGAAAATACCCCTAGGGGGTGTTTTTCTAAGCTTGATGGAGGTCTAGGGAAGAAACTATAAAAACAAAAAATATGAATAAATGAATTAACAGACCAAACAAACGGTCTGCCTTCCCTTAAGTTAGCCACAGCTATAATTAACAGACCAAACAAACGGTCTGCCTTCCCTTAAGTTAGCCACAGCTATAATTAACAGACCAAACAAACGGTCTGCCTTCCCTTAAGTTAGCCACAGCTATAATTAACAGACCAAACAAACGGTCTGCCTTCCCTAGAGTTAGCCACAGCTATAATTAACAGACCAAACAAACGGTCTGCCTTCCCTTAAGTTAGCCACAGCTATAATTAACAGACCAAACAAACGGTCTGCCTTCCCTTAAGTTAGCCACAGCTATAATTAACAGACCAAACAAACGGTCTGCCTTCCCTTAAGTTAGCCACAGCTATAATTAACAGACCAAACAAACGGTCTGCCTTCCCTTAAGTTAGCCACAGCTATAATTAACAGACCAAACAAACGGTCTGCCTTCCCTTAAGTTAGCCACAGCTATAATTAACAGACCAAACAAACGGTCTGCCTTCCCTTAAGTTAGCCACAGCTATAATTAACAGACCAAACAAACGGTCTGCCTTCCCTTAAGTTAGCCACAGCTATAATTAACAGACCAAACAAACGGTCTGCCTTCCCTTAAGTTAGCCACAGCTATAATTAACAGACCAAACAAACGGTCTGCCTTCCCTTAAGTTAGCCACAGCTATAATTAACAGACCAAACAAACGGTCTGCCTTCCCTTAAGTTAGCCACAGCTATAATTAACAGACCAAACAAACGGTCTGCCTTCCCTTAAGTTAGCCACAGCTATAATTAACAGACCAAACAAACGGTCTGCCTTCCCTTAAGTTAGCCACAGCTATAATTAACAGACCAAACAAACGGTCTGCCTTCCCTTAAGTTAGCCACAGCTATAATTAACAGACCAAACAAACGGTCTGCCTTCCCTTAAGTTAGCCACAGCTATAATTAACAGACCAAACAAACGGTCTGCCTTCCCTTAAGTTAGCCACAGCTATAATTAACAGACCAAACAAACGGTCTGCCTTCCCTTAAGTTAGCCACAGCTATAATTAACAGACCAAACAAACGGTCTGCCTTCCCTTAAGTTAGCCACAGCTATAATTAACAGACCAAACAAACGGTCTGCCTTCCCTTAAGTTAGCCACAGCTATAATTAACAGACCAAACAAACGGTCTGCCTTCCCTTAAGTTAGCCACAGCTATAATTAACAGACCAAACAAACGGTCTGCCTTCCCTTAAGTTAGCCACAGCTATAATTAACAGACCAAACAAACGGTCTGCCTTCCCTTAAGTTAGCCACAGCTATAATTAACAGACCAAACAAACGGTCTGCCTTCCCTTAAGTTAGCCACAGCTATAATTAACAGACCAAACAAACGGTCTGCCTTCCCTTAAGTTAGCCACAGCTATAATTAACAGACCAAACAAACGGTCTGCCTTCCCTTAAGTTAGCCACAGCTATAATTAACAGACCAAACAAACGGTCTGCCTTCCCTTAAATTAGCCACAGCTATAATTAACAGACCAAACAAACGGTCTGCCTTCCCTTAAGTTAGCCACAGCTATAATTACAGACAGACACTCTTATAATTACCTCTCCTTAACAGACCAAACAAACGGTCTGCCTTCCCTTAAATTAGCCACAGCTATAATTAACAGACCAAACAAACGGTCTGCCTTCCCTTAAGTTAGCCACAGCTATAATTAACAGACCAAACAAACGGTCTGCCTTCCCTTAAGTTAGCCACAGCTATAATTAACAGACCAAACAAACGGTCTGCCTTCCCTTAAGTTAGCCACAGCTATAATTAACAGACCAAACAAACGGTCTGCCTTCCCTTAAGTTAGCCACAGCTATAATTAACAGACCAAACAAACGGTCTGCCTTCCCTTAAGTTAGCCACAGCTATAATTAACAGACCAAACAAACGGTCTGCCTTCCCTTAAGTTAGCCACAGCTATAATTAACAGACCAAACAAACGGTCTGCCTTCCCTTAAGTTAGCCACAGCTATAATTAACAGACCAAACAAACGGTCTGCCTTCCCTTAAGTTAGCCACAGCTATAATTAACAGACCAAACAAACGGTCTGCCTTCCCTTAAGTTAGCCACAGCTATAATTAACAGACCAAACAAACGGTCTGCCTTCCCTTAAGTTAGCCACAGCTATAATTAACAGACCAAACAAACGGTCTGCCTTCCCTTAAGTTAGCCACAGCTATAATTAACAGACCAAACAAACGGTCTGCCTTCCCTTAAGTTAGCCACAGCTATAATTAACAGACCAAACAAACGGTCTGCCTTCCCTTAAGTTAGCCACAGCTATAATTAACAGACCAAACAAACGGTCTGCCTTCCCTTAAGTTAGCCACAGCTATAATTAACAGACCAAACAAACGGTCTGCCTTCCCTTAAGTTAGCCACAGCTATAATTAACAGACCAAACAAACGGTCTGCCTTCCCTTAAGTTAGCCACAGCTATAATTAACAGACCAAACAAACGGTCTGCCTTCCCTTAAGTTAGCCACAGCTATAATTAACAGACCAAACAAACGGTCTGCCTTCCCTTAAGTTAGCCACAGCTATAATTAACAGACCAAACAAACGGTCTGCCTTCCCTTAAGTTAGCCACAGCTATAATTAACAGACCAAACAAACGGTCTGCCTTCCCTTAAGTTAGCCACAGCTATAATTAACAGACCAAACAAACGGTCTGCCTTCCCTTAAGTTAGCCACAGCTATAATTAACAGACCAAACAAACGGTCTGCCTTCCCTTAAGTTAGCCACAGCTATAATTAACAGACCAAACAAACGGTCTGCCTTCCCTTAAGTTAGCCACAGCTATAATTAACAGACCAAACAAACGGTCTGCCTTCCCTTAAGTTAGCCACAGCTATAATTAACAGACCAAACAAACGGTCTGCCTTCCCTTAAGTTAGCCACAGCTATAATTAACAGACCAAACAAACGGTCTGCCTTCCCTTAAGTTAGCCACAGCTATAATTAACAGACCAAACAAACGGTCTGCCTTCCCTTAAGTTAGCCACAGCTATAATTAACAGACCAAACAAACGGTCTGCCTTCCCTTAAGTTAGCCACAGCTATAATTAACAGACCAAACAAACGGTCTGCCTTCCCTTAAGTTAGCCACAGCTATAATTAACAGACCAAACAAACGGTCTGCCTTCCCTTAAGTTAGCCACAGCTATAATTAACAGACCAAACAAACGGTCTGCCTTCCCTTAAGTTAGCCACAGCTATAATTAACAGACCAAACAAACGGTCTGCCTTCCCTTAAGTTAGCCACAGCTATAATTAACAGACCAAACAAACGGTCTGCCTTCCCTTAAGTTAGCCACAGCTATAATTAACAGACCAAACAAACGGTCTGCCTTCCCTTAAGTTAGCCACAGCTATAATTAACAGACCAAACAAACGGTCTGCCTTCCCTTAAGTTAGCCACAGCTATAATTAACAGACCAAACAAACGGTCTGCCTTCCCTTAAGTTAGCCACAGCTATAATTAACAGACCAAACAAACGGTCTGCCTTCCCTTAAATTAGCCACAGCTATAATTAACAGACCAAACAAACGGTCTGCCTTCCCTTAAGTTAGCCACAGCTATAATTAACAGACCAAACAAACGGTCTGCCTTCCCTTAAGTTAGCCACAGCTATAATTAACAGACCAAACAAACGGTCTGCCTTCCCTTAAGTTAGCCACAGCTATAATTAACAGACCAAACAAACGGTCTGCCTTCCCTTAAGTTAGCCACAGCTATAATTAACAGACCAAACAAACGGTCTGCCTTCCCTTAAGTTAGCCACAGCTATAATTAACAGACCAAACAAACGGTCTGCCTTCCCTTAAGTTAGCCACAGCTATAATTAACAGACCAAACAAACGGTCTGCCTTCCCTTAAGTTAGCCACAGCTATAATTAACAGACCAAACAAACGGTCTGCCTTCCCTTAAGTTAGCCACAGCTATAATTAACAGACCAAACAAACGGTCTTCCTTCCCTTAAGTTAGCCACAGCTATAATTAACAGACCAAACAAACGGTCTGCCTTCCCTTAAGTTAGCCACAGCTATAATTAACAGACCAAACAAACGGTCTGCCTTCCCTTAAGTTAGCCACAGCTATAATTTCCGTCTGTACTTCAGTTAGCCAAGCTATAATGTGCTGCTGGCTATAGTCAGAGTCTAATATATATTATAGAGAGAGTGTGTGTGTGTGTGTGTGGGCATGTGGGTGGGTACGTGTGTGTGTGGGTGGATATGTTTGTATGTGTGGGTGTGTGTGTGCTTTATATGTTTATGTGTGTGTGTTTTACCAGGAATGTACATATGTTTGTTAATTTGTATTTGTCTTGGTAACCCAATAGCAAGGCCACAATCAGATGCTTATCATACATTAGTTTACCAGGAATGTACATATGTTTGTTAATTTGTATTTGTCTTGGTAACCCAATAGCAAGGCCACAATCAGATGCTTATCATACATTAGTTTACCAGGAATGTACATATGTTTGTTAATTTGTATTTGTCTTGGTAACCCAATAGCAAGGCCACATCAGATGCTTATCATACATTAGTTTACCAGGAATGTACATATGTTTGTTAATTTGTATTTGTCTTGGTAACCCAATAGCAAGGCCACAATCAGATGCTTATCATACATTAGTTTACCAGGAATGTACATATGTTTGTTAATTTGTATTTGTCTTGGTAACCCAATAGCAAGGCCACAATCAGATGCTTATCATACATTAGTTTACCAGGAATGTACATATGTTTGTTAATTTGTATTTGTCTTGGTAACCCAATAGCAAGGCCACAATCAGATGCTTATCATACATTAGTTTCTCAATGTTCCCACTAAATTACATGCTCGCTATCGCTCGCTAAGAATAAAATCGACACCTAGATGGCACGAAAGATATCTAATGATACGTGTCGAACAGGTTGGGAGAGAGGTATCTTGACCAGGATTGGAACCCATTCTCCCCAGGTATATTTGGGAGAGTTGGGCACCGTAACCACCGTATCCGCTCATGGCCGAGTGGCTACGGTGCCCAACTCTTTCAAATATACCTGGGGTGAGTGGGTTCAAATCCTGGTCAAGATACGGCGCACGAAAGATTTTAACATTGACAAAGAAATAAGGCGAAAAGTCTTAAAATCGCCAAACAAATGGGCCAAATGTTTTGAAATCTGAAAGCAAATGAGGGAGAAGTGGGGTGAGACAACTCCCCCCACCCACGCCCTCCTTAACCCTTTCACGCATATGACGCGATTTTGAGACTATTGGGGATACTTTAAAGCCTTTGTTACCATCAGGGGTATTTAGAAACCTTTAGTTTAGTTAGTTCAACCTCTGCAGTTGTCTTTGAGTTAGCTGTGGGCAGAAAACTAATTTTGGAGAGATAATTATACGAGTGAGAGAACTCTATTTCTTATTGCTAATCTGGCAACCTCTGCTTCATAAATGCGTGAAAGGGTTAATTGGGAGGACCAAGATTGCAAGCTCCAATCTGTGTCTGGGAGTGAGAAGACCCAGAGTGTGTGTTAGAGGGGGGGGGGGGGTCCTTAATTAATGGTGAGTCTGTATTACCGCCTTCCCCCTCACTCTCGCTCTCTCTCTCTGTCTCTGATCTCTCTCTCTCTCTCTCTTTCTCTCTCTCTTTCTCTCTCTCTCTCTCTCTCTCTCTCTCTCTCTCTCTCTCTCTCTCTCTCTCTCTCTCTCTCTCTCTCTCTCTCTCTCTCTCTCTCTCTCTCAGCCCAGATGGTTTGGTGCACTAAATATCCTACATTTGAGTTAATAATATTAACAATTTCTTTATCCCCTACCCTAAATACTAACCAACATAGAGTATTTACATATTTGTAGGATGAATCTATTCCAATAATACTAACCAACATAGAGTATTTACATATTTGTAGGATGAATCTATTCCAATAATACTAACCAACATAGAGTATTTACATATTTGTAGGATGAATCCATTCCAATAATACTAACCAACATAGAGTATTTACATATTTGTAGGATGAATATTCCAATAATACTAACCAACATAGAGTATTTACATATTTGTAGGATGAATCTATTCCAATAATACTAACCAACATAGAGTATTTACATATTTGTAGGATGAATCTATTCCAATAATACTAACCAACATAGAGTATTTACATATTTGTAGGATGAATCCATTCCAATAATACTAACCAACATAGAGTATTTACATATTTGTAGGATGAATATTCCAATAATAGCTATTGGATTCATTAATGGTTCTCTCAAGCCGGTATCACACGAGAGCATTTTTTATAGTCAACATTCGATGATCAAAAAAATTCTGGCAACATTTCTGGCGTATTTTGCACTGGTATCGGGAATTAGACTGATGATATATAAATTTAGGTTACCAATATATTGTATACAGTATGTTGACCTCATAAGCTGCCAGACCAGTGTTGAGGATAAATGTTTAGTGAAAAAGCGCTCGTGTGATACCTGCTTAAGGAGGGATGGGCATATTTATTTGTTCGTTTATTTATTTGTCTATTGTTTTTGTAGTTTCCTCCCTAGACCTCTATCAAACTTAAGAAAACACTCACAAGACCCTCATTCAAGATAGATGTGTACATTTTTCGATAGAAAAATATTTCCTGCCGAAGGCTGGTTCCTATTAAATTACAGGCTCGCTATCGCTCCCCAGGAAATAATCGATACCTAAATGACACGAAAAGTCTTTATTGACAACAAAACTGATGGTTCAAACGTCTTGAAATCTTAAAACTAATGGGGCTAAACTTGAGGAAAAAGGGGGACCAGAAAAACGACCCATCTCCCCTTAATACTTATTGGATTACATTCATGGCTCTAAGTCAGGTATTTATACTACAGTTAACCCTTTGAGGATCTAAGACGCAATTATTCAGTGTATATTGGTCATCAGTAGACGATGTTATGCGATTTAGGAAGGCAATCAAGGAATTAAAGGGGTCTTATTTAAATTAACTCTTTAGCCCCACAAGTTCACCCTAACCTGTATAAAATCGTCTAATGAGAGCCAGAATAAACTGTCAAAATGCGTCATTATGCTCAAAAGTTTAATCATCTATAGTGAAGCCTTCAAAAGTAAATGGACAAAATAATGTACAGTTGGCCACATAAGTTCTGTTCCTTGTTGTGATCTTATACATGGTAATATAATGTACAGTTGGCCACATAAGTTCTGTTCCTCGTTGTGATCTTATACATGGTAATATAATGTACAGTTGGCCACATAAGTTCTGTTCCTCGTTGTGATCTTATGTATTAAAGTAAACTATTAATGAATTGCGAGTGTGGCTTCTTCTAAGTATTAATGAATTGCGAGTGTGGCTTCTTCTAAGTATTAATGAATTGCGAGTGTGGCTTCTTCTAAGTATTAATGAATTGCGAGTGTGGCTTCTTCTAAGTATTAATGAATTGCGAGTGTGGCTTCTTCTAAGTATTAATGAATTGCGAGTGTGGCTTCTTCTAAGTATTAATGAATTGCGAGTGTGGCTTCTTCTAAGTATTAATGAATTGCGAGTGTGGCTTCTTCTAAGTATTAATGAATTGCGAGTGTGGCTTCTTCTAAGTATTAATGAATTGCGAGTGTGGCTTCTTCTAAGTATTAATGAATTGCGAGTGTGGCTTCTTCTAAGTATTAATGAATTGCGAGTGTGGCTTCTTCTAAGTATTAATGAATTGCGGGTGTGGCTTCTTCTAAGTATTAATGAATTGCGAGTGTGGCTTCTTCTAAGTATCAGTTGGCTAATCAGATGAGTTAAGGGGAGGTTTCCACTTGAGGGATTTTTTTCTTGACCCCTTTCTCCCTCATGGTTAGCCCCATTGCTTTTGAGATTTTAAGACGTTTGCCCCATTAGTTTGGTGATTTTAAGAATGTCCGCGCCATTCTGTCAATTTTAAGACCTTTTGTGCAATTTAGGTGTCGATTTTATCCTGGCGAGCGATAGCGAGCCTGTAATTTAAGAGTAACCGGCCTTCGGCGAGGAAATTTTTCTATCGAAAAATGTACAAATTTATCTTGAAAGGGGGTCAAGGGGGTGACATTTTAAGATTGCTGGAGGAGTAGGAAACAAACTAGAAACCTCCCCTTAACCACTACTGTACATAAGACGCTACACTCTTAATTCAATCATGCTGAATATACTTGCATGTATAAGATCACGGAGAGGAACAGCCCTTATGTGGACAACTGTACATAGCTCTTTCATTATTAAACATTAATAGTATAGTTAGTAGCAAATTCAGTGTATTTTTCAACTCTGGGAGAGACACTCGTCACTGACAGTTTTGCCATTTGTCTCTCTCATCCACATCGAAAGAAAAAATTGCCGCAAAACTGAAAAAAAAAACTAATTGTAGGGATGCACATTGTATCTTGATTCTGAAAGGTTAATTCTAAGCTGAATAATAATTAATGCTTAGCGGAAGCCATTGGTTATATTCACTAAGTACCGGTAGTCATTAAATGTAACCCGTCTTTTTAATTTCATTCTTGCTATGTTTAGAGGATTTTGTGCAGTTTAAAAAGTAAATGTGATAATAAAAAGGGTTAAGTGAGATACTTCGAAGCCTGTTAATTGCTGGAGGCCTTTTTTTAAATTAGAAAATTCGTCTAATAGTAGCCAGAATATAGGTAAAAGGACGCCACCGGTACTGAAAGGGTTAAATAGCTCACAGGTTCGTAGCATAATACTAAGTTCCTCTAAGAAGAATTTGATTAACCCCTTCACGATTAGGACGCGTTATAGCAGTTTATTTAGGCAATCAATAGACGATTTTGTGCAGCTTAGGAGAGATTTGTAAGAGTGAGAGGCATAATTGAGTTAGTTTTGACACCATAATAGATTCCTGGAGGTCCTTCCTATCTACTGGTATCTATCTATATACTCTGCCACACACAAACACACATACACACAAACACGCACATATACAGTAGGTCGCCCAGAATACCTAGAAGTCCTTTCTAAACTGCATAAAATCGGCTCGCTACAGGCTCGCTGTCGCTCGCCAGGAAAATATCGACACCTAAATGACACGAAAGGTCTTAAAATCTCCATTTTAATGTGGTGAATGTCATACAACCTGAAAACTAATGTGGATTAACATGAGAGAGAAGGGGGTCTAGAAACTAGCTGATAACAATGATGAAAGTGCTAACAGAGTACCGAAGTGAGGTTACATTACCCAGAACAGGTTCCATTAAGGGGGGTCACCTCTTTTGGTTCTGTCCTTTTCTATCTTTCTCTGGCTTTTATCCATTTGGCCCCATTCAGCCGACTGTTTTAAGACGTTTATCCCCTTCCAGGTGTCAATTTTTGACTGGTGAGCGGTAGCGAGCCAGCATATTTTTTATTTTTGTTTGACAGCAGGCTAAATTTGTAAATTTTTCGATAGACAAATTTCTCCGGCGAAGCCGGATTTCTCCATATAATGCTGGCTCGGTATCGCTCGCCAGGAAGAAATCGACACCTGGATGGGGATAAACGTCTTAAAATAGTTGGCTGAATGGGGCCGAATGGATACAAGCCAGAGAAAGAGAGAAAAGGACAGAAATAACAAAAAGCAGGTCACCCCCATTAAGGGGATATGGGTCGGTTTTTCTGGACACCTTCTCCCCCATTAGTTTTAAAATGTTAAAACGTTCAGCCCATTAGTTTGGCGATATTAAGATCTTTTGACCCTTTTCTTTGTCAATATTAACACTTTTCCTATCATTTAGGTGTCGATTTTGTCCTAGGCGAGCGGTAGCGAGCCTGACATTAAGGTCCTTCGGCCGGTACATTTTTCTACCGAAAAATGTACAAATATATATTGAAGGGGGATCCTGTTTTTTATGGAGGTCTAGGGAGGAAACTAAACAAAATAATAAATTAATGAACCAAAAAGTTAACCATCCCCCCTTTTAAGGGGTCATATAGAGGGGGGGGGGGAGTCCCTCTATAATCTGTCAAGCTTAGGACCCACCGTCAATTATAGAGGGGGGGGGAGTCCCTCTATAATCTGTCAAGCTTAGGACCCACCATCAATTATAGAGGGGGGGGGAGTCCCTCTATAATCTGTCAAGCTTAGGACCCACTGTCAATTATAGAGGGGGGGGGAGTCCCTCCATAATCTGCCAAGCTTAGGACCCACCATCAATTATAGAGGGGGGGGGGGTGTCCCTCTATAATCTGTCAAGCTTAGGACCCACCGTCAATTATAGAGGGAGGGGGGGAGTCCCTCTATAATCTGCCAAGCTTAGGACCCACCGTCAATTATAGAGGGGGGGGGGAGTCCCTCTATAATCTGCCAAGCTTAGGACCCACCGTCAATTATAGAGGGGGGGGTCCCTCTATAATCTGTCAAGCTTAGGACCCACCGTCAATTATAGAGGGGGGAGGAGTCCCTCTATAATCTGCCAAGCTTTGGACCCACCGTCAATTATAGAGGGGGGGGGGAGTCCCTCTATAATCTGTCAAGCTTAGGACCCACCGTCAATTATAGAGGGGGGGGGAGTCCCTCTATAATCTGCCAAGCTTACGACCCACCGTCAATTATAGAGGGGGGGGGAGTCCCTCTATAATCTGCCAAGCTTAGGACCCACCGTCAATTATAGAGGGGGGGGTCCCTCTATAATCTGTCAAGCTTAGGACCCACCGTCAATTATAGAGGGGGGAGGAGTCCCTCTATAATCTGCCAAGCTTTGGACCCACCGTCAATTATAGAGGGGGGGGGGGAGTCCCTCTATAATCTGTCAAGCTTAGGACCCACCGTCAATTATAGAGGGGGGGGGAGTCCCTCTATAATCTGCCAAGCTTAGGACCCACCGTCAATTATAGAGGGGGGGGGGAGTCCCTCTATAATCTGGCAAGCTTAGGACCCACCGTCAATTATAGAGGGGGGGGGGTCCCTCTATAATCTGTCAAGCTTAGGACCCACCGTCAATTATAGAGGGGGGGGGGTCCCTCTATAATCTGTCAAGCTTAGGACCCACCGTCAATTATAGAGGGGGGGGGCCCTCTATAATCTGTCAAGCTTAGGACCCACCGTCAATTATAGAGGGGGGGGGAGTCCCTCTATAATCTGTCAAGCTTAGGACCCACCGTCAATTATAGAGGGGGGGGGGTCCCTCTTTAATCTGTCAAGCTTAGGACCCACCGTCAATTATAGAGGGGGGGGGGGTCCCTCTATAATCTGTCAAGCTTAGGACCCACCGTCAATTATAGAGGGGGGGGGAGTCCCTCTATAAACTGTCAAGCTTAGGACCCACCGTCAATTATAGAGGGGGGGGGGAGTCCCTCTATAATCTGTCAAGCTTAGGACCCACCGTCAATTATAGAGGGGAGGGGGGTCCTTCTATAATCTGCCAAGCTTAGGACCCACCGTCAATTATAGAGGGGGGGGGGGGAGTCCCTCTATAATCTGCCAAGCTTAGGACCCACCGTCAATTATAGAGGGGGGGAGTCCCTCTATAATCTTTCAAGCTTAGGACCCACCGTCAATTATAGAGGGGGGGGGAGTCCCTCTATAATCTGTCAAGCTTAGGACCCACCGTCAATTATAGAGGGGGGGGGAGTCCCTCTATAATCTGTCAAGCTTAGGACCTACCATCAATTATAGAGGGGGGGGGAGTCCCTCTATAATCTGCCAAGCTTAGGACCCACCATCAATTATAGAGGGGGGGGGAGTCCCTCTATAATCTGTCAAGCTTAGGACCCACCGTCAATTATAGAGGAGGGGGGGAGTCCCTCTATAATCTGTCAAGCTTAGGACCCACCGTCAATTATAGAGGGGGGGGGGAGTCCCTCTATAATCTGCCAAGCTTTGGACCCACCGTCAATTATAGAGGGGGGGGAGTCCCTCTATAATCTGCCAAGCTTAGGTCAATTATAGAGGGGGGGGGTCCCTCTATAATCTGTCAAGCTTAGGACCCACCGTCAATTATACAGGGGGGGGAGGAGTCCCCCTATAAACTGTCAACCTTAGGGCCCCCCGACCATTATAGAGCGGGGGGGGGTCCCTCTATAATCTGTCAAGCTTAGGACCCACCATCAATTATAGAGGGGGAGTCCCTCTATAATATGTCAAGGTTAGGTCCCACCGTCAATTATAGAGGGGGGGGGGAGTCTCTCTATAATCTGCCAAGCTTAGGACCCACCATCAATTATAGAGGGGGGGTCCCTCTATAATCTGTCAAGCTTAGGACCCACCTTCAATTATAGAGGGGGGGTCCCTCTATAATCTGCCAAGCTTAGGACCCACCGTCAATTATAGAGGGGGGGGGGGTTCCCTCTATAATCTGTCAAGCTTAGGACCCACCATAAATTATAGAGGGGGGGGTCCCTCTATAATCTGCCAAGCTTAGGACCCACCGTCAATTATAGAGGGGGGGGGAGGGGGGGGTCCCTCTATAATCTGTCAAGCTTAGGACCCACCGTCAATTATAGAGGGGGGGGGGAGTCCCTCTATAATCTGCCAAGCTTAGGACCCACCGTCAATTATAGAGGGGGGGGGAGAGTCCCTCTATAATCTGCCAAGCTTAGGACCCACTGTCAATTATAGAGGGGGGGGGTCCCTCTATAATGTCAACCTTAGGACCCCACCGCCAATTATAGAGGGGGGGGGTCCCTCTATAATCTGCCAAGCTTAGGACCCACCGTCAATTATAGAGGGGGGGTCCCTCTATAATCTGCCAAGCTTAGGACCCACCGTCAATTATAGAGGGGGGGGGGGTCCCTCTATAATCTGTCAAGCTTAGGACCCACCGTCAATTATAGAGGGGGGGGGGGAGTCCCTCTATAATCTGCCAAGCTTAGGACCCACCGTCAATTATAGAGGGGGGGGGGTCTCTCTATAATCTGTCAAGCTTAGGACCCACCGTCAATTATAGAGGGGGGGGGGATTCCCTCTATAATCTGTCAAGCTTAGGACCCACCGTCAATTATAGAGGGGGGGGGGGGAGTCCCTCTATAATCTGTCAAGCTTAGGACCCACCGTCAATTATAGGGGAGGGGGGGGGTCCCTCTATAATCTGTCAAGCTTAGGACCCACCGTCAATTATAGAGGGGGGGGGAGTCCCTCTATAATCTGCCAAGCTTAGGACCCACCGTCAATTATAGAGGGGGGGGGTTCCCTCTATAATCTGTCAAGCTTAGGACCCACCGTCAATTATAGAGGGGGGGGGAGTCCCTCTATAATCTGTCAAGCTTAGGACCCACCGTCAATTATAGAGGGGGGGGGGGAGTCCCTCTATAATCTGTCAAGCTTAGGACCCACCGTCAATTATAGAGGGGGGGGAGTCCCTCTATAATCTGTCAAGCTTAGGACCCACCGTCAATTATAGAGGGGGGGGGTTCCCTCTATAATCTGTCAAGCTTAGGACCCACCGTCAATTATAGAGGAGGGGGGGAGTCCCTCTATAATCTGTCAAGCTTAGGACCCACCGTCAATTATAGAGGGGGGGGGGAGTCCCTCTATAATCTGCCAAGCTTAGGACCCACCGTCAATTATAGAGGGGGGGGGGGTCTCTCTATAATCTGTCAAGCTTAGGACCCACCGTCAATTATAGAGGGGGGGGAGTCCCTCTATAATCTGTCAAGCTTAGGACCCACCGTCAATTATAGAGGGGGGGGAGTCCCTCTATAATCTGTCAAGCTTAGGACCCACCATCAATTATAGAGGGGGGGGGAGTCCCTCTATAATCTGTCAAGCTTAGGACCCACCGTCAATTATAGAGGGGGGGGGAGTCCCTCTATAATCTGTCAAGCTTAGGACCCACCGTCAATTATAGAGGGGGGGGGGAGTCCCTCTATAATCTGTCAAGCTTAGGACCCACCGTCAATTATAGAGGAGGGGGGGAGTCCCTCTATAATCTGTCAAGCTTAGGACCTACCATCAATTATAGAGGGGGGGGAGTCTCTCTATAATCTGCCAAGCTTAGGACCCACCATCAATTATAGAGGGGGGGGTCCCTCTATAATCTGTCAAGCTTAGGACCCACCTTCAATTATAGAGGGGGGGTCCCTCTATAATCTGTCAAGCTTAGGACCCACCATCAATTATAGAGGGGGAGGGGGGAGTCCCTCTATAATCTGTCAAGCTTAGGACCCACCGTCAATTATAGAGGGGGGGGGAGTCCCTCTATAATCTGTCAAGCTTAGGACCCACCGTCAATTATAGAGGGGGGGGGAGTCCCTCTATAATCTGTCAAGCTTAGGACCCACCGTCAATTATAGAGGAGGGGGGGGAGTCCCTCTATAATCTGTCAAGCTTAGGACCCACCGTCAATTATAGAGGGGGGGGGAGTCCCTCTATAATCTGCCAAGCTTAGGACCCACCATCAATTATAGAGGGGGGGGTCCCTCTATAATCTGCCAAGCTTAGGACCCACCGTCAATTCTAGGGGGGGAGGAGTCCCTCTATAATCTGTCAAGCTTAGGACCCACCGTCAATTATAGAGGGGGGGGGAGTCCCTCTATAATCTGCCAAGCTTAGGACCCACCGTCAATTATAGAGGGGGGGGGAGTCCCTCTATAATCTGCCAAGCTTAGGACCCACCGTCAATTATAGAGGGGGGGGGAGTCCCTCTATAATCTGCCAAGCTTAGGACCCACCGTCAATTATAGAGGGGGGGGGTCCCTCTATAATCTGTCAAGCTTAGGACCCACCGTCAATTATAGAGGGGGGGGAGTCCCTCTATAATCTGCCAAGCTTAGGACCCACCGTCAATTATAGAGGGGGGGGGGGTCCCTCTATAATCTGTCAAGCTTAGGACCCACCGTCAATTATAGAGGGGGGGGGGGGCGAGTTCCTCTATAATCTGCCAAGCTTAGGACCCACCGTCAATTATAGAGGGGGGGGGGTCTCTCTATAATCTGTCAAGCTTAGGACCCACCGTCAATTATAGAGTGTGGGGGGAGTCCCTCTATAATCTGCCAAGCTTAGGACCCACCGTCAATTATAGAGGGGGGGGGAGTCCCTCTATAATCTGTCAAGCTTAGGACCCACCGTCAATTATAGAGGGGGGGGGAGTCCCTCTATAATCTGTCAAGCTTAGGACCCACCGTCAATTATAGAGGGGGGGGGAGTCCCTCTATAATCTGTCAAGCTTAGGACCCACCGTCAATTATAGAGGGGGGGGGAGTCCCTCTATAATCTGCCAAGCTTAGGACCCACCGTCAATTATACAGGGGGGGGAGTCCCTCTATAATCTGTCAAGCTTAGGACCCACCGTCAATTATAGAGGGGGGGGAGTCCCTCTATAATCTGTCAAGCTTAGGACCCACCGTCAATTATAGAGGGGGGGGGAGTCCCTCTATAATCTGTCAAGCTTAGGACCCACCGTCAATTATAGAGGGGGGGGGAGTCCCTCTATAATCTGCCAAGCTTAGGACCCACCGTCAATTATAGAGGGGGGGGGAGTCCCTCTATAATCTGTCAAGCTTAGGACCCACCGTCAATTATAGAGGGGGGGGGGAGTCCCTCTATAATCTGTCAAGCTTAGGACCCACCGTCAATTATAGAGGGGGGGGGAGTCTCTTTATAATCTGTCAAGCTTAGGACCCACCGTCAATTATAGAGGGGGAGGAGTCCCTCTATAATCTGTCAAGCTTAGGACCCACCATCAATTATAGAGGGGGGGGAGTCTCTCTATAATCTGCCAAGCTTAGGACCCACCATCAATTATAGAGGAGGGGGCGAGTCCCTCTATAATCTGTCAAGCTTAGGACCTACCATCAATTATAGAGGGGGGGGAGTCTCTCTATAATCTGCCAAGCTTAGGACCCACCATCAATTATAGAGGGGGAGTCCCTCTATAATATGTCAAGGTTAGGACCCACCGTCAATTATAGAGGGGGGGGGAGTCCCTCTATAATCTGTCAAGCTTAGGACCCACCGTCAATTATAGAGGGGGAGGGGGGAGTCCCTCTATAATCTGTCAAGCTTAGGACCCCACCGTCAATTATAGAGGGGGGGGGTCCCTCTATAATCTGCCAAGCTTAGGACCCACCATCAATTATAGAGGGGGGGTCCCTCTATAATCTGTCAAGCTTAGGACCCACCTTCAATTATAGAGGGGGGTCCCTCTATAATCTGTCAAGCTTAGGACCCACCATCAATTATAGAGGGGGAGTCCCTCTATAATATGTCAAGGTTAGGACCCACCGTCAATTATAGAGGGGGGGGGAGTCCCTCTATAATCTGTCAAGCTTAGGACCCACCGTCAATTATAGAGGGGGGGGGGAGTCCCTCTATAATCTGTCAAGCTTAGGACCCACCGTCAATTATAGAGGGGGGGGGGGTCCCTCTATAATCTGTCAAGCTTAGGACCCACCGTCAATTATAGAGTGGGGGGGGGAGTCCCTCTATAATCTGCCAAGCTTAGGACCCACCGTCAATTATAGAGGGGGGGGGAGTCCCTCTATAATCTGCCAAGCTTAGGACCCACCGTCAATTATAGAGGGGGGGGGTCCCTCTATAATCTGTCAAGCTTAGGACCCACCGTCAATTATAGAGGTGGGGGGGAGTCCCTCTATAATCTGTCAAGCTTAGGACCCACCATCAATTATAGAGGAGGGGGCGAGTCCCTCTATAATCTGTCAAGCTTAGGACCCACCTTCAATTATAGAGGGGGGGTCCCTCTATAATCTGTCAAGCTTAGGACCCACCATCAATTATAGAGGGGGAGTCCCTCTATAATATGTCAAGGTTAGGACCCACCGTCAATTATAGAGGGGGGGGGGAGTCCCTCTATAATCTGTCAAGCTTAGGACCCCACCGTCAATTATAGAGGGGGGGGGTCCCTCTATAATCTGCCAAGCTTAGGACCCACCATCAATTATAGAGGGGGGGGGAGTCCCTCTATAATCTGCCAAGCTTAGGACCCACCGTCTATTATAGAGGGGGGGGGTCCCTCTATAATCTGCCAAGCTTAGGACCCACCATAAATTATAGAGGGGGGGGGGGGGGAGTCCCTCTATAATCTGCCAAGCTTAGGACCCACCGTCAATTATAGAGGGGGGGGGAGAGTCCCTCTATAATCTGCCAAGCTTAGGACCCACTGTCAATTATAGAGGGGGGGGGGAGTCCCTCTATAATCTGCCAAGCTTGGGACCCACCGTCAATTATAGAGGGGGGGGGGGTTCCCTCTATAATCTGTCAAGCTTAGGACCCACCGTCAATTATAGAGTGTGGGGGGAGTCCCTCTATAATCTGCCAAGCTTAGGACCCACCGTCAATTATAGAGGGGGGGGGAGTCCCTCTATAATCTGCCAAGCTTAGGACCCACCGTCAATTATAGAGGGGGGGGGGTCTCTCTATAATCTGTCAAGCTTAGGACCCACCGTCAATTATAGAGGGGGGGAGTCCCTCTATAATCTGTCAAGCTTAGGACCCACCCTCAATTATAGAGGGGGGGGGAGTCCCTCTATAATCTGTCAAGCTTAGGATCCACCGTCAATTATAGAGGAGGGGGGGGAGTCCCTCTATAATCTGTCAAGCTTAGGACCCACCATCAATTATAGAGGGGGGGGGTCCCTCTATAATCTGTCAAGCTTAGGACCCACCATCAATTTTTTTTTTTTTTTTTTTTTCTATGTGATTGAGGGAGGCAAAAGGCATAACTGCCTATAGCGAGTGCCTCCCCCATAGTTGAAAGAGTGACAGGGCCAAAATCAAGGGACGTTCGAGCCAAAATGCCTGGACACACGGAGTTTGAAGCAATTTAAGTCATAGGAAGAGGGAAAGACTGATTCTGGGAGAGAGTTCCAGAGCTCAGCTGTTGAGTAGAAGAAAGTTTGAGAGTAACGTTTCACTCTTGGGTTGGAGAGTTGCACAGAGTAGGGGTGGGATTGAGTTGCAAGACGGGTACCACGTGCCCTACGTAAAGGAGGTGGTATGCACTGGCATAGCTCTGAGGAACACTGATTATTATAGTAGCGATAGAATAGCGAGAGAGATGCAACATTGCGGCGGAGAGAGAGAGATTGCAGAGAGTTGGTGAGTGGACGGGAGTTAATGATACGAAAGGCCTTCCTTTCAACTTTGTCTAGGAGAGCGGTGTGAGAGGAACCTCCCCACACATGTGAACAATACTCAATACAAGGGCGCACTATGCCCCTGTACAGAGCAAGAAGCTGTGCAGGGGAAAAGAACCCCCTAAGGCGGTTGAGCACACCCAGCTTCTGGGAGGCTGCCTTAGCAAGACTGGTAATATGGTCTTTCCAAATGAGAGCAGCAGAAGAAAAAGAGACACCAAGAATATTGGGAGAAGATGAAGGGTTGATTTTTGTATTGTTGAAGAATAAGGGATAGTCCGCTGGGAGATCCTGACGGGTAGATAGATGGAGAAATTGGGTTTTGGAAGCATTAAAGTTAACAAGGTTTTCTCTGCCCCAATTGGAAATAGTATTTAGATCAGAATTTAAGAGTTCTATGGCTTCATTACGTTTGTCGTTGAGGGATTGCTGGCTGGGGCGTTCTGAAAAACTAATGGAGTAGTGTAAGGTTGAGTCGTCTGCGTATGAATGGATGGGAATTAAGGTACAGTTAAGGAGATCATTTATAAAAATTAGAAAGAGAATAGGAGATAGGACAGAGCCCTGAGGAACACCGGAGTTTATAGGGTGAGGAAGTGAACAATGGCCGTCCACAACCGCGTCTATGGAACGGCCGGAAAGGAAATTAGAGACAAAGGCACAGATGGAGGGATAGAAACCGAAGGAGGGTAGTTTAGAAATTAAAGATTTATGCCAGACTCTATCGAAGGCTTTCGATATGTCTAGTGCAATAGAAAAAGTCTCATTATAGAGGGGGGGGAGTCCCTCTATAATCTGCCAAGCTTAGGACCCACCGTCCATTATAGAGGGGGGGGGGGAGTCCCTCTATAATCTGCCAAGCTTAGGACCCACCGTCAATTATAGAGGGGGGGGGGAGTCTCTCTATAATCTGCCAAGCTTAGGACCCACCGTCAATTATAGAGGGGGGAGGGTCCCTCTATAATCTGTCAAGCTTAGGACCCACCGTCAATTATAGAGGGGGGGGAGTCCCTCTATAATCTGCCAAGCTTAGGACCCACCATCAATTATAGAGGGAGGGGGGGTCCCTCTATAATCTGCCAAGCTTAGGACCCACCATCAATTATAGAGGGGGGGGGGGAGTCCCTCTATAATCTGTCAAACTTAGGACCCACCGTCAATTAGATCACTAAACCCTGTTCCAAATAGGTACGGTAACGGTAGTCTAAAATCCTGAATCCACGATTCAAAGGGGCTAGAGCAAATGGGCTGTAATTTTCCACACCTCTTCCCTGGCTGACTCTTCCCAAATAATTAAATAATTAGCTCGATTACTCTAGATGTTTTTGAGTTACAGCGGTTAAGATGGGATGGGCCGGTTTTCTGGACCACTTTCTTCCTCATGTTTAGCCCCATTAGTTTTCAGATGTTAAGATGTTTGCCCCATTAGTTAGTCGATTTTAAAACCTTTCGCCCCATTTCTTCGTCAATATTTAGACCTTTCGTGCTATTTAGGTGTCTATTTCTTCCCTGGCGAACGATAGTGAGCCTGTAATGTTGGAAGAATCGGCCTTCGGCCGGGAAATTTTTCTACCGAAAAATGTACAAATTAATCTAGAAGGGGGATCTAATGGATGTTTTTTTGTTTTTTTTTTAAATGTGATATAGGTTTAGGGAGGAAACTAGAAAAATAACGAATACATGCAGAAATCGGCCAAAAAGTGAACCATGTCCCCTTAAAGGTCCAGATTGTTGGCCAAGTTATAAAGACTATACTATAGTTGCATATTCATAGACAAGGCTAGCCCATCCAGACAAAGTAGAACATAAATTAGCATTTCGTCTCATTAAGGGGGATGGGCGTATTTATATGTTTATTTATTTCCTCTTTCCCTTTTATGTTGTTTTAGTTTCCTCCCCAGACCTCCATCAAGCTTAAAAAACAACCCATGACCTCCTTTTCAAGATAAAATTGTACATTTTTCTATCGAAAAATGTCCTGGCCGGAGATTGGTTATCGCTATCGCTCGCCAGTAAACAAAAAAATCGACACCTAAATTGTACGAAAGGTCCAAATATTAACACAGAAATGGGGTGAAAGGTCTTAAAATCACTAAGCTAATTGGCCGAAATCTGAAAAACTAATGGGACTAAGCATGAGGGAGAAAGGGGTGCCAGAAAAACCGACCATACCCCCTTAACTCACACCCACTCACCGATTCCCTTCAATCTCTCTCTCTTTGCCGCAATGTTGCATCTCTCTCAGTATTCTATCGCTATTACAGTAATAAGTGTTCCTCAGAGCTCTCTCAGTGTATACCACCCCCTCTTCGTAGAGCACGTAGCACCCACCTTAAAACACAATCCCGACCCTACTCAGTGCAACTCTCCCACCCAAGAGTGAAGCGTTATTCTCAATCTTTCTTCTATTCACCAGCTGAGCTCTGGAACTCTCTCCCAGAATCAGTCTTTTTTTCCTCTTCCTTTCACTTACATTACTTCAAACTCCGCGTGTCCAGGCATTTTGGTTCGAACGTCCCTTGATTTTGGCCCTGTCACTCTTTCAACTCTGGGGGAGACTCTCGCTACAGGCAGTTCTGCCTTTTTTCTCCCTCACTCACATAGAACAACACATTGAGGTAGTCTGTAATCTTTTAATGGGTAGACAACGTTCTTAAGCTGAATAAAACCGTCTAATAGTTGTAAGTTTATAATGAAAGGGAGTCAACAGTACTGAATGGGTTAACCCCTTCTGTACTGACGATGTCTTTTAAATTTCAATGTAGCTATGTTTAGGCAGCTTAAGAAGGATCTGTGGTAGTAAAAAGGGTAGAGTGAGATTGTTCGAATCTTGTTAATTGCTGGAGGCCCTTTTAAAACTGCATAAAATCGTCTAATAATAGCCAGAATATAGCTAAATCGTCTAATAATAGCCAGAATATAGCTAAATCGTCTAATAATAGCCAGAATATTGCTAAATCGTCTAATAATAGCCAGAATATAGCTAAATCGTCTATTAATAGCCAGAATATAGCTAAATCGTCTAATAATAGCCAGAATATAGCTAAATCGTCTAATAATAGCCAGAATATAGCTAAATCGTCTAATAATAGCCAGAATATAGCTAAATCGTCTAATAATAGCCAGAATATAGCTAAATCGTCTAATAATAGCCAGAATATAGCTAAATCGTCTAATAATAGCCAGAATATAGCTAAATCGTCTAATAATAGCCAGAATATAGCTAAATCGTCTAATAATAGCCAGAATATAGCTAAATCGTCTAATAATAGCCAGAATATTGCTGAATCGTCTAATAATAGCCAGAATATAGCTGAATCGTCTAATAATAGCCAGAATATTGCTGAATCGTCTAATAATAGCCAGAATATAGCTAAATCGTCTAATAATAGCCAGAATATAGCTAAATCGTCTAATAATAGCCAGAATATAGCTAAATCGTCTAATAATAGCCAGAATATAGCTAAATCGTCTAATAATAGCCAGAATATAGCTAAATCGTCTAATAATAGCCAGAATATAGCTAAATCGTCTAATAATAGCCAGAATATAGCTAAATCGTCTAATAATAGCCAGAATATACCTAAATCGTCTAATAATAGCCAGAATATTGCTAAATCGTCTAATAATAGCCAGAATATTGCTAAATCGTCTAATAATAGCCAGAATATAGCTAAATCGTCTAATAATAGCCAGAATATAGCTAAATCGTCTAATAATAGCCAGAATATAGCTAAATCGTCTAATAATAGCCAGAATATAGCTAAATCGTCTAATAATAGCCAGAATATAGCTAAATCGTCTAATAATAGCCAGAATATAGCTAAATCGTCTAATAATAGCCAGAATATAGCTAAATCGTCTAATAATAGCCAGAATATAGCTAAATCGTCTAATAATAGCCAGAATATAGCTAAATCGTCTAATAATAGCCAGAATATAGCTAAATCGTCTAATAATAGCCAGAATATAGCTAAATCGTCTAATAATAGCCAGAACATAGCTAAATCGTCTAATAATAGCCAGAACATAGCTAAATCGTCTATTAATAGCCAGAATATAGCTAAATCGTCTAATAATAGCCAGAATATAGCTAAATCGTCTAATAATAGCCAGAATATAGCTAAATCGTCTAATAATAGCCAGAATATAGCTAAATCGTCTAATAATAGCCAGAATATTGCTAAATCGTCTAATAATAGCCAGAATATTGCTAAATCGTCTAATAATAGCCAGAATATAGCTAAATCGTCTAATAATAGTGTTATGCCCTGTTTTTCTACAGGTTTAACTTGGGTAATGTGAGTTCTAATTGACTGGGTATATAAGGCTGCATGCACAATACAAGATATGAGGAATAGAGAAACAAAGAAACACATGGTAGCAAGTTACACGATCACGTTTATTGATATACCACTGCAGAATACTTGTGTAAGACAATATAATAGAATTGAACAACATTAGCATAAGTGGATCTGGATGGAGCCTAGTCTCCCACTTCCAACGTTCAGGTATTAATCTTCTGATCACTGGCTTTGATTCCACAGGTTTATATACCGAAGACCATCAATGTTACTTATAGATTCATATTCACTGTTAGATTTATTACTGGTAGCTCTGGTGCACAAGTAGTAGTTCACAGACTAGATTAGACACGCGTATTTTAGAGCACGGGAATTCTAGTAACCTCAGGGGGTACTGATCTAAGTTTTATATTCTTGTCTCAGAAATACATAGAACGCAAATCAGTGGGCGAACCTTCAGATATCACTAGGGTTTCCTTCTAGGTAATAATATCTGGGCATATGGTTGATTACGAGAGTTAGTATCGCCTGTTAAATAATGAACACTGATACGCTTAGCACTTCCTAATTGAATGGTTATATGAATTATACTGGGGTAAAGAGATAGCCACTTCGTAGAAATATTAATTAGTGAATCTCTAAACAGCACAGTAATATGTAGTACTGCTAAAGGGAATCTTGGGTAGTATCTGATGGGTCTGGTCCTGGTTATCTTGCGTCCATGATGTTGGGGGCTAACGACTGGTTCCGCGGCCGTCCAGGGGGCCCATATGTGTGAAGTTCTTAAATACGTGGGCAGGTCCTTCTATCCAAATCTGCCACGGAGTCTGCCGGCTCTGGGATCTCACTCCGGAACAACACAAGGGCAGAGCTAGAAGTTAACTGCTGGGTAGTGACCCCTGGTTGGTGTCTAGCTTTCAACTGATTTGACTGGGGGCGGGAGCTAGATTTATAGGCTCGGTTCTGGGTCCTGTAGACAGTAGGGATCTCGAGTCTTATGGACTTATTTGAGCTCTCAATAGATATGGGGACTAGGTAAGATGGTATTTACTGTTGTGGCACATGGCTATAGGAAGCCTTTATATTTCCATATAACTGAGCCTTAGTAAGAGGTACTATTTTGGCTATACTGGAAGTATTTAGGGGAGAGAAACTGGATCTACTTTGCGAGGAGGATGGGGACAGCTGTGATAGGAGCGTCTCTCTAGATTGTTCAATCTTCATTCTATGGTATAGCTGAGGTGCTAATTTAGTGATCAGAGCATGCAAGAAAGGTAAATGGTTTATTGTGAGTTAATAGAGGTTAGTAAAGGTGTTAGTCATGCATGGTTAGTTCATTGATAGGAAGAATTCCTGTGCTACCTGGCAATGACTCGGAAGTCAAAACAGGGGCCAGGTATACCTCCGCGGGGTGGGGGTCTCCCTCCTCGGGTGGGCAAAAAGGGGGAGCTGGGCGCCCTCTCTCTGTGATAGTCGTCCGGCGGCTGTGGCTAGGGGCTTGCCATATCACCAGTGTTTGTAATAACCCTCTGTGTATGAGACAGATGTGGGTGTCCTTAATACCAAAACCGAAGGTGCCTTAGCTAGCTGGTTTTACTCGGCTGGTTGTTAATTGTAGGGTTTGCTGGATGTGGTGGAGACTGGGTTGCTAACTCTGCCACATTTATCTGGAAGTATGGCAATAGAAGTTAGTTACTGGCGAGGCGGCTAGCCTCGCACCGACGACCATTGGGTGCAGGGTTGTGAATGGGTTGTAAGAGAATAGATGGCATGCAAGGGGCTAGTAAAGTTCTAATGTTGTTCTGGCCTACTAAGTGAAGGTAGGCTGGATAGGAGTATATATATAAAAGGTTGGAGAGCGTTAGCAACGGACAATTCAAGGATCTTCAAGAGGTATGAGAGAGAGACTAGGTCGGACAAGAGTCGAGAAGCGCGGGTGTCTTAATGAGAGGGGGGGGAGAGTTCAAGGGCTACAGGGAAATTTTGCCCCTAAGGTCCCTGGGCGTGGGGGTGGCATTAGGCTACAATTGATATTGAAGTTTGAAAAGGCAGTAGAATACGTTAGCCAAATGCTACCGGGGAATGCAACTATGGGGTGGTATATGAGTCTGGAAAAGATAGAGTTATGTGATCAGTCCGAGGGGTTATGGATACTATTAGTTGGCCCTGGGAACTGCGTTTTCTATTAAATATAAATATACCAACAACAGCGGCAGTTCGGAGGGGTACTTAGTTATTGTTTCGGGGTACTTATGACAGATACTGGTAACCAGGTTATCTTATACAATCTCTGGTTGGGGTAAGAGGTGCATGACACGAAGTAAATTGGCGTAGTGTGGACTGTGGATACGAAGGAGGCAAGGGGAAGACGTATGACAATTGTGGGAAAGTAAATGGAAGAAGGTGAACACAATGGCGGATAAAAATACTTAACCTAAGGATTGCATACATCGATGAACGATGACATTATAGTCGTCGTCCTAATAAGGTGATGAAACCTGGTTGATCTGTACTTGGCACAATACGACACAAGGAATTTTTTTTTTTTTTTTCTATTTTTTTTTTCTATGTGATTGAGGGAGGCAAAAGGCATAACTGCCTATAGCGAGTACCCCCCCCATAGTTGAAAGAGTGACAGGGCCAAAATCAAGGGACGTTCGAGCCAAAATGCCGCTATGTCGTATCAATGCTGGTGGCAGTTAATATTATAGACTTAGTTACTAGAGGAACAATGCAAGGGGCGACTGAGCACGGGTTACATATATCTATACTCGTCATGGAAAATGATATACGAGGTCTAGGGACAAGCGTGGGTGTTTTAACTTCTAAGATATATAACATCTACTTCTCGGATGTAAGAACATACATAGATATAATTATGGCTGTCTGATGTGTTGGCATTGGCTCAACGTCGGGACAGGGCATGGGTGTTTTTAATATGAATATATATTCCTGGTCATCATCTTTGTAGTTAGGAGTGTAGGACACGAGGGGGTTAGTGTACGTGAGGTGTGGAAAATGGTCAGTTTAGAAAAGGTAAATGGGTGCAGCCTGGAGCTGCTTAGCCCTGCGGGCTTGGGCCTGTCTGAAATGGCTGGCTCGGTCAGCTGGTCCTTTCGTTCTGTGGACCTTTCCTTTGGGTGTTTCTGTGTGGTGTTCGCTCGTGGCTTCTGTGGTGGGCTTCTTGTTCTGGGGCATTTTAAATAGCCAGAATATAGCTAAATCGTCTAATAATAGCCAGAATATTGCTAAATCGTCTAATAATAGCCAGAATATAGCTAAATCGTCTAATAATAGCCAGAATATAGCTAAATCGTCTAATAATAGCCAGAATATAGCTAAATCGTCTAATAATAGCCAGAATATTGCTAAATCGTCTAATAATAGCCAGAATATAGCTAAATCGTCTAATAATAGCCAGAATATAGCTAAATCGTCTAATAATAGCCAGAATATAGCTAAATCGTCTAATAATAGCCAGAATATAGCTAAATCGTCTAATAATAGCCAGAATATAGCTAAATCGTCTAATAATAGCCAGAATATAGCTAAATCGTCTAATAATAGCCAGAATATAGCTAAATCGTCTAATAATAGCCAGAATATAGCTAAATCGTCTAATAATAGCCAGAATATAGCTAAATCGTCTAATAATAGCCAGAATATTGCTAAATCGTCTAATAATAGCCAGAATACAGCTAAATCGTCTAATAATAGCCAGAATATAGCTAAATCGTCTAATAATGGCCAGAATATAGCTAAACCGTCTAATAATAGCCAGAATATAGCTAAATCGTCTAATAATAGCCAGAATATAGCTAAATTGTCTAATAATAGCCAGAATATAGCTAAATCGTCTAATAATAGCCAGAATATTGCTAAATCGTCTAATAATAGCCAGAATATTGCTAAATATAGACATAGAGTCAGTCAGAGAGGAGGGTGACATCCGTCGCGGTCCGGGATTTTTCGACTATCCCGCGGGATACTGGTGATTAAACTTCCAAAAAAATCACACACAAAAACAAACGTAGTGTCGCGGTTCTGTGAAGTGCAAAATCGAACCGATTGATAAAATATCTGGAGAGATATACGCGTTTTGGAGAAAATATCCGTTAACTCCTACAGCAGTGCCACGGCGCTGGTCTAGGACAGGCCTAGGGCAGGCCCATAAGGCGGGTGGAAAGAAGAAGGGAAAGAAAAAACCGTTACGTCCCAAAAGCAAAGTGTTAGCTATATAGTCCTATGAAATCAAACAGGGCTATGGGAAAATAGGAAGCCTAAGTTAAAAGTGATAGTGAACATCGTATATCACGTAAATAAACTAGGAAAGTATAATACAGAGAATTAAAGTCAGGGGAACTTTTAACTTTTAGCTTGGGAACAGGACGTATGCTGTAAACAAAATACCCTCAGTGACCGCAAAGACCATAAACACATACAGTATATCCCCTTGCTCTCCTGGACACGTCCCCTCCCCTCCCCCTATACGATTTTACCAAAAGCGAAACTTAACCTCGACAGGAAAGGGTACCGACAAAACAAATATCGTAAATAATAGCAAACAGAGAAAAACAATATTTAAACAATTAATCAGTGCAGATTATTTCTCGACCATATCGCAGGTTAGTAGTGACGTTATTGGAGAGAAAGATCTCCCACGCAACCAAATGTGGTGAAAATTCGAACCTGCGCAGTGTTGAATCAAGTTGATAGGTAAAATAGGAAAATTAAAATAGATACTATATTATACAGGTATAGGTAGCCTGGAAAGTTCGTTATTTTCCTAGAGTGCCGTATATTCCGTTAAACAGTCGACCAAAAACGGGAAAAGTGGTTAGAGCAGTGAGAATTCTGTTTCATAAGATAATTATTGAAAGTGTTACTTAAAGTTACTTAAAGTTTAAACATAACGAGTGTAAACGAGTGGCACTCCCCCCCCCCCCCCCCCCCCCCCCCCCCACCCCCCCCCCTCCCCACTCCCCCCCCACAAACCGCGTAACAAACACCTCCTTGTCCTCCAAGCCCCCCCCCCCCCCCTCTCTCTCTCTCTCAAATGTGGTGAAAATTCGAACCTGAGCAGTGTTGAATCAAGTTGATAGGTAAAATATGAAAATTAAAATAGATACTATATATACTGTAGGTAGCCTGGAAAGTTCGTTATTTTCCTAGAGTGCCAGTGAGAATTCTGTTTCATAAAATAATTATTGAAAGTGTTACTTAAAGTTACTTAAAGTTTAAACATAACGAGGGTAAACGAGTGGCACCCCCCCCCCCCCACTCTCCACAAACCGCGTAACAAACACCTCCTTGTCCTCCAAGCCCCCCCCCCCCCTCTCTCTCTCTCTCCCATGTAAAAACTTTCTCTCTGTCTCTCCCGTGGAAAAAAAAAAAAAATGTTTACCAGAGACAACTGTACGAGTTGTAAGATGAATATACACATGCATGAAGGCACCGCATGTCGGATATGCAAGCAACCATACCACTGGATTTGCATAGGATTGACACCAATAAATGAGGCGTACAATACAAGAGGGAAGAACCTCCATTTCTGCGATAGTTGTTTCGATATCACATGGCAAGTCATACAGACTGTAGAAAATACAGAAGTACAAGATAGACTGAAATATTGCCAAGACATAGCTACCTTTCACAGAAAATGGGGAACTATTGGGGCCTCAGGGCCCATACAAATATCACAACCCACACACGCACACCTTCCCATGATAATGCCCACATTGCCTCCTGCACATCAACACACATCGCCTGCCGAACAACAACCTTTTGCACCCTACATATACACAAACCCTGTCGCACATCTCCCCACACCTCCCCAGACCCA
This sequence comes from Paralithodes platypus, assembly GCA_032716605.1. Taxonomy (NCBI): domain Eukaryota; kingdom Metazoa; phylum Arthropoda; class Malacostraca; order Decapoda; family Lithodidae; genus Paralithodes; species Paralithodes platypus. Next base: position 17,108,336 of record CM064514.1, read on the forward strand.
GAAAACACCCACATTAATCCCATCTATGGCCATTGACCACCCTACTGCTGTTGATCAAATACAATTGCAGGATGAACGTAGGATGCAACAAGCCCCCATATCAGGCTCCCCTTCCACATCGTCTCCCCCCTCACCACTGCCACCTGCCCACCTACAACCGACCCGTAACTCCACCCCCCTGCAGGCCTCACCCACCCATACACCAAGCCTACTATCACCCACAACCACACTTAGCTCACCACATAACCCCTTGCAGCCCCAGCCCCACCTACTGGGGTTGTCTACACCAGTGTGCAGATATTATCTGGAAAGAAGGTGCTACTTTGGTCAAAAGGGCGAATATAATGGGAATTCATGTAGATTTGCTCATCCCAAAATTTGCAACAACATAACCAGTCATGGAAAATGTAGATTTGGTGAAACCTGCAAATACCACCACCCATCCCTTTGCAAGACATCACTTAAGAACAAGACCTGCTACAATATGAAATGCCCAGCTTTTCATATTAGAGGGACTTGGAGATATGCTAGACCTAACACGAATGGTAGCCCAAAAACTCTCTAGCTATGCGAGGACGAGACAGAGGAAAAAGGCAAGGAGGGAAAGGGCAGATGAAGATGAAGAGACTGAGGGAGATGGAAGAGCACATAGAACACCTCGAGCACCTCCTGGCCTCCCAAGAGTGGCCAATACATCCCGAAGACTATTAGGTACACATAGTACTCCAAACAATCCCTCCCCAATCTTGTTTGCAAATATCCAAGGCCTAAAAAATAGAACCACGAACAAAGTACCATTTATTAGGGGCCTGCTAGAAGAAGGAAACGCTATATTTGCGGCTCTCACAGAAACTCACATTAAAGATCAGGAAGATAGTGAGGTATGGATTCCTGGTTACAACCAACATAGGGCGGACAGAACGCATAGATCACATGGAGGTGTAGCCTTGTACATACATGACTCACTGATATGTACTGAATTCCTAAATAACAGTAATGAAGTGGTGGAAATACTTGGAGTTAAAATAGAATCCCTAAATTTAGCAGTTATTGTTACATACAGGCCTCCAGACTCATCCCGAGAAGAATTCAAAACCCAGCTCAACAAAATAAAATCAGAAGTGGAAACCCTGGGGAACCCAACACCAAATATTATATGGCTAGGAGACTTTAACCTACCAAACATTAAATGGAGACAACTAGAAAACCAGTTAGTGGCAAATAACACCGGAGAAGCAAATACTAATACGAGAGCTTTTTGAACTTTGTGATTTTTTTAGTCTTACCCAACATATTGCTGAACCCACACGGGAAAACAATATCTTAGACCTGGTCTTCACTAACAACGACTCTCTAGTACACAGCATTAACATATCGGACACAACATACTCAGATCATAAATTAATTGAGATCAAAACAACCTTAGAAAGTGTACAGACAACCTCAGAATCGAGAACAAAAACCGGCCCCTTCAGTAAATTTAACTTCAATAACAAAAACATTAGGTGGGAAGAGGTAAATCAAGAAATGGAGGAAATAGACTGGGAAGATTTAATGGATAACCTGACACCAGCAGAATGTCTAGTCTTAATAACAGAAACCATGACCCAAATCTGTAGCCACCATATACCTGCAAGACAAACAAAACGAAGAAGCAAACAAGATCGGGAAAGGAGGAGGCTGTACAGAAGAAGAAAATTACTCACACAAAGACGCACACATCAAAATCTACAGGATAGGCAAAAGGTCGAAATAGATAGAGAAATTGTGGACATTGAACAAAGGCTAAGAATATCATATGAACTACAACATATGGAAGAGGAGAGGAAAGCTATTGCAGGTATAAAGGAAAATTCCAAATACTTCTTTTCATACGCCAAACAAAAGGCTAAAACAACATCAAACATCGGCCCACTGAGCAAAGGGGACGGCTCTTTCACAGGGGACAAAAAGGAAATGAGCGAACTCTTAAGCAGGCAGTATGAAATGGCATTCAGTGAGCCTGATGAAACAAAAGTCATCAGAGACCAAAATATATTTTTCATGGAAACCTCCCCCACGGAAACCCCTCAGATGCTGGATATTGATTTCGGTCCAAAAGACATAAAAGAGGCCATTTCCAACATGCCATCCCACTCGGCACCAGGCCCGGACTCTTGGAATTCGATCCTAATGAAAAAATGTAAGGAAAACCTCTCAAAACCCCTGGCTATAATGTGGAGAAGGAGTCTAGACACTGGTGACATACCAGATAGCTTGAAAAACGCAATAATTGCCCCACTGCATAAAGGAGGGAGTAAAGCACTACCACAAAACTACTGCCCTGTAGCTCTAACCTCTCACATCATTAAAGTTTTCGAGCGAGTCCTGCGAAGCAAAATTTCAACATTCATGGAGACAAATGAACTACACAACACCGGTCAACATGGGTTCAGAGCGGGAAGATCATGTCTCTCACAACTTTTGGAACACTATGACAAAATTCTTAAAGCGCTAGAAGAAAAGAAAAACGTGGATGTCATTTACACCGATTTTGCTAAGGCATTTGATAAATGTGACCATGGTATAATAGCCCACAAACTGAAAGCAAAAGGTATAACTGGGAAAATCGGAAGGTGGATATACAATTTCCTCGTAAACCGAAAACAATCGGTAGCAGTAAACCAAGTCACTTCTGAGCCTTCGGATGTCAAAAGCTCAGTGCCCCAAGGAACAGTGCTAGCGCCCCTTCTGTTCCTCATACTAATTTGCGACATAGATACCAACACCAGACACAGTACGGTGTCGTCTTTTGCTGATGACACAAAATTAAGCAAGATAGTAAACACACAAGAGGACACGGGCCGACTGCAGGAAGACATGAATGTAGTGTTCCAGTGGACCAGGGAAAACAACATGCAATTCAATGAGGAAAAATTCCAATTAATACGGTACGGAGATAATAATGGTGTTAAAGAAATTACAAATTACTTAACAGAATCTAACCACATAATAGAACGGAAAGACAGTGTGAAAGACCTTGGGGTATTAATGTCTGAAAATATGGGTTTCAAAGTACATAACCAGGTCAAAGTGGCGGCTGCGAAACGTCTAACGGGTTGGATTCTGCGTACTTTTAAAACACGCGGTGAATTGCCTATGATAACGCTCTTCAAATCTCTAGTGCTACCGCGGCTTGAATACTGTAGCGTATTAACATCCCCATACAAAGCAGGTGAAATAAATGACGTAGAGAGTGTACAAAGAAATTTCACTTCGCATATAAGTTCGATAAAACATCTACACTATTGGGAGCGTTTAAGAGCACTGAATCTGTACTCACTGGAACGTAGAAGAGAACGTTACCTAAAAATATACACGTGGAAAATCGCAGAGGGTTTAGTACCAAACCTACATACTCCGATAGTCATCAAATTCAGTGATAGGAGAGGCTGGGAATGCGAAATCCCCCGGATGAATAACAGGGGTGCTATGGGCTCTCTGCGAGAGGGCTGGTTATCACACAGAGGCCCACGTCTCTTCAACAAACTCCCACGGCGAGTAAGAGACATGAGGGACATCTCGTTAGACAACTTCAAGAGAGCCCTAGATGTCGAACTGCAAAAAGTGCCAGACGAGCCCATCCTCGCAAGGGAGCGAGCTGTCGCTTCAAACAGTCTACTGCACCAAATCACCACCCATAACGAGGGGCGTCGCGCTCCTTGGTGCCGCTAGAGGAGCGGCGAACACATCCAAAGGTATCCAAAGGTAAATCGTCTAATAATAGCCAGAATATAGCTAAATCGTCTAATAATAGCCAGAATATAGCTAAATCGTCTAATAATAACCAGAATATAGCTAAATCGTCTAATAATAGCCAGAATATAGCTAAATTGTCTAATAATAGCCAGAATATAGCTAAATCGTCTAATAATAGCCAGAATATAGCTAAATCGTCTAATAATAGCCAGAATATAGCTAAATCGTCTAGTAATAGCCAGAATATAGCTAAATCGTCTAATAATAGCCAGAATATAGCTAAATCGTCTAATAATAGCCAGAATATAGCTAAATCGTCTAATTATAGCCAGAATATTGCTAAATCGTCTAATAATAGCCAGAATATAGCTAAATCGTCTAATAATAGCCAGAATATAGCTAAATTGTCTAATAATAGCCAGAATATAGCTAAATCGTCTAATAATAGCCAGAATATAGCTAAATCATCTAATAATAGCCAGAATATAGCTAAATCGTCTAATAATAGCCAGAATATAGCTAAATCATCTAATAATAGCCAGAATATAGCTAAATCGTCTAATAATAGCCAAAATATAGCTAAATCGTCTAATAATAGCCAGAATATTGCTAAATCGTCTAATAATAGCCAGAATATAGCTAAATCGTCTAATAATAGCCAGAATATTGCTAAATCGTCTAATAATAGCCAGAATATAGCTAAATCGTCTAATAATAGCCGGAATATAGCTAAAAGGACGTCACCGGTACGATCGCGCTAATAAGTTATGTCCCAGCTGTCATTACGTTTGGCTCGCTCTGTGCTGTATTAATGTCTGTCAGATGTTGATTAGGGTGGGTAAGTGTAGGAACATGTTGGTATATTTTACTCAATATGAAGAACTGAAGCTTAGATATTGCTGCTACCAATTATTGATCAACACATACTTGGTGCCGAGACATCACTTATTAGTGCGACTGTACATAATGGGTTAACTCAGTACTAACCCTTGCAGATGTAAATACCCGAAAGCACTTTGGTTCTCGTCGTGCTTACTTGTTTCTCTATGGACGTTTACTATATATATATATATATATATATATATATATATATATATATATATATATATATATAGGAACGACGTCTACCCACTAAAAGGTAACAAACTATCTCAATTAATCCTTTCAGCTACCATATATCTATTCTAAGTTTCATAAAGTCGTCTATATGAAGCTGACATCAAATACAAATAGACGTCACCGGTAATGAAAGGCTTAAGGAAAGGTTTTTAGTTTGGTCTCTAGATATCCATCAAGCTTAAGATTACTCCCCCTTAAGCCCCTTTCAAGATAAATTTGTATATTTTTCGGTAGAAAAATTTCCCGGCTGAAAGCCGGTTCCTCTTAAATTACAGGCTCGCTATCGCTCGCCAGGATAAAATCGACACCTAAATGGCACGACAGGTTTTAAAATTGACAGAAATGTGTCGAAAGTTCTTAAAATCGTCAAAATAATGGGGCAAACGTCTTAAAATTAGAAATCCAATGGGGCTAAACATTTGGGAGAAAGGAGTCAAGAAACAAATCCCACAAGTGGAAATCTGCCCTTACGAATTACACCATAACACGTGTTTCTGTTACTTGCTTTGCTTATAGGAATGTATTGGTGATTAACCCATTCAGAACCGGTGACGTCCTTTTCTATATATGCTGATGATTTTATTCAACTTAGGAAGGACGTCTACCCATTAAAAGGCTACAGATTGTCTCGATTAATCTTTTTCCTACCACATATCCTTCCCAAGTTGCATAAAATCGTCTAAATACAGCTATAATTATTATGCTCTCTCCACTAACCAACTTTACTCCTAAACTTGATTAATGAAATTAACAAACACATGTGGCAGTCCGGGGATTCGAACCTAGGATGCTCACACCGAAAATCAACACACTTATGCATTGCACCACGAAGACAGTTAAAGAATCCTGCACAAGCCTACGATTTATTATGCAGTTTCGAATCCTGCATACCAATCTTAGCATGTAGAATATCCCAACTGCACTATCGGAGGCTATGCATAGGTGAAAGGAAATAGTAATTAATGGGGCACTTAACCCTAGGGAAGGCCTCTCGATAAACTACTACTGAACCTGAATGAATTATTATGCTCTCTCCACTAACCAACTTTACTCCTAAACTTGATTAATGAAATTAACAAACACATAGACGTCGCTGGTACAGAACCGGTTAATGTAAGGCTTAGTTCAGGTCCACATCAAAACACACAGTCGGCCAAATAAGTGAGGTCTCGGCACCAAGCATATTTTGATAAAAAATTGGTATCAGCAATATCTATAACTTGATTTTTTCGTTTCGCGTGACATATACAAAGGTGTTGCGACGCTTACCCACCCTGTTCAACATCTGACAGATATTAATACAGCACAGAGCGAGCCAAACGTAATGCCAGCTGAGATATAACTTATTCATGCCACCGTACAATCGCGCTTATAAGTGATGTCTCGGCATCAAATATGTTTTGATCTATAATTGGTATCAGCAATATCTACGCTCCATTTTTTCATATCGACTGAAATATACAAACATATTCCTACACTTACCCACCCTATTCAACATCTGAAAGACATTAATACAGCACAGAGCAAGCCAAACGTAATGATCTCTGGGCCATGCCTTATTAGCGCGACCGTACAAGACCAGCTGTTCCTGACATTGTTTACATATTCATAAATTTAAAAAATATCATGAACAGCTGGTCTTATAAGTGTTGATACTCTGACAGGTATATTACACAATTAACGTTTTCAGTACCGGTGATGTCAATTATTATTTGTTTCGGCAACATTTAGACAATTTTATGAAGCTTAGGAATATGTATGGTAGCTAAAAGGATTAATTGATATTGTATATAATCATTTAATGGGTAGACGCCCGTCCTAATCTGATTAAAATCGTCCAATTGTTGCCAAAATATAATTAAAAGGACGTCTTATCTGACTTACTTTTAATGTACATTGTTTTTACAATTATAAAGTAGTAAAAAGGAAGAACAAGTGTTTCCAAAGTAACCCATTATAATAGCCTGAGCAACAAATGTGAAGTCCTAGTTTTAATTCACTTTCATTTCAAGCAATTGACCGCGGTAAAAGATCCGCTTTTTCGTTCCCACTTGCTAATTACACCAACAAATATAGCTTGCATGTTTCCGTGGAAACGTTCAAGGCTTCCGTGGTAAAGGGCTTATATTTGATCTTCATTTGTGTGGGTGTGTGTGCTTGTGTGTGATTTATCTTATATAATCTGGCGGAAAGTTCAACCCCTTCTGTACCAGCGACGTAATTTTGTCTTTATTCTGGCTACTATTATACTATTCTATTCAGTTTAAATAGTACTAGCAGGGGTACCCGGCGTTGCCCGGGTAATTACCATAATGACCATCACTACTACCACCACTACTACTACTACCATAATCACCATCATCAATCACTACTACCACAATCATCACAATACTACTACTACCATAATCACCGGCCTCGACCTCCCTGTGCCTCATTAAACGGCGACCTCGATTTCGGGCGCTAAATGACTTCCGATTTTGGATCTGACCTCATACGTACCCCCATTTTGGGGAGCTGCGAACAACTTTCGTTCCATACACTTTTTCGATCGGAGGCATCCTGCCCCAAACGGCCATTTTGTTTTTCAATTTTGTTCATGTTTTTTCAATTTCGGCCTCGAAACGACCTCCGATCGTGGCCTCGCCCCCTCTATGACCTGACCCAGGTCAATTGACAACCACATGCAAAGTTTCAGCTCCCCAGGCTCAAAACTGCGGCTGCCTATGAAGAACAGACACACACACACACAGACAATCGAAAATATTATATAGAAGATAGCAAATAAGGAGGTATGGAAGTGGAGGTAAAAAAGAGAGTGTGTGAAGGAAGGAAGGTTTTCGGAGCAATGGGAAGTATGTGGAAGACGAGAAATCTCGGAGTGAAAGTAAAAAGTGCACTGTATCAAGGAATTGTTGTGCCAACAGTGATGTATGGGGCTGAGACATGGGCTCTGAAGAAGAAGGAGAAAAGAGGGCTGGATGTGATGGAGATGAGCTGCTTGAGGAGTATGTGTGGAGTTACTCGTAGAGACAGATTGAGGAATGAAGAGATACGTAGGAGAGTGGGGCAGCAGGAACATTTGTCAGCCAGAGTGGACAGAAGGGTGCTGAGCTGGTATGGTCATGTTGAACGAATGGGAGATGAAAGGCTTACAAAGAGAATATGTGAGTCAGGTACAAGGGGAGATAGAAGGGCAGGAAGACCCCCATTGAGATGGAGAGACTGTGTAAGAAAGGCTTTGGATGATAGAGGAATGACTATAGATCAGGCAGGGGAAGTGGTGGTGGACAGGAGTGAATGGAGAATGCTTGTGAATAGTTGAGTGAACACGTGGTCATTTGGAGTAAGGGGTCGAGCGCAAGTTGGACTAGATAATAGTCCATCAGGCGCCTGGCCCGGGGAGATGATTAATATGAAGGGTGCGCCTGGAAGTGTGGTGGGAGGGCTTGTGGCTTTGGCTCCGCTGCATGTCTGCCTGCCGAGATCGGAACCTCTCCGGGTGGTCGGGAGCCGGGGGAGTGCTGGAGCGACCTTGGTGACCCTGGTCTCTGGGTCTTCTCCTGGGTGACCTGGATGTGTGTGAGTTTGTGCTTTTTATCTGTGTTTATTTGTTGTTTTATGTTGTTTTTGTGTTTTCCCTGTTCTTGCTCTGTCTTGAGTCGGCTACCCCCAAAATGGGGATTGGGCCTGAGCATATAGATAGATAGATAGCAACTAACAGCCTTCGAACTATCTCACTTAATATTTTTTACTACCACAGATCCTTCAGAAACTACACAACATTGTCTAAATATTGCTTGAATAAACTCCAAAAGACGAGGCCGGTACAGAAGGAGTTAATTCCCTAATAGTTGATTCCTCGCTTCTTAACCCCTTCTGTACCGGCGCCGTCTTTTTAACTATTATTGCTATACATAAACGATTGTGTGCAGTTTTAGAAGGATCTGTGGTAGTAAGAAGGGTTAAGGGGGGTGACCTGTTTTGGTTCTGTCCTTTTCTATCTTTCTCTGGCTTGTATCCATTTGGCCCCATTCAGCCTACTGTTTTAAGACGTTTATCCCCATCCAGGTGTCAATGTTTTACTGGTGAGCGGTAGCGAGCCAGCATATTTTTTATTTTTGTTTGACAGCAGGCTAAATTTGTAAATTTTTCGATAGAAAAATTTCTCCGGCGAAGCCGGATTGCTTCATATAATGCTGGCTCGCTATCGCTCGCCAGGAAGAAATCGACACCTAGATGGGGATAAACGTCTTAAAATAGTTGGCTGAATGGGGCCGAATGGATACAAGCCAGAGAAAGAGAGAAAAGGACAGAAATAACAAAAAGCAGGTGACCCCCCTTACTGTAAGTATGGTAGTTCGAATCCTGTTAATTGCTGGACAATTGCCTGTATAAGCTGAGTAAAATAGTCTCCTAGTAGCCAGAACAAAGTTAGAAAGGCGGCACTGTACTGAGATGGTTAATGGAACAACATGAAACTGCTATGTTTCTGCATCATATTACAGACTGGTTTTCACAATTAACACCCAATTTGGCTAAAACAAACTTTGTAATAGATGAGTAATTAGACATGTTAAGATCTGCATAATGTACGCATTTCTTTGCTCTTCTCTGGCTATTATTCGACGATTTTATTCAGATTAGGAAGGGTATATGGAAGTCAGAGAGTTAATTGAGATAGTCTTTACCCTTATCATTCCCACAGATCCTTCCTAAGCTGTACAACATCGTCTAATAGTAGCCAGAACCAACTATCAAAACTCGTGATAATCTTCAAAGGGTTCAGATGGGGATAAGGCACTTTAACCCTTACAGTACCAGCGTCGTCCTTTTGTTTTTATTTCAGCTGCATTAACCCCTTCTGTACCGGCGACGTCTGTTTACTTATATTTTGGCTTTGGCTACTATTAGACGATTGTATTCAGTTTAAAAGTGCCTCCAGCAAACAACAGGCTTGGAGCTATCTCACTTAACCATTTTGACTACCACAAATACTTCTTAAGCTGCACAAAAGTGTCTAAATATAGCTAGAATAAAAACAAAAAGACGTCGCCGGTAAAGAAGGGGTTAAGACGATGTTATGAAGCTTTGGAAGGATATATGGTAGCTGAAAGGAGTAACTGAGATAATCTGTAATCTTTTAATGTATATACGTCCTTCCTAAGTTGAATAAAACCGTCTAATAGTTGCCAGAATATAATGAAAACGACGTCGCCGGTACACAAAGGACGTCGCCGGTACACAAAGGACGTCGCCGGTACACAAAGGACGTCGCCGGTACACAAAGGACGTCGCCGGTACACAAAGGACGTCGCCGGTACACAAAGGACGTCGCCGGTACACAAAGGACTGTAGCCGGTACACAAAGGACGTCGCCGGTACACAAAGGACGTCGCCGGTACACAAAGGACGTCGCCGGTACACAAAGGACGTCGCCGGTACACAAAGGACTGTCGCCGGTACACAAAGGACTGTCGCCGGTACACAAAGGACGTCGCCGGTACACAAAGGACGTCGCCGGTACACAAAGGACGTCGCCGGTACACAAAGGACGTCGCCGGTACACAAAGGACGTCGCCGGTACACAAAGGACGTCGCCGGTACACAAAGGACGTCGCCGGTACACAAAGGACGTCGCCGGTACACAAAGGACGTCGCCGGTACACAAAGGACGTCGCCGGTACACAAAGGACGTCGCCGGTACACAAAGGACGTCGCCGGTACACAAAGGACTGTCGCCGGTACACAAAGAACGTCGCCGGTACACAAAGGACTGTCGCCGGTACACAAAGGACGTCGCTGGTACACAAAGGACTGTCGCCGGTACACAAAGGACGTCGCCGGTACACAAAGGACTGTCGCCGGTACACAAAGGACGTCGCCGGTACACAAAGGACGTCGCCGGTACACAAAGGACGTCGCCGGTACACAAAGGACGTACGTCGCCGGTACACAAAGGACGTCGCCGGTACACAAAGGATGTCGCCGGTACACAAAGGACGTCGCCGGTACACAAAGGACGTCGCCGGTACACAAAGGACGTCGCCGGTACACAAAGGGTTAACAAATATGTGACACTCAATGGAGAGGAGAAAGTGAAAAGTAAAATGTATCCCGACTTCTATGATCGTTTAAGGGGGGTGACCTGCTTTTTGTTATTTCTGTCCTTTTCTCTTTCTCTGGCTTGTATCCATTCGGCCCCATTCAACCAACTATTTTAAGACGTTTATCCCCATCTAGGTGTCGATTTATTCCTGGCGAGCGATAGCGAGCCAGCATTATAAGAAGAGATCCGGCTTCGCCGGAGACATTTTTCTATCGAAAAATTTACAAATTTAGCCTGCTGTCAAACAAAAATAAAAAATATGCTGGCTCGCTACCGCTCACCAGTAAAAAATTGACACCTGGATGTGGATAAACGTCTGAAAAACAGTAGGCTGAATGGGGACAAATGGATACAAGCCAGAGAAAGATAGAAAAGGACAGAACAAAATCAGGTGACCTCCCTTAAGGGGGGATGGGCGTATTTATTTGCTTATTGTATTATCTTTTTATTATTTGTATTAGTTTCCTCCCTAGACCTCCATCAAGCTGTGAACAACACCCCTTAGACCCCTAGACCTCCATCAAGCTGTGAACAACACCCCTTAGACCCCTAGACCTCCATCAAGCTGTGAACAACACCCCTTAGACCCCTAGACCTCCATCAAGCTGTGAACAACACCCCTTAGACCCCTAGACCTCCATCAAGCTGTGAACAACACCCCTTAGACCCCTAGACCTCCATCAAGCTGTGAACAACACCCCTTAGACCCCTAGACCTCCATCAAGCTGTGAACAACACCCCTTAGACCCCTAGACCTCCATCAAGCTGTGAACAACACCCCTTAGACCCCTAGACCTCCATCAAGCTGTGAACAACACCCCTTAGACCCCTAGACCTCCATCAAGCTGTGAACAACACCCCTTAGACCCCTAGACCTCCATCAAGCTGTGAACAACACCCCTTAGACCCCTAGACCTCCATCAAGCTGTGAACAACACCCCTTAGACCCCTAGACCTCCATCAAGCTGTGAACAACACCCCTTAGACCCCTAGACCTCCATCAAGCTGTGAACAACACCCCTTAGACCCCTAGACCTCCATCAAGCTGTGAACAACACCCCTTAGACCCCTAGACCTCCATCAAGCTGTGAACAACACCCCTTAGACCCCTAGACCTCCATCAAGCTGTGAACAACACCCCTTAGACCCCTAGACCTCCATCAAGCTGTGAACAACACCCCTTAGACCCCTAGACCTCCATCAAGCTGTGAACAACACCCCTTAGACCCCTAGACCTCCATCAAGCTGTGAACAACACCCCTTAGACCCCTAGACCTCCATCAAGCTGTGAACAACACCCCTTAGACCCCTAGACCTCCATCAAGCTGTGAACAACACCCCTTAGACCCCTAGACCTCCATCAAGCTGTGAACAACACCCCTTAGACCCCTAGACCTCCATCAAGCTGTGAACAACACCCCTTAGACCCCTAGACCTCCATCAAGCTGTGAACAACACCCCTTAGACCCCTAGACCTCCATCAAGCTGTGAACAACACCCTTAGACCCCTAGACCTCCATCAAGCTGTGAACAACACCCCTTAGACCCCTAGACCTCCATCAAGCTGTGAACAACACCCTTAGACCCCTAGACCTCCATCAAGCTGTGAACAACACCCCTTAGACCCCTAGACCTCCATCAAGCTGTGAACAACACCCCTTAGACCCCTAGACCTCCATCAAGCTGTGAACTACACCCCTTAGACCCCTAGACCTCCATCAAGCTGTGAACAACACCCCTTAGACCCCTAGACCTCCATCAAGCTGTGAACAACACCTCTTAGACCCCTCTTCAAAATAAATTTGTACATTTTTCGTTAGAAAAATGTCCCGGCGGTTACTCTTAAAAAACGACCCATCTCCCCTCTAAATAAATTATTTGTTTAGTTTCCTCCCTAGACCTCCATCAAACTTATAATAACAACCCCAGGATCCCCCTTTAAGATGTATTTGTACATTTTTCGGTAGAAAAATGTTCCGGCCGAAGGCCTGTTCCTTCTAAATTACAAGTTCGCCAGGAAAAAAATCGATACCTAAATAACACGAAAAGTCTTATTATTGCCACAGCAAAGGGGGCGAAAGGTCTTAAAATCGCCAAACTAATGGGCCGAACGTCTTGAATTATTAAAACTAATGGAGCTAAACATGAGGGAGAAGAAAGGCCAGAAAAACCGATCATCTCCCTTTAAACCGTTTTAAAGGAGTTTTTTTTCTGGGCCCCTTCCTCCCTCATGTTTAGCCTTCTTAGTTTTGAGGCTTTACGATGTTGACCCCATTAGTTTGACAATTTAAGACCTTTGACCCCATTTATTCTCTAATATTAAGGCCTTTCTAGACATTTAGACTTCGATTTTTTCCTGGCGAGCGATAGCGAGCTGGTCCATATATCCTGATCATTTAACCCCTTCAGTACCGGTGACGTCTTTTTAATTTTATTCCAGCTATATCTAGACGATTTTCTGCAGCTTAACAAGGAGCTGTGATAGTAAAAATGGTTAAGTGAGATAGTTCGAAGCCTGTTAATTGTTGGAGGCCCTTTTTAAACTGAATAAAATCGTCTAATAGTGGCCAGAATATAGTAAATATGACGTCACTGGTATTGAAAGGGTGAACAGTAGAATATTATGTATATGTGGAAATGTGGACTACCTTTCCTAAGCCTTCCAATTGTTATCATAAGTGCGTTGATAATGATTTAGGTAAGAGCACACACACACACAAACACACGCGTGCACACACACACATATACATACATACACACTCACACACTTTCCTCCCCTTGCGATCCCTAGGGCCGATATGATAATAAGGGTGGAAGGGAGAACCAAGATAGAGATCACAGATAAAGAGACCCTAGGGGAGACTGGCTGTGTGTGATCCCATTGACTTGTAATAGTAGTAGTTGTTGTTGTAGTAGTAGTAGTAGTTGTTGTAGTATGTATATAGTAATAGTAGTAGTAGTAGATCTCTATAGCCATATATGATAATAAGGGTGGAAGGATAAAGAGAGACAAGGAGAAACTGTCTTAATGTGATTCCTGTGTAGTTGTGTGTAGTAGTAGTAGTAGTTGTTGTAGTATGTATATAGTAATAGTAGTAGTAGTAGTAGTAGTAGTAGTAGTAGTAGTAGTAGTAGATCTCTATAGCCATATATGATAATAAGGGTGGAAGGATAAAGAGAGACAAGGAGAAACTGTCTTAATGTGATTCCTGTGTAGTTGTGTGTAGTAGTAGTAGTAGTTGTTGTAGTAGTAATAGTAGTATTAATAATAATAGTAGTAGTAGTAGTAGTAGATCCCTATATGATAATAAGGGTGTAAGGTAGCACCATGATAGGGACTACAGATAAAGACAGTCTAGAAAACATTGTATTAGTGGGATGCCTGTGACGTGCAGTGTTAAATGGACCAGGTGATGTGTGTGTATGTATGTTTGTGTGTGTACAAGAGTGATACCTGGCTTTATTTGACTATAGTTCATCTAATACTCTAATATATGACCAAAATGGGGTTGAAAGTCACCTGCCGTTATTGCTTAACCCATCCAATCCCAGCGACGGCTACTTGCCGTCAGTAGATAAGTCACTCCCCAGTCCCAGCGACGGCTAAGAGCCGTCAGTAATGTACTTTCCTTGTAACTGCCTGTACAAGGCTGTACCTGGGTGTATGTGTGTAGGTGTGTGCGGGGGTGGGTGAGTGGGTGGGTGGGTGAGTGGGTGGGTGTATTTGTGTGAGTGGGTTTGTGTGCGTGAATGTGTGTAGGTGTGTAACGTGTGTGTATGTGCAAGAATGATACATGGCTTTATCGGACTATACTTCATCGAATATTTAATTATATTAACAAAATGTGGTTCAAAGAGACCTGTCGTTATTGCTTAAGGGGGGATGGGCGTATTTATTTGCTAATTTGCATATATTTTTATATTTTTTTAGTTTCATCCCTAGACCTCCATCAAGCTTAAAAAAAAAAAAAAAATCAAGACCCTCCTTGAAGATACATTTGTAATTTTTTCGATACAAAAATGTCCCGGCCTATGACCGGTTCCTCTTGAATTACAGGCTCGCTATCGCTCGCCAGAAAAATAATCGACACCTAAATTACACGAAAAGTCTTAATATTGACAAAGAAATAGGGCGAAAGGTCTTCTATCTATCTATCTATTGCCTGACGCCGTGATCCCCGAAGGGGTGGCCACGAACGAACCGCCCCCATGCACCTCTGTCCCCAGTCAGTCCAACATCATAAAATCTGAAAACTAATAGGGCTAAACATGGGGAAGAAGGGGGACTAGAAAAACGAGCCATCTCCCCTTAATATATTTGTTTCAGTAACTATCATTATATTGGTTTCTGTGTTTCAGGAAGTTGGGCTTGGTATAGTAGCTCTGTCTTATGTCTTCCCCCTTCTCCCTCATGCTTAGCACCATTAGTTTCCAGATTTTATGATGTTCGCTCCTTTAGTTTGGCGATAAGACATTTTGCCCAATTTCTGTCAATTTTAAGGCCTTTCGTGCCATTTAGGTGTCGATTTTTTCCTGGCGAGCGATAGCAAGCCTGTAATTTAGGAGGAACCGGAAAATATACAAATTTATATCGAAGGGGAGTCTTGGGGGTATTTTCTTAAAGCTTGATAGGGGTCTAGGAAGCAAACTAAACATCTCCCTTTAAATGGCTGTAAATTATATCTTCTAATAGTAGATAAGAACCATTTTCGTTGAATGTGTGGTCTTCCTATACCAGCTGTTAGTAAGTTAAGGGGGCATGGGCCGGTTTTCTGGTCCCCCTTCTTCCTCATGTTAAGCCCCATTAGTTTTCAGATTTTGAGACGTTTGCCCCATTAGTTTGGCGATTTTAAGACCTTTGGTCCCACATCTTTGTCAATATTAACCCCTTATTGGCGGCGCGCGACTTATGTCGTGTGAAATAAATTTGGACTATGTGGCGGTTCACAACTTATGTTGTGCGCCATTTTCAGCACGTAATGTTGCTGAGAGAGAGAGCTGAGCGGTTGGGAAGAGCGTAGTAAGCTTAGGACCGCTCCGCACAACCACCGTGGACCTACTGAACTGTATCCCACCCTTCCCTCCCCTCTCTCACTCGCTACACAGGGAATTATGTAAGGAAGTTACCTAATTACAGGGTTTTTGCACTCGTGTTGCACGATCGTTGCAAGAGAACCAGTGGTCGTACAAGGATAGTTCGGGTGTCATTGGAAAGCTCTGTTTATGCCCTTTCAGGGATAGACACTTGTTTTCGCTCTGGGTCTTATTTAGGCATGACAATGATCACGTAAACAACCCTATTTAGGGTAAAAAAAAAAATCGCTGGGCGCTACGGTCAAATACACCACCTAGCCCGCTAAATAAGGGTTAAGACTATCGTGCCATTTAGGTGTCGATCTTTTCCTGGCGAGTGATAGTGAGCCTGTAATTTAAGATAAACCGGCCATTGGCCGGAACATTTTTCTATATGTTTAGTTTGTCTATGTTTTTTCTATATGTTTAGTTTGTCTATGTTTTACTATATGTTTAGTTTGTCTATGTTTTACTATATGTTTAGTTTGTCTATGTTTTACTATATGTTAGTTTGTCTATGTTTTACTATGTTTTTACTATATGTTTAGTTTGTCTATGTTTTACTATATGTTTAGTTTGTCTATGTTTTACTATATGTTTAGTTTGTCTATGTTTTACTATATGTTTAGTTTGTCTATGTTTTACTATATGTTTAGTTTGTCTATGTTTTACTATATGTTTAGTTTGTCTGTTTTACTATATGTTTAGTTTGTCTGTTTTACTATATGTTTAGTTTGTCTATGTTTTACTATATGTTTAGTTTGTCTATGTTTTACTATATGTTTAGTTTGTCTATGTTTTACTATATGTTTAGTTTGTCTATGTTTTACTATATGTTTAGTTTGTCTATGTTTTACTATATGTTTAGTTTGTCTATGTTTACTATGTTTTGTCTATGTTTTACTATATGTTTAGTTTGTCTATGTTTTACTATATGTTTAGTTTGTCTATGTTTTACTATATGTTTAGTTTGTCTATGTTTTACTATATGTTTAGTTTGTCTATGTTTTACTATATGTTTAGTTTGTCTATGTTTTACTATATGTTTAGTTTGTCTATGTTTTACTATGTTTAGTTTGCCTGTTTTACTATATGTTTAGTTTGTCTATGTTTTACTATATGTTTAGTTTGTCTATGTTTTACTATATGTTTAGTTTGTCTATGTTTTACTATATGTTTAGTTTGTCTATGTTTTACTATATGTTTAGTTTGTCTGTTTTACTATATGTTTAGTTTGTCTGTTTTACTATATGTTTAGTTTGTCTATGTTTTTACTATATGTTTAGTTTGTCGCCAACCTAGTGGACGAGGAGGACCCTGAGACGCATGTTATCATCCCTGGGCGTTGGAGGGAGGTGCGGGACAGGCTGAATCCCCTCCAGAGACTATCCGGGAATGTCGTGACAGCCCAGGCCAAGAGGCAACGCCAGCACCTCACCGACTACTGCTCATCACCCAGGGGCAGTGTCCCCTGGCAGAACGACCTGATATAAAGGTATGTATCCATATGTTGCCATTGCTTTCATTAATATTTGTGTAGTTTAGATATTTATATTATGTTGTTAATCATGTTTTAAATCAATTCAACCTCATTAATATATATTCTCTATTTGTTATTCGCTTTTTATAAAGTGTCATATATTATGGTGTTCACCTTTTCCTATGTCGTTTCATAATGTTTAATATATTATATTTAATTTATATCTTTTATTTATTTATATTTCATGTTGGATATAAATCTGTATATTATTATTTGTCATCATATATCCTTTGCATATATTCCACATAAATAGTTATATTAATAACAATATTATTCCAGAAACCTATTTCATTCATATTATATGGTATTTGTTCTCTCTTCATTATTGATGTTAATATCAATATTATTTATAACACAACTTGAATTCATATTAACTTATATTTTTTCTCTGTTGACAAGTCATTTCCATGTTTATAAAAGGAACCTTTGTTGAGAATTTTAACAGATAAACTCTAATAATATATTTTGGATCCAAAACAACAGCTGGAGGCACATAGTTTATTTTCTTCAGAAACATAGATATATAGCATGTTAATATATAGCCGAAAGTAATATAGTATGTAAATATATACCAGAAAGTATAGAAATAATAAGAGATATTCATTATATGTGTAGACATAGTATTACATATATTCGTCATTCCCATCACTGGGGGGTTTATGACTTTATTATTATACACAAAGGTTTCACACATTTTCGTCATCCCCAGGCCTGGGGGTGTTGACTTGGGTGTTCAACCTTGTTTATAGGAAGTTCCCTGGTGTTGGCGGCCTACTAGTAGCTGGGCTTGAGGGAACCGGTGTTGCAATGTTGGCGCCATGTGTAGGGGTAAGCGACCCCGCCCACCATTCATGTATATGTTCAGGAGACCTGAATGGCGTACCCGTCATCAGCTCTGGAAATGTGGGGCTTGTGAAGGCTGCTGGCATGTGTGACGGTCCTGGCTGGGGTTGCATCTGTGGTGGTGTGGTGTGCAACTGCGGGGGGCCTGGTGGTGTGGTGTGGAACTGCGGGGGGCCTGGTGGTGTGGTGTGCAACTGCGGGGGGGTTTGCTGGTATCGCCATCTGGGGTGACGTGGAGAGGGTGACCTCATCCCTGGCTTGAAGGACTTGCTGCATTATCCTCCGTGACAATACCTCCCCTACAGCGTCAGGGAGCCTCTCGAGCTGCTGCTCCAAGTACCCCACGAACTGTCCATACTTGGTCTTCTTCCCAGCCAGGGATGTCACCAGGCGTGACATGTCCTCCCGCATCGCCTCCCGCGTCGCACTCAGATGTAGAAACAAGAGTATGCATGTTAAACACCTTTTGTACTTATAAAATAATACATACATGTCATGGTAAGTTATGATAATAACCTTTTTATGTTTTTCTCCCCCGGATGCATATGTCTTCCTCTACAGGAATCGTTTGCGGTTTGCAGCGTACACGAACATAGGATTTATATAATACTCTCGTAATGACTAATATACTCTCGTAATGACATATGTTAAATGTTTTCATATTTACCTCCACATCTGAGACTGCCTCTACAGACTTCCGCCGCTTGTTCTGGCTGCTGGACCTGGCAGTGGGAGTTGTGTTGGTTGGAGGGGGCATGGCAGTGTCCTCTCCATCACTCTCCTCATCGCCAATCACCTCCACATTTTCATCCGGCGAGACGTCCACGGTCGGGTTTGGAAACTGAAACACAAAAACATTAATATATCCTATATAAATAAGACCTTTAACCTATTTTAGTATACTTAAATATATGTCCGGACGGTGTTCCTCCTGTTGTTCTCAAAAACTGTGCTTCCGTGCTGACTCCCTGCCTAGGCAAACTCTTTCGTCTCTGTCTATCCTCTAACATCTTCCCTTCATGCTGGAAGTTTGCTCACATTCAACCTGTCCCAAAGAAGGGTGACCGCTCTCAACCCTCCAACTATCGTCCAATCGCTCTTATCTCTTGTCTTTCTAAAGTTTTTGAAACTATTCTTGCTTCCAAATTTCTTAAGCATTTCTCTTCTCATAATCTGCTCTCAGATCGCCAGTATGGCTTCCTTAAGGGTCGCTCTACTGGTGATCTTCTTTCATATCTTACTAACTCTTGGTCATCCTCCTTTCGGGACTTCGGTGAGACTTTTTCTATTGCACTAGACATATCGAAAGCCTTCGATAGAGTCTGGCATAAATCTTTAATTTCTAAACTACCCTCCTTCGGTTTCTATCCCTCCATCTGTGCCTTTGTCTCTAATTTCCTTTTCGGCCGTTCCATAGCTGCGGTTGTGGACGGCCATTGTTCACTTCCTCACCCTATAAACTCCGGTGTTCCTCAGGGCTCTGTCCTATCTCCTATTCTCTTTCTAATTTTTATAAATGATCTCCTTAACTGTACCTTAATTCCCATCCATTCATACGCAGACGACTCAACCTTACACTACTCCATTAGTTTTTCAGAACGCCCCAGCCAGCAGTCCCTCAACGACAAACGTAATGAAGCCATAGAACTCTTAAATTCTGATCTAAATACTATTTCCAATTGGGGCAGAGAAAACCTTGTTAACTTTAATGCTTCCAAAACCCAATTTCTCCATCTATCTACCCGTCAGGATCTCCCAGCGGACTATCCCTTATTCTTCAACAATACAAAAATCAACCCTTCATCTTCTCTCAATATTCTTGGTGTCTCTTTTTCTTCTGCTCTCATTTGGAAGGACCATATTACCAGTCTTGCTAAGGCAGCCTCCCAGAAGCTGGGTGTGCTCAACCGCCTTAGGGGGTTCTTTTCCCCTGCACAGCTTCTTGCTCTGTACAGGGGCATAGTGCGCCCTTGTATTGAGTATTGTTCACATGTGTGGGGAGGTTCCTCTCACACCGCTCTCCTAGACAAAGTTGAAAGGAAGGCCTTTCGTATCATTAACTCCCGTCCACTCACCAACTCTCTGCAATCTCTCTCTCTCCGCCGCAATGTTGCATCTCTCTCGCTATTCTATCGCTACTATAATAATCAGTGTTCCTCAGAGCTATCCCAGTGCATACCACCTCCTTTACGTAGGGCACGTGGTACCCGTCTTGCAACTCAATCCCACCCCTACTCTGTGCAACTCTCCAACCCAAGAGTGAAACGTTACTCTCAAACTTTCTTCTACTCAACATCTGAGCTCTGGAACTCTCTCCCAGAATCAGTCTTTCCCTCTTCCTATGACTTAAATTGCTTCAAGCTCCGTGTGTCCAGGCATTTTGGCTCGAACGTCCCTTGATTTTGGCCCTGTCACTCTTTCAACTATGGGGGAGGCACTCGCTATAGGCAGTTATGCCTTTTGCCTCCCTCAATCACATAGAAAAAAAAAAAAAAAAAATGTACCTTGACAATATAAATAAATATAAGAAAATACATTTTATGTTTACATGAAGCCTTCCATTATAAATGTATGAATTCAAGTATATATGCACAAGATAAGCATGATATTAACAGCCATGAATTAATATATGTATCAAATCATATATATATGCACAAGATAAGCATGTTATTAACAGACATTAATAGCCTAGGTATACATGGTTAAATAATATTTTCCAGATGTGATATCAAACAGTTCTTTAAGTATATATTGTTTTCACACATATTAGGTATGTTTATATTAGTTTTAACCTTAGCTGTGACCTTGGTCTTTACGCGGAAGATGTGCCCTTTGAGGAAGGCAAACTTCTGCATGATCCAGGTGTCCCTCTCTGATAGTGGCTTGCCCTCGAATGTCCCAGGTGTTCCCGATCCACTCTTCATATCGCTCAGCTTTGAGTATCTGGACCGCAAGTTCCGGACCCAATGGGCCAGATTACCGCCTGTGTAAAGAGTAATATTTATTAAGCAAGGCCCCTTTATATATATGATTTATATCCGTAATTTAACAGGCCAAACATGGGTTGATAATACATTATTAGTTAATGCTGTTAAATACAAACGTAGAGGGATGTATATGATACTGGCAACACACATACATATATGCCAATTTAGCAAACTTTAACATAATAGTATTTATGTATTTCACGTATAAAACACATGGAATCAAACCAAGAACACAACAGCAAGGTATTCAATCACTTATTACAATTAATATATCATGGTGCATGTTTGGTTGTGGGTACTTACCTGTGACATTAACACCCAGGGTAGCAGCCTTCTCGTCGTAGGCGCGGAGTTTCCTGCGTGTATCTTTGTAGGCCTTGCTACGCTTCATATATAACATGGGGGTGTCCTTCACCCACTCGGCCAGCATGTCCTCAGTCTCGTCGCTCAAGATCACCCTTGTCAACTTATTTTTCTTAATGGGGCCATAACGAACAGGGCCCGCGCTGCCAGGGGGGTCAGGGGTATCATCATCACTGTCACTGAGGCTACCTTGGGTGTCCTGACTGGTCTGAGTATCCTGACTGGTCTGAGTATCCTGACTGGTCTGAGTATCCTGGCTGGGCCGAGTATCCTGGCTGTCGTCAGCTTCAATATCTCCATCAAACACGTCCATGTCCTCATGTCCACTGGGCTGGCTGTCCGGCAAAATTTCATCAGAGTCGTCCAACTCTTGCGACGCAACAGGCCTCCTGACAGGGGGTGCGATGCGGGGTTGTTCGGGAGGTGTAGCCTTGCCTTTCTTCACAACACCATCACCACCCTTCCGAGACTTGGTGGCCGCCACCTTGGGCAAAGGCATGGTGCAGGACAGGCAGGTAGGGCAGCGTGGTAGGGCAGGCAGGTAGAGCAGCGTGGTAGGGCAGGCAGCGTGGTAGGGCAGCATGGGTCGATGTGCGGCACGGGTCAATGGGTCCTTGCTGGGGTCACGGTGGAGAGTGGAGGAGGCACCGCGAGCGGTCCCTTTTTATAGGGGGTGTTGACGCGGTGGTGCCACCTACTCGCGCGGTGTTGCCAGCAGTCGCACACCACTCGCGTAGACTCACGTTGGTTTCACATTTTTTTTTTTTTTTTTTTTTTTTTTTTTTAAGAGACAATGAACGGAGGAAGGAAAAACACAGATTAAACAAAAAGGTCCATGTGCCTAAAGGCATCCTCCATTCATAAAATGTTTGTAACAACTGGATTTAAACATTTGTAGATTGTAAGTTTGTGGAAAGCAATTCGAGGGAAGTGAATTCCAAAGAGTAGTAGCTCTTGGGATAAATTAATTCTGATAAGCAGAAGTTCTGCATTGTGGAGGAGAAAGTGTAAATTCATGGGCGTTCTCAGCTGCCCTAGTTCTACGGGGAAAGATGTGGAGAGGCGGCACAATTGAAGCAAGTTCCTCGGAACAATTGCTGTGAAAATATCTGTAGAATAATGCAAGGGATGCAACGTTTCTTCGTATGGATAATGTAGGAAGGTCCTGTGTGATTGCAGGGTTATTGATTAATCTAATAGCTTTATTTTGAATTTTGTCCAACTGCCTCAATGCAACCACTCCACTTCCACCCCACAGAGGTGAACAGTAATCCATCTGAGAACGCACATGACTTTTATATATTACGGCCAACTGCTCGTCAGTGAATAATTCTTGAACTCTATACAGGAGTCCCAGTTTTTTAGTGGCATTCTTAGCAATGCTTCTAACATAATGTGTCCAGCTCAAGTTAGTAGTTAATGTTACACCGAGAATGTCAATACTAGGGGAAGTGGGAATATTTACATCATTAAAAAATATATGGGAGTCAGTGAGATTCTGTCGGTTAGAAAATTGAATGTACTTGGTTTTCTGTGCATTAAAGGAAACTAGATTCTTTTGTCCCCATTCATTAATTCTAGAAAGGACCTGGTTCAGAGAAATTGCAGTGTTTATTTTTGAATTTATAAGATCGGGTTGGGTGAAAGAATTGGTAAATGTGAAGGAACTGTGGAGTGTTGAGTCATCTGTGTAGGAATGTATTGGATTATGAGTGGTAGATATGAGATCATTGATATGAATGAGGAACAGAGTTGGGGCCAAAACTGATCCCTGGGTAACACCAGCATTTATTGAGTGAAATTGAGAATAAAGGCCATCTACCTTTACATGTATTTTTCTGTTATGAAGATAAGAAGAAATTAGTGGAACTAATGATGCAAGGCCGTAGTGTGACATCTTCGACAATAAGGATTGATGCCAGACTCTATCAAATGCCTTTGATATATCCAGTGCTATTGTATGTGTTTCACCATGTTGGTCTGTAGCTTGGTTGATTTGATGCGTAAGAAGGCAAAGAATGTCTGCAGTTGATCGACATCGTCTAAAACCATATTGCCTATCACTGATTAATTTATTATTCTCAAGATGCTTAATTATGTGATTATTTAATATAATTTCAAAGACTTTACCAAGAGTGGAAGTTATAGCTATTGGTCTGTAGTTTGATGGATCTGAAGAGGCACCTTTTTTAGGAACTGGATGGATGTTTGCTTCTTTCCAGGGTACTGGGAAGCATGAGGTATGAGTACACAGACGGAAATTTTTTGCCAATACAGGAGCGAGCACCAAGGAGCAATTCT
This sequence comes from Paralithodes platypus, assembly GCA_032716605.1. Classification (NCBI taxonomy): domain Eukaryota; kingdom Metazoa; phylum Arthropoda; class Malacostraca; order Decapoda; family Lithodidae; genus Paralithodes; species Paralithodes platypus. The sequence continues at coordinate 17,132,406 of CM064514.1, forward strand.
TCCAATGTTCCCTTACCCACTCTAAACCACTGTTTGGACACTTGATCCTCAGTGTTTTGGAGGACAAGCAACCTAGAAGGGTCACTAGATCTGTTGTTGCTTGATTTCCTTTGTACTCCTTTGTAGTTGTAGAATTCTGTACCGGCATTTGGAGGGCATTTGATGGCGCAGTGCTTTCCATCGATGGCACCAACGGTATGTGGGAAATCCCAGCGCTTGGCAAACTCACTGGCAACCACCTTCCACTCCGCCGGTGTCCTGGGGCAACGTATAACCTCCTCCTGGTATTCTGCAATGATGGCTTCGCATGTTGCAGGCACAATGAGGGAGATGGTGTTCCGGGCCACACGGAACGCGTACTGTAGGCTAGGATAAGAGTGACCAGTGGCCAGGTAGCGGAGTGTGATTGCAATCCTCAGCCCAGGTGACAAAGCCTCCCTCCAGAAGATGTCCTGCTTCTCTACCCTAGGCCCGACACGTGCCACCAACTCCCTAAACATGTGGACGTCCACACGTAGGAAGTTCCGGAATCCTTTGGGGTCCTCTCTCTCAAGCTCCTCCATAAGTTGTTCGTACACACCGAACTGTGGCCGTCTCAGTAGCCAGCTCCTAGCCCAAACTCTCCTTCGTGGCCTTTCCCCTTGACGTCTTTCTTCAGCCTCCTTCTCCTCCAGCTCCTCTAGGTCTAGGAGATGCATCTGCATCTGCAGTATGAGCACAGCTGCCGCTCTCCGCCTCCTGATGGACATGGTGTGTGGGTGGGTGGGTGGGTTGGGCTGTATCCTGCAGAGTAACGTCCGTCCGCGGTGGTGTTGCGTGCTGTGAACAATGGTGCCAGTGGAGGCCTCTTTATATACGTATCCTGACACCCGCCAACACTCGCACACACTCATGTTAGACTCCCATACACTCCTGTTAACTTCCTGTAGACTCGCGTTCATCTCGTGTAAACTCATGTAAACTCGTGTAAACTCCTGTGACACTCGTGTAGACTCGTGTAGACTCGCACTATTCGTACCCTGGAATTCGACCGTTATTTTTCAAATTTTGGCGGTGCGTGTTGGGGTCGTGTTACACTCGCCGACACTCGCGTAAACTCCTGTGAACTCGTGTAAACTTGTGTAAACTCGTGTTATATTCGTGATATATGCGTGTTTACTTGCATCAGCTGCTACTCGCGTTGGGTTCGGGCTCCATCAACGGCGATATGCGGCGAGTGTGACTCGCGTTGGCCTCGCGCTCCGACTCGCCTATGTGTGAACCTACCTTTAGGCCTACATGAATTTGACCCGGATATAGGTACACAAATATCGATAACACAACCCGCGACCATAACAAATTCGTCTGCAGTATAGCTCTTTATGACACACTAAGTCATTATTGAGGCAATAATACGCAATATGATTGTTAACTTGTATTTACAACACCATTAAGGCATTTAATACAAAGTATGAATATATTTGTATCCTTAATGTCTTATGACAGGCCGGATTAAGCTATGAATAGCCTACATATGCCAGCCTAGACCTAGTCAAGGTTAATTGATGCACAAATTCATGTGCTGCGACAACACAACACGTAGCCTACCATTAGTAGATTTTAACCCTCATTTATTGAGGAAATGTTTTATTCCAACTCCCCACCACCTCTGAGTTAGATTAGGGTAGCCTATTCCTCAACAAATTTGAAAGTATCACAGGAACAAAATGATGAAAAGAATTACCCTAAGCCTAGCCTAAAAAATAAATAAATAATGTGACGTTAACCACTCCGTTAGAAACGCATGGCTTGTCCTACAGTGACTCGCTAGGATCGCCAGGGCAGTGGATGTGGCTACAGTTGATGTATTATTGTGTGCTTTATTTCATATGAAAGCTCGTGTCATGGGCAGTTCAGAAAGGCTCTTTGTTTTCGCCCATGTCAAGGCTTTATATACTTAATTGCAAAGTATATGTTTTATCATTAAGTAGTAATGATAGGATTTGAGAGAGAGAGAGTAGAACAGAGTGTGGGTAGGCGCGCAGTGTTTTTTGCCATGCTCGATGACATTATGGCTGGCTGGTCTCTTGGGGATTGGTTGGAGGAGTTTTTTACCATGCTTGGTGACGTCATGTTTGGCTGGCTTCTTTGGCATTGGCTGGAGGACTTGTTACCGCTTTTCCTACGCGGTTCGAGCTAGTGCTAGTATATATACAGCTCTCTTGCCACACTCTCCCTCAGATCTGGTTTCTAGAACGCATCCCTCTTATCCCTTTGATACCTGTATCCCTTTCTGCACCTGAGAACCTTTTCCTCTGCCTATCTCTCTCATTTTCCATATCTTTCACCACCTTTTATTAATATTATACCCCCTCTGGTTAACTCTGCATAATCAGCTTCATGCTGGCCAGTTGTATTGTGCGTTAAGGTCTTATATAACCCATGTATGTTTAGTTGTTAAGATAAGTTGATCACGAAGCATTGGTTGGCATTCATATTGTTCAGTACCGCTTCCTATAATTATTAGTGTTCTGCTGGATTAGATAATGCTAGACTAGGAGTTTGATATTATAAGGTATTGTTTCCAATGGGTGCTGGCTTTAGTTAAAAGCTGCACAACATACCTGAGAACTGGAGTTGATTGGGAAAATTCTAGTCTGTGTGCCATTGAGAATAGAGCATGCACGAATGAGGGCTTTTTGCCTATACCATTCAGCACTGTTCTAAGCTCGGTTGTTTGTCTTTGAGGTACGCCAGGAGAACGCTTGATACTTCGGTATTAAGGTTTCTCAAGAGAGCTACCCTTCACTATAACGTAATATTTGACGCACAGACTTGAGATTTGCACTAGGCTATGCGGCATGCCATGCGCACCAGTATCTCGTATCATTGACTCTAGCTAGACTTTATCAGTCATAGTAGACATTAAGTATATTAAACCAATTACTCTTATTATGCATACCCGTTTATGATTACACAAGCATTTCGCAGCCTAGTTTGATGTATTCAGAAACAAACGACTTAGGCTCTTTTTGTTGATAGGAATACTGCATTGTCGTGGCGATTATTATTGTTGTAGCGTTTAGGATATTCTTGGCTCCGACTGCATTATATATCCTGCCTTTTTGTGTGCATAGCCTGCACGACCATTGTTCCGCTGCCTGCCTTTTTGGGTTCCATTTCCGATTCGAGCATCTTGATAGCATCTAACATTTAAAGAAGATTCCTTGTTGGTGTTGAAGGACTTTAGTGCACTTTCTTTCATGCAGGAGTGCCTGACATTTATTGATTAAAGTAACGTAAGCTGTAACTTCTCTTACCACCTTACTTTGCATACCATAACCAAGCACCTTCGGTTATAGGTAGTAATAGGCTGTTTTCACATAACATTAAGCCTAGAGTACACGCACATTTATTGAGAGTTTGATAACCTATTATTGCATATAGAACTCCGAGAGTATTTGTGTTCTTTGTTCACTGGGAATATACATCAGAGGTTGGATCTAGCGCTTTCCGTTGTAGCATTTATGCCATTACTAGTCCAATGAATAAGAGCCCTGATATATTTAAACCTCAGTCGTAACAAATGGGGACCTTACCTAGGATTTGGTGAACCTACATTTATTAGCAGGGAACATTTGTTGTTTTGGGGATATTTTGCGGGGATCAGCAAGAATATATATTTTTTTGCAACATATTATAGCCCTTGAGTATTTCCGAGAATTTTTGTGTGTATATTGAGGTATAGGAGTTTGGGGTGCTTCTTTTCTGAATATTGAGGTGGGAAATTTTTGTGAGCATCATGTCTTATACCGGATCAGAGGAGAATGGAGACAGTACGTAATGTCGAAACTGAGGAACAGCAGTATGATTAAAGGATTAATCAGGTGAACTGTGAGGAGGATGCTAGGATATTTTTGCAATGGCCTGTTACTGCCGAGCGGTTGGAGGGTATGGATCGGTACGGTCTCCAATGCCTGGCCACAGCTATCGGTCATGCGGGTACTAGCAGCATGACCAGGGATAACTTGATAACGTGTGTACTGGGCAGGGTGACTGGTGAGCGAGATGGGTTGAGTGCTCAGAGCCCTTCGGCCATGCTTCCCCTACACTCGACTCCCAGCCATCCCAGTGGTTTGCCGACCCCGAGTACGCTTCCACAGTTGGGTGGTGACTGGCAGGGTGGGTTGCCCCTGGGGGGACCACCGGTAATTTCAAACATTGTAGCACCTTCACCTCCTCAAGGGTTAACTCCAGAATTATTGTTCCAGCTCGAATTAGCTAAGATCGAAGAGAGAAAGGCTACCAGGGCATCTGAGATTCAACAGCAACAAAGGGCATGTGAGCTTCAGCAGCAACAAAGGGCATGTGAGCTTCAGCAGCAATTAGAATTAGCCAAGATAGAAGAGAGAGCCAAGATAGAAGAGAGAAAAAGTCACCAGCACATAGAGCTAGCAAAAATCCAAGCTGATTTAGAGTTGACTAGGTACTGTTCCGACATGGACGTAGAGAAGTCGTGAGTAGAGACAACGTGACAGCGACTTGGGGCTGGTAACCGTGTTCATGATCAATCTCTCTCGCACTTATTGAAACTGGTTCCGGTGTTTGATGAGAGTGGTGTAACAAAATTTTTCGCACACTTTGAGAAGAAGTGCCAGGAACACCAGTGGCCAGAGTATAAATGGGCAGCACTTGTATCCTCTAGATTAATAGGCAAGGGTCTTAAAGCCTACAATGCGTTACCTTTGGAGTCATGTATTGTGTATGAGGATCTCAAGGAGGCTGTCGTGAGGGCTTACGAACTGCAACCAGAAACGTACCGTTTGAAGTTCCGGGGTGTAACCAAGGGAAGAGATAGCACCTTTTTGGAACACGCCCGGGACTTGTCCGATGCTATGGGGAACTGGCTCCGATCTGAGAAGGTAACAACATTTGATGGAATTAAGCAGTTAATGATGTTGGAGCAGTTCTTTAAGAGCACGGGCGGTGATCTAACTTTGAACTTAAAGGAGAAAAACCCAAGAACTCTAGTCGAAGCAGCAGAAATGGCTGATCGACGGCTGCCGTTGATTCGGGGTTGCGGGTCCTCACAGAAGTACGATGCAAGTGCTAAGGACCGTTATCCTCCCCCTCCCCGTAGCAATGACACATTTAAACAAAAGAGCAATGAAACTAAAACTGAATCCAAACCTGACACCACGCCGTATAAGACAAGTCAGGGGCCTTTTACATCACAGTATAAGCCGAAACCGAAATTTATGTGTTTTAGGTGCCACCAGGAGGGTCAAAGGCAAATGAGTGCCCTAGTCGACCTCCTCCGGCAGCCGTGTCTTTTGCTCACGGCATTGGAGTGTTCAAGAGGACATCGGAGTTTGTTAGAGGCAATTCTTCCGAGGTAAATACACTGCCAGTGCAGAAGGATCCGGAAGGCTTATTCCCTGTCCGTGATGCCTTTAGTGACCACAGGGGACTCGGTTGTGTGGAGTGGGGAGGTAGAAGACATGAGGTGAGAATTTTGCGTGACACTGGGGCATCGCAAACACTGTTGAGAAATTTCACTGGTAAACCTGTAAATACGGCGCGGGTGGTTGTGGTTCAGGGAGTTAATGCAACAAGGTCATACCCACTTGTAAGAATGAAGATGGAAGTTGATGGTGTGACTCGTGACCTGGATGTAGGAATTGTGGAGAAGTTACCTGTTGGGGGCGTTGACCTCCTTCTCGGCAACGACTTTGCGGGGCCTACTTCTGAGGCTCCACCCTTAGTCGTTGCCGAGAAGCCGGCCGACGTGAGTAGGGAGGAGCATGAGTGGGTTGAGCAGTGTCAGGTGCAACCTATGGCGTGTGTTGTCACCCGATCTCTTGCATCCAGGGAGTCACATTCTGGTCAACAGTCTTTAGACAAGCGGAGGAAAGGTACCGAGAAGGGGTTGAAAGTTGATGTGGTTGAGAGTTTAGTATCAACGGACATTCTCGGGGACTCATTATTGGGACCGATTTTCGAGTCTGGAGAAGACCCATTAACTGTTATTAAGAAGGCAGAGGATGGGCTTAAAAAGACGAAGAGACAGCAACGATACACAGAGAGAGAGCAACGGGAGGCTAAATTCAATGTAGGGGGGGGGGCATGAGTTGTTTCGCAAACACTTAGATAAGCTTGCTCCTTCGGACATTCGTAAATTGCAATTAGAAGACCCGGAGGTTCTTGAATGTGGTACCGGTGCTGTCGAGTTGGAGGAGGACAGTGATGCACAGTCGGGAGATGTAGCAACAAGGTACCCTGACGCGTACCCTATGAGAAATGGGTCAGCGAAGACGGTGGTCCGAAACTTGCTAGTGTATTTTTCCCAGTGTGGTTACCCGCGGGGGATTCAGTCAGACCAAGGATCCAACTTCACTTCTAGCCTCTTTGTTCAAGCAGTGCCGCAGCATGGGATTGTTACGGTTGTGTCGTCTGCGTATCATCCGGAGAGCCAGGGTGTGTTAGAGCGATGGCACTCAGCCTTAAAATATGTGCTTCGTTATTGTTGCTTTGAGAGTGGGAAAGGTTGGGATCTTGGCCTGCCATATGTTTTATTTGCTGCACGGGAGGTACCTGGGGAAAGTTTGGGATTCAGCCCTAATTAGCTCGTCTTTGGACACCGTGTCAGAGGGCCTCTCCATATGGTTAAAGAAATATGGGAGGGTGCAGAAAAACCTTGTTCTATGCTCAAGTATGTCCTCGACAGTCGAGAACGGATGTTGCGCAGCCTGGAGTTGGCTGGCCGTAATTCGACTAGCTCTCAGGCCCTCATGAAGGACAGGTACGACCTCAAGGTTAAACTCAGGGAGTTTCGCGTGGGTCAGGAGGTGTTGATTCTACTGCCCCTTGTAGGTCACCCCTTATCCGCGAAGTACACTGGTCCTTATAGGGTGGTGGAGAAGCTATCGGACCTGGATTACTTGGTAGCCACTCCAGACAGACGTAAGTGCAGTCAGTTATGTCACGTTAATCTCATGAAGGAGTATGTGAGGCACCCCCCTGAGCCTCTCACTGTGCCTGTGATGACGTTTAGCAGTCAAGGTGGAGAAGGAGAACGGGACAGTCAAGCTCAGGTGGAGGATAAGAAATTCGAGTGGGCGCCTGAGTGTGAGAGGGCGTTTGGAGTGGTGAAGCACCTGTTCTGCACTCGCCCGATCCTCGGGGCCCCTGACTTTGGCCTGCCCTTCCAGCTGGCAGCGGGTGCTAGTGGTGTGGGGGCTGGTGCCGTCCTTGTGAAAAAGGACGATGATGGGCTGGAGCATCCTGTTAGTTTCTGCTCGGAGAAGTTCAATTCGGCCCAGGGGAGCTGCTCTGTTGTTGAGGAGGAGCTGCTGACGGTTGTGCTTGCGCTGGGGCATTTCGAGGTCTATGTTCCAGCCTATGGTCCGGTCGTTGTAGTTTACACAGATCATCACCCTCTCAAGTTCTTGGACCAGTTTCACAATCGGAATATGAGGCTGACCGGGTGGTCGCTGGTGTTACGGGAGTATAGCCTGGACATACGCCATATTGCCGGTTGTGACAACGTGGTTGCAGATTGTCTTTCAAGGGTGTATGATCCTGGGTAGATTGACACATGGGTAGCCTCCTGCTTTAGTTTGAATAGTATTTTGCGCTTGGTGCTTGTTGGCTCTCGGTTGTAGCCCAGCGTATTGGGACGTAAAGCAGGAGTTGAGCGTTTGGTATAGAAGAAAAAACTAGGCTTGCCCCTATAGAGCAGCCGAAATAGACAAATTAAAAACATAAAAATCAAATAAAAACTCTTTCTTTGATAGTTGAATTTTTTCAGTATGTTATAGCAGTAATTCTGAGTTGCACTCCTCTCAGAATGCTGGGCAAGAGAAGCTCGCTCTTGAGGAGCATAACTACATATGATTTAACCTATTGTGTTGGGGAGGGTTATAATTTTGTAAAATGTTTTGTTGAGAACTGTGCCAGATATTTTACTGCCGCTAAGTGATGGGAAGTAGAAATATAGCATGGGTTCTAACCATCAGATTTTGTTTGAGCTTTGGGCCTCTGAGAAAAATCTTAGGGGGGGGGGGTGACGTTAACCACTCCGTTAGAACCGCATGGCTTGTCCTACAGTGACTCGCTAGGATCGCCAGGGCAGTGGATGTGGCTACAGTTGATGTATTATTGTGTGCTTTATTTCATATGAAAGCTCGTGTCATGGGCAGTCCAGAAAGGCTCTTTGTTTTCGCCCATGTCAAGGCTTTATATATTTAATTGCAAAGTATATGTTTTATCATTAAGTAGTAATGATAGGATTTGAGAGAGAGAGAGAGAGAGAGAGAGTAGAACAGAGTGTGGGTAGGCGCGCAGTGTTTTTTGCCATGCTAGATGACGTCACGGCTGGCTGGTCTCTTGGGGATTGGTTGGAGGAGTTTTTTACCATGCTTGGTGACGTCATGTTTGGCTGGCTTCTTTGGCATTGGCTGGAGGACTTGTTACCGCTTTTCCTACGCGGTTCGAGCTAGTGCTAGTATATATACAGCTCTCTTGCCACACTCTCACTCAGATCTGGTTTCTAGAACGCATCCCTCTTATCCCTTTGATACCTGTCTTCCTTTCTGCACCTGAGAACCTTTTCCTCTGCCTATCTCTCTCATTTTCCATATCTTTCACCACCTTTTATTAATATTATACCCCCTCTGGTTAACTCTGCATAATCAGCTTCATGCTGGCCAGTTGTATTGTGCGTTAAGGTCTTATATAACCCATGTATGTTTAGTTGTTAAGATAAGTTGATCACGAAGCATTGGTTGGCATTCATATTGTTCAGTACCGCTTCCTATAATTATTAGTGTTCTGCTGGATTAGATAATGCTAGACTAGGAGTCTGATACTATAAGGTATTGTTTCCAATGGGTGCTGGCTTTAGTTAAAAGCTGCACAACATACCTGAGAACTGGAGTTGATTGGGTAAATTCTAGTCTGTGTGCCATTGAGAGCATGCACGAATGAGGGCTTTTTGCCTATACCATTCTGCACTGTTCTAAGCTCGGTTGTTTGTCTTTGAGGTACGCCAGGAGAAGGCTTGATACTTCGGTATTAAGGTTTCTCAAGAGAGCTACCCTTCACTATAACGTAATATTTGACGCACAGACTTGAGATTTGCACTAGGCTATGCGGCATGCCATGCGCACCAGTATCTCGTATCATTGACTCTAGCTAGACTTTATCAGTCATAGTAGACATTAAGTATATTAAACCAATTACTCTTATTATGCATACCCGTTTATGATTACACAAGCATTTCGCAGCCTAGTTTGATGTATTCAGAAACAAACGACTTAGGCTCTTTTTGTTGATAGGACTACTGCATTGTCGTGGCGATTATTATTATTGTTGTAGCGTTTAGGATATTCTTGGCTCCGACTGCATTATATATCCTGCCTTTTTGTGTGCATAGCCTGCACGAGCATTGTTCCGCTGCCTGCCTTTTTGGGTTCCATTTCCGATTCGAGCATCTTGATAGCATCTAACATTTAAAGAAGATTCCTTGTTGGTGTTGAAGGACTTTAGTGCACTTTCTTTCATGCAGGAGTGCCTGACATTTATTGATTAAAGTAATGTAAGCTGTAACTTCTCTTACCACCTTACTTTGCATACCATAACCAAGCACCTTTGGTTATAGGTTGTAATAGGCTGTTTTCACATAACATTAAGCCTAGAGTAGACGCACATTTATTGAGAGTTTGATTACCTATTATTGCATATAGAACTCTGGAGAGTATTTTTGTTCTTTGTTCACTGGGAATATACATCAGAGGTTGGATCTAGCGCTTTCCGTTGTAGCATTTATGCCATTACTAGTCCAATGAGTAAGAGCCCTGATATATTTAAACCTCAGTCGTAACAATAATAAACGGTGTTGTGAATAATTTTGTTTAGCCTAGCCTAGGCTATAACCTAGGGTTATTTTGAAAAAGTTAGGGCTATTTAGGCTAGAAAAGTTAGGCCTACGTATGGTATTTTGGTTAGGCTAGCAATGCCTAGCTTGGTGTAGCCTAAGAATGGAGAAGTAGAAGCCTAGCAGGTAAAGATGGTGTTTGTAGGCGTACCGTCCTCATTGTTAACTAACTGTTATTAGTCCCATGCTGGTAATATATTTGATGATGGCAATAAGTCATGGGAGGTGAGGGGGACAAAGCCCCCCTCAACCTATCATTATATCCCATGGCCAACTGCTGGGTATTAGGTTGAGGAGGCCTATGCTAGGCCTATTTTGAAAAGGTAGATAGGCCTTGAGGTGTTGTGAATACACAAATATTACCCTAGGCCTATTTTGAAAAATTAGGCCTAGGCTAAGTCTGGCATTTTGGCTTGGCTAGAACTGCCTGTGTAGGCATAATAATAATAATAATAATAATAATAATATTTATTCAGTTAGCAATTTACAGAGTTGGTACCATATAGTATGTTACAAATATGACATGTACCAGCCTTGCATAATTCCAACTAAGGATAGCCCAATCAGGCCATAAGGCGTATTTCCATTGGGGTCCTTGTGGGATTAGGTTAGCTGGGGAAAAAGGGGAGGATAAAGAAATAGATACTTTAGAGAAAGTATTTCTAGGGGGTTATTTTAAGATACCTTACATCCTATAGTAAATATCAGTAAACCGTAATCAGTAATCATTTCAGTTTGGTTTGTCTATCTCTTATGTCGCATTTAGTAGTAGACATAAGCTTGGTGCTCCCTTCTCGCAGCTGTCCGGTTCAGGTGTTCTCTTTTCACGGACTGACTGGGGTAGGTCGTTCCAGTCTTTGATGGCGGTGAAGAAGAATGTTTGCTTACCCTGTCCTTGGATTCTCGGGACCTTAAAATTAAACATCCTGTTTCTTGTATTATGTCCACTCCTCTCATTTGCTTTAACAAAATCATTCTTTAGATACTCTGGAGCTCTGTCATAGAAAATTTTGAAGGCATTAGTGAGCCTGATTTGTTTGGCCCTGTCAGAGACATTGAGCATACCTAGTGACTGAAGTTGTTCCTGGCCAACATGTGATCTGGGTCCTAGGTTCAGCATGAACCTAACCATTTTATTTTGAGTGACCTTAAGTTTGTGCTGTGCTGATTTAGATGATGCAGAGTACCAGGATGACACAGAATAGTCAAAATGACATTGAACAAGCGCTTGGCAGAGGGTCTTTTTGGTCACCGCGGGCAAGCATCCCACCTGTCTATACAGGTATTTTATACGTGCTCTACACTTACTCAGGATAGATTCCAAAATTGTTTCACCTGACAAACTCGCGTCCAGTTTTAGTCCGAGATATTTAACTTGTGACACTGTTGTTATAGGAATATCATTACAGTTGACCGAGAAGCCCACAATGTCTTTCAGTTTGCGTTTTGTTCCACAAAGTGAAGCGGCAATACTTATTGGGTCTTTTCCTGAAACCAGAAGCACGCTGTCGTCTGCATACAGTAATAATTTACATGAGACACTCAGGTCCATGTCGTTCACATAACAGAGAAAGAGTAAGGGACCAAGGATGCTTCCCTGCGGGACCCCACAGTTAATTGGCATAGGATCAGATATATTATCATCAATTTTGACTCTTTGACTCTTCGGACCTTTAAATTGGACCACTAACAGGCTTCCCTGTAGCCTAGCTAGGCTAATTTCTTATCATCAATTCACAAGATACTCTATATATTCTTCTTCCTGCTGGCTGTGGTGGATCGAATTAGCCATGCTAAACAATGAAAAGCTCATAAATTAAATTATATTAGGTTCTTTTCGGCGCTTCGGTAATGTGGGTGACATATTGTTTATTTACAAAGGCCAAACGCCTGATTGGTCAAGAGAAGCCTGGGTGAAAATAACTGAAAGGGAGCCGTAAGGGAGCTCAACGATGCGTTCGTGAATAAACCTTCCGCACTCCCTTAGGAACGATCGTAGGTTGCTCAGGGGCGTCATTTCATTTATCCTTGGGAGGGGCAAAGGCTGTTTCTGAGGCCCCCCCTGTTCCCACCTTCCCGCAGGGGTTGGTGGCGAGCGCAGCGAGCCTAATCAGCTGGGGGGTTCGGCTGGGGGGGTTCAGCTGGGGGGTTGGTTTTTTTTCAAAAAAAATCTCGGGGGGGGGGGGGGGGGGGCTTACAGCCCCCCTCCCCCGAGATTTTTTTTGAAATATGAGCAATTCTAGGAGCATTCTGAAGCCATATAAAAAGCTATATTGAGGTCATTAACACCTTACGAGCGGCCTATGCGGTTTATTTATGTGTACCGCACAGCGGGGTGTTTTTAGCCAAAATAGGGCTGTTTACGTGATCATTTTCATGCCTAAATAAGACCCAGAACGTAAAACAAGTACCTATCCCTGAAAGGGCATAAACAGAGCTTTCGAATGACACCATAACGATCCTTGTATGATGGATAGTTTTCTTGCAATAACCGTGCAACGCGAGTGCAAAAAGCAGGTAATTCGGTACTTTCAGTACATAATTGAGTATGTAGCGAGTGAGAGAGGGAGGAGGGAGCTGAGATTTGTGTCAGTAGGTTCGCCGCGGTGGTCTGGAGCAGTCATACGCTCGCTAGTCTCCTGCCACCACTTGTCTCTCTCTCTCAGCCACATTACGTGCTGAAATTGCCACTCGAGTTATGTCGAGCGCCGCCACATAGTCCAGCTTTATTTAACTCGACTTATGTTGCTCGCCGCTAAATAAGGGTTAAAGCAATAAGCAATTATATATATACAGGTATAATATATATATATATATATATATATATATATATATATATTCTTTAACCCTTAAAAAGCGGCTCACCACATAAGTCGAGTTAAATAAAGCTGGACTATGTGGCGGCGCTCGACATAACTCGAGTGGCAATTTCAGCACGTAATGTTGCTGAGAGAGAGAGACAAGTGGTGGCAGGAGAGTAGCGAGTGTATGACTGCTCCAGACCACCGCGGAGAACCTACTGACACGAATCTCACCTCCCTCCTACCTCTCTCACTCGCTATATACGGAATTGTATCGGGAAAGTGGCTAATTACATGCTTTTTTCACTCGCGTTGCACGGTTATTGCAAGAAAACTAGCCATCATAAAAGGATCGTTATGGTGTCATTCGAAAGCTCTGTTTATGCCCTTTCAGGGATAGATACTTGTTTTACGTTCTGGGTCTTATTTAGGCATGAAAATGATCACGTAAACAGCCCTATTTTGGCTAAAAACACCCCGCTGGGCGGTACATATAAATAAACCGCATAGGCCGCTCGTAAAGGGTTAATACATACGAGGTTGAAAGAAATGGCAATTTCTGCGTTGGAAATTTTATTATTCAAAGTTTCCAGGTCTCTGATGAGTTTTCGCTGGATGGCAGGAAGTAGATGAAGGAGATGAGCAAAATTCATGGTGGTACAGGGTTACATTAAAGTACATGAAGATACAGGATATACGACGCGTTTCACTGGACAACCAGCATTATCAAGTAAGGAAGGAATGATATAAAAGGTAAACAGGAAGGGTATATATAGAGGGTGGAGGATCAGAGGAGGCGAAAGACAGGGGGCAAAAGTCTGCTATTGGTGGAGGGGTAATCTAGGAGAGAGAAAGGGGGGAACCGCTTCACGCATGCGCACTGGATGCGGGATGGTGGTCGGTAGGTGGGGTCGAAGCTGATTGGCTGCGTGTCGAGGGGCGTGGCCTAAGTTGTGTGGCGCCTGCGGAAGACGAAGCTGAAGGAGGTAGCGCGGGGGGCTGCGTCAAGGGCACCGGAGGGCGAGGAGGGGTGTTAGGTCCTGTAGGGTAGTGCCTTTTGGCAGAAGGAAGGATCTGAAGGTCCAGAGTTTGGTTGTTGATGTTGGGATGTAAGGCTTGGATATATAAAGCTTCGAGTATAGGTAATCTCCTTGGGTCACTTTCTTTATCGAGTATGGTGGTGTGTTTCTCTAACTCGTTGCGTGTGAGGTGAGGGTGGTTAGGGGTGAGATAGTGGTCTTTGATGGCTCCAGCCTGAAGGTGAAGAGTTAACCGACGTGAAAGACGAGTCTGCGTCATACCAATATAGGAATGAGGTCCACAGTCCTCATAATTACAGGTATGTTGGTAAATGACGTGATCGTCGGTCATCGGGCTCTTTATCTTGGTGGAGGCTGGTTTGTTGCGGAGAACGAGGTTGGAGGTCTTGGGGGATTTGTAATAAATTATTAATTGGATTTTGTTTTCCGGGTTGGTTGGGTGGACATGCTTGGAGATTATTTCTTTTAAGACGGCCTCGTCATTTTTGTGTTCAGAGGACATGTAATTGCGGTAGAAGATCTTCCACCCTCTATATATACCCTTCTTGTTTACCTTTTATATCATTCCTTCCTTACTTGATAATGCTGGTTGTCCAGTGAAACGCGTCGTATATCCTGTATCTTCATGTACTTTAATGTAACCCTGTACCACCATGAATTTTGCTCATCTCCTTCATGTACTTCCTGCCACCCAGCGAAAACTCATCAGAGACCTGGAAACTTTGAATAATAAAATTTCAACCCAGAAATTGCCATTTCTTTCAACCTCGTATGTATTAAAGAAAATGTATTACCTGGCTATACCAACATATATATATATATATATATATATATATATAATAATATATATACATAAAGGTCCAATTACTTCCTGACACACACACACACACATTAATGGATATTCCAATTGGCATAGCTTTAATTTAAAGGATAAGTTTTGGAAGGCATAAATAATACTCGTTTTACACAATTACTTTACAAGTATTTATAGTAGCAGTAATAGTTGTTACATTACTTTACAAGTATTTATAGTAGCAGTAATAGTTGTTACATTTGCTTAATTTCTGTGCTTGACATTATTGTCTTGAGAATTATTTTCATATATCTAAGCACATCATGACCAGGAGTCCAGGACCACTTTCGCATTCCCTCGCCCTTTTCTCTGTCTCGGCTAGTAGGTAAATTTTACAAGAGGAGGAGGATTCCTAGCCTCCCACCCCCAGGAGGAAATGTAGGACTGGTGTCTGGACAGTGAAGCAGACAGACAGAAACGGAAAAGGTTGGGTAGAGGATGCCAAACCTTGCTCAAACTTCATAATTATATATCATAATGAAAATATAATGATTATATAAAAGAGATTAAAAAGGTATCCTGTTATCTAATAAAAAAATGGAAAGCTTTTTAGCCCCTTTGCCACCATGAACTGGGTAATGTAATGTGATAAAGGAAGCACTGAGCTAAGAAAAAAAGGAAGTAGGAATATCTATCTATCTATCTATTGCCTGACGCCGTGATCCCCGAAGGGGTGGCCACGAACGAACCGCCCCCATGCACCTCTGTCCCCAGTCAGTCGACGCCCCTCCCCCCAACCAGCACCGCCTTCGTTCATGTAGTTCCTCACTCCATCCTTCCACCTCATATTCGGTCTACCTCTCCCCCTCTGTCCCTCCACCTCGCTCTCGTACACCCTCTTAGTCATTCTCTCGCTTTCCATACGTTCCATATGGCCGAACCATCTCAAGTTGTTCCTTTTCACACTTTCCAGCACATCTACCTCCACACCACACCTCCTTCTTACTTCCTCATTAGTCTGTCTATCCCTCCATGTAACTCCGCACGCACTCCTTAAGTAATTCATTTCCACTGCTCTCACTCTTGGTCTGAGTCTCTCAACCAACGTCCATGCTTCGCTTCCGTAAGTCAGTGTCGGGATTACCACACTGTCATGCAAGGACTTCTTCACTTCCATACTGACCACCCTATTTCTTGTTACTGCTTTTAGCGTTCCTACAACCCTCTTCCCCTGTTGTACCCTCTCCCGCACCTCTTCATCCATAGTCCCATCTTTACTCAACACACTGCCCAGATACTTAAAAGAGTTGACGATCTCCATAGCCTGACCGTTCAGCTTCACCTCACACTCTGTGACTTCACCCCTTTCGAAGACCATAACCTTGCTCTTCCCCGTATTTACCTTCAAATTCCGTTTTTCGCACACTGTTCCAAACTCATTTACCAGACCCTGCAACTCCCATTCATTATCACTCATCAGAACTGTATCATCTGCAAACAGCAGTATAGGTAGCTTCCACTCAATTCCCTCCCTTTTCAGCGATACACCAACATCCACTGCTCTTGATAGTATTTCTTTCATAACTCCATCCATATATACAGTAAACAACCACGGGGACATCACACACCCCTGTTTCAAACCAACATTCAGGTCAAAGAACTCGCTCTGCTCACTCTCCACACGTACTGCCGCCTTTGCATTCTCATACATGCTCTTCACTGCTTTCAGCAACTTGCCCTCTACTCCGTATATTCTAAGTACTTTCCACAAACCTTCTCTATCCACTCTGTCATAGGCCTTCTCCAAGTCCATAAAGGCAACATACACCTTTTGTTTCTTCTCCAGATACTTCTCCACAACACAATTCAGGGTAAAAATCTGATCTACACATCCTCTTCCCTTCCTAAAACCTCCCTGCTCGTCGCCTATCCATTTCTCCGTTCTCACTCTCACTCTCTCAATCACTACCCTACTGTATACCTTCCCTACTACGCTTAGAAGACATATTCCTCGGTGGTTACCACACACTCCTCTTTCCCCTTTTCCCTTATATAGGGGGACTATTATGCCAGTCTTCCAGTCATCGGGTGCACTCCCCTTCTCCCATGCTAGTTTGCACATTTTCCATACCCATTCTATCACTATCTCACCACCATACCTCAACATTTCCCCACACACTCCATCTGTTCCTGGTGCTTTCCCCAACTTCACTCTTTTCATGGCTTCGCACGCTTCTGACCTCCTGATCCCCACCTCCTCCTCCACTACTTCTCTTCTTCTCCCTCCCATACCATATCCAGCTATGTTTGCTGGCTCTTCATTCCTTTCATTTAGCAACTCACTGAAGTACTCCCTCCATCTTTCGACTCTCTCTTGCTTCTCGGCTAGCATTCTCCCATTCTTATCTTTCACACCCTTACTGTTTCCCTTGCTACCTTCCCTAACTTTCTTGACTTCTTTCCAGAACAGTTTCTTACTCTCCCTCCATTTTACACTCAGATTCCTTCCAAATTCCTCATCTACTCTTCTCTTACTTTCCTTCACTACTCTCTTCACCACCCTCTTACTCTCCACGTACCTCGCTCGTTTCTGTCTCTCGGAATCTTCATTCCCTCTACTACCCAACCACTCTCTATATGCTTTCTTCTTTTTCTTCCACAGCTATTCTTACCTCTTCTGTCCACCATGCTGTACCTTTCACTCCCCTCCCTCTTCTCCTCACTCCACACACCTCCTCACATGCTGCACAGATCTCATCCTTAAACACCTTGCTCATCTCCTCCACTTCCTCCATAACTTCCAGGTCGAACCCACCTAGTCGTCTTTCCACTGCTCTCCTGTACTCCTCCCTGACTTCCTCCTCCTGCAACCTCTCCACCCTCACCATTCCACCCTCCTCTCGCCTCCCTCCCGCTCTCCTCACCCACTTCTTTTGTATCCTAACCTTAGCTACCACTACATAATGATCAGACAGACCCCCTCCAATACCCCTATACACCCTAGCATCCATCACAGATTTCTTCATTCGTTCATCCACACATACATAATCAATCAATGACTTTCGTTCCACCACTGTCTTATCCTTCATCGTCAACATCCGTTTCCACGTGTACCTGTGGATCATTCTGTGTCGGAAGAAGGTGTTGGCTATCCACAGCCTCCTCCCCACACATACGTCCACAAGTGCACTACCATTCCCATTCACCTCTGATGGTACCCCCCACCCTCCCACCACTCCCTCAACTTTCCTATCACCCACCTTACCATTCATATCCCCAATCAGAAATATTCTTTCGTTCTTATCAAACTTCTCCAGGCACGCCTCCACATTCATCCAGAACTCCTCTTTCTTTCTTTCAAGTATATCCTCTGTCGGGGCATACACGCATACAATCACCCACGTTTGTATTCCTACTTTCATTCTCACCCACACAATCCTTGAACCCACAGACCCATACTCTCTTACACATTCCTTCCATTTGCTACTTACAAACAAACATGCACCTTCTCTCGCTGTTCCTTCACTCACTGCAGCACACACACCCATTCCACACTCCCACTCTCTCACATCTGAACCTTTCCATTTGGTCTCTGTCATTCCACATACATCCAGCCTGGCATTCACTAACACTTCCAGAACCTCTCTCTCTTTTGTGCCATCATTCATGCCACTAACATTCCACGTAGCCATTCTCAGAATGTCCGAAGGCATGTCCTTAGTCGGTCGTGGTTCGTCAATGTTGGTTCCGTCCGCATCCGAGGCTGTTCGTTCGTTTTTCTTTGCTTAGATATTTTTTACGGGTGGGGGTCGCAAGCCCACCGACCCAACCTCTTTAGTCGCCTCTTACGACACGCAGAAGGCACGTGGGGCATATTCTATTCCCTAACCCCCAGGGGGGGTTAGGGAATATAAGGGTGGTTATTGAAATTAGGTAGGAAGATCCTTAAATAAGAATCATAAAGAATGGTGGAATATTTTTGCTCTGTTTTAACCCACAGGCCACGGCCCATAAGTGACGAGTCGCGGATACTATAATTGAGATGCGGTCTCAGGATGATAAGACCGCATCTCTAGCTGCCACTAAACCTGCAGCCAACTCTACTCCTGCCAGCCACCCTGCTCCTGCCCGCATCGCCCGCATATCAACGAGACAGGTGGGACACATAAGACCTGAGTGGACTACACCAGTATACCCTGCCCAGCCAGCTTCTATGGCCCCTACCACCAGAGAGAAAAGTCAGAGGGGTAACTACGCTAAACACCCAGCTAACCATCCTAGACTTCCCCAGCCTGATCAACCAGCTACAGGTGGTACTCCTTTATTTTCCAACTTACCTTTCATCTCCCCCATCAAGGACTGCCAAACTGCTCCAGACTTTTACTCTCTATTCCCTAGTCTGCCATTTATATCACCCATCAAAACCCCTCAGGATCTTGCAGCCATCCAAGTCATGTCCTTTTCCCGGGCTAGGATGGCGCATAAACCAGCAGTTCAACCCATTCAGCAGTTCTAAAACCTTTTCTTATATGAATCATCCTGCACATGCCATTTCTCATCCACTTCCTCCCCCACCAGGAAGTGATCCCCCCATCTTATAACAGAATCTGCCCGGGGGCATCTAGCTACAAGGTACAGCCAGAGTCCAGGCGCGCCACCCCCAGAGCTACAAGGACATAACCACCACGCGCCAATACCACCCCAGCGCCTTTGATCCTCTCGAGCCGGGCGCCTTAAGTAGGGGCAAGAAGATTGCCTTATACTCACCCAGCCTGGACATCAGTAACTAAGCTTGCCATTTGGTATTATTTAGTTCAGGGTAAGAACAGCCAGAGATAGCTGGTGTTCAACTTGTCAGTTGTGTGCTGTGATCGAAGATCTACCAGGTCGGGTTCCCCCCATCAGGAAGAGGACTAGCTTGGGCAACCCACTTTGGGCTCCCCCTTTCTGGCCTTCGATGCGGTGCACAAACCAAGTACCAAAGGATTCCTACCTTGTTTTGTTCAAGGGATTATGAGGATAGAGTAGTAACTTGAGATCTACCAGATCGGGTTCCCCCCATCAGGAAGAGGACTAATTTTGGGCAACCCACTTTGGGCTCCCCTTTCTGGATTCTCTTTTTGCTACATGGTTCTGATAGTTCCACGAACTAGCAAGGAAGGAAGACACTTACCTTGACCCCCCTTAGACTACCTATAATGTCACTATCTAGACTGCTTGCCACTCTAGGTAGATCATTATGCTAGTCACCCTAACCCCCCAAACCTTGTAGCAGAACTCCAGCATATCCTTTGGGGATCACTGCACTGTGGGAGTGCAAGAGGAACCCGGTTGTCCCGTGGTAGGCGCCAAGGTCTAAGGAATCATCTTGTGACTCACCCTGGACCAGTAGCTGGAGTCATCACGCCCAGCCGCCCCCCCCCCCCCCCCCCCCCTGGACCAACTTCCGGAGTCATCACGCCCAGCCGCCCTCCGGACTACTGGATCCTCCCTCGATCTACGGGCCCTCCTCTTCACTACAGCTCTCCTTTAAGTGCTTTTGTACCGTTTATGGGTATAGAGTTGACTCAGGGTTGTGGTAGAAGTTATCTTCAGGGGTTCTCATTAACATTACGTCTTGCGAGAGGTCTTTCTTCTCCCTACTTAAATTGACGTTAATTAGCCCACTTGCCGGGACCAATTATACATACCTATCAGGGGATCCTTATATATGCACCTTCCCGGGTTATTGGTCTCCCATAGCCCGACAGAGGGGGCGTGCTTATATAAGACCCATAGCATCAAACACAAACACATATTTGCACGTAATCTAGTTCCTTTGTATAACTTCTAGCCTAATTCATTTAACATTCTGTCAGGTTCATAACTCGAATAGATTTCACTCTATCTCAGCTCCCGACGATTGTTGCCTCAGCCTTCAGCACCTTGCTAGTACACAATTAGAGTTAAGGATTAATCTTTGCCAGGTGAGATCTAGCACACCTATAGTATTAATATCATTTGTGAGCCTTTCCGAGCCCACTTCATTGTTGATGACCACTTGGCCATTATTGCTTTAGAGTCAGTTAACGTCACTATATGCCGGGGATTTCATTGCATGATCCAGAAGGCAGAGATCCTCTCTGAGATCTATTTGGATAGGAGGTATACCTCCACCATTTTGGATACCTTATAATTGTATCCTAGGAGTATTATTATTACCTTGAGTCCGGACCCATTGTCCGACTCCTATTGCTTACTTGATAACCTGAGTATTGTATGTCTTAATTATTCTTATTGTTGTTGATGATCTCCAGGTTACAGGTATAAAATATATGTCTTGCTCCTCCATGAACCAGGTGTTAAACTGAATAAAACCCATGTTAAATTGTTACCTGTGTGCTTACTATCCTGCCGTGTTGTCTCTTTATTAAGTTTAAGGTATACCTATCCAGTTAGAGAGCTGCTCATTGTACAAAGAATATCTTGTGTTCCAATTTGGACCGAGCATAACACTGATGGCAGCGGTGTCTCTTTCTCGAAGGTAGCCTTTCAGGTTTTTCCTGCTTTAAATATTTTGAGAGTATCACGACAGGGATAAGTAGTCAGGATGGCAGGGAAAGCACTGGATATTATTCCTTTCAGACCAGAGGAAACTGACATTGCCACCTATTTAGAGGTTGTCAAGCCAGTGCTTGACATCATATTTAAAGATGAAGTTGCCCCTAAAATACATACTGTAGTCATGAAGCTATGGCGGTCTATGGCCCTAGTTTCCAGTTATGTAAAAGAGAACCCCGGAATGACCTGGGAACAGTTTGAAACATACACTAAAACTGCCATTAACCCCGTCTTAGGTACTGTAATAGCCGACCAGCAATTTCACGCCATCAGCTACGACGGGGACCTCGACGCCACCATCAGCAAGCTTACCAGGCTGGCTTCCACCGCATTCACAACGGCTACAGCTGCAGAGAGGAAGGAGAACGTCCGCCGGACCCTGATGAGGATCCTTCCGCGTGCAGTCCGGGACCACTTTGCCATCACAGAACCGGCCGGATATGATACAGACCTCCCTATCATACGCCGTATTCTGGCCCTGCAAAAATCCCAGGAGCAAGGAAAGATCGCGGGTATCCAACGAGCTCCCACTAAGCCACAAGGAACTCATTCCGGACCAACCTACCACCCTAGCCGCAACCAGGACAAGCCGGAAGAATGGGCCAGAGTCAAGCCTGGAGACTGGAAGCCCTGCGGGTCCCAGTGCCCTATTAATGGGTTGAAGAGGTCTTTTGCCGAGTTGCTGGCCAAACGCTCGAGGGTTCCACTGTTCTGGGGACAGATTCCCTGGCTGAAGCCCTCCAGAAGAGTTGCCACCATCCTAGAAGACGGCACCGCAGGAGCTGAGGACTACGACGAGGTTGGTGACCCGGACGACCACAGTACAGTCGAGCCGGAAGTCATCAAACCGGGTTTTTAGACCGCCCCCGCCCACCAACTTGCAAACTGGCGGGGGCTCGAGATAGGGGCAGCTATGATATGATAAAGCCTCCCATTTACACCCACCTGACCATCCAGGGAGTCAACTCTCGACTCCTTGTCGACACCGGAGCTTCAAGATCCTGTATTTTTTCCTCTTACCACCAGAGACATCACAACACTTTTGGACCGATTCAACACTCGTCCACCACCCTCATTGATGCTAACGACAACCTTATTTCTAGTACTGGCATCACGGCCCCACTGTATGTGGCCACCCCTCAACCTAACCACGGCCATCACCACGCTTTCATGGTATTTCCCTCCCAAGAAACCACCTACGACGGATACCTGGGATTCGACCTTCTCACGGCCCTCCGCACTACTATCCAGTGTGTTGAAAGAAGATTGTTATTTTCCACCAAACCCCCAGGACTCACCACTCCGAAGATTGCCACACCGCTCCATGACCCTCCTCAAACCTTGAAAGCCATCCGTGTTGCATCGGCCATCACCATTCAACCCATCACCTTGCTGCCACATCATGAACATTGGGTACCCATCCATCCAGCCCTCAACGGAGAACTCATTCACACTCCCTCTCTTCAGAGCCCTTTTGACAGGGATTGTCTCACTGCTCCTGCCATTTTAAAACAAAATGCAGTAAGAATAGCCAACATCTCCGACCACCCTATCACCCTACCCAGGGGTCTCACCATCGGAGAACTAGAGACTTATGATGACCAGCCTTCAACCGACACCACCACCTCCATTCTTGCATCAACTCCATCACTCCCAGACGTTCCTACTCACCTCACCCCTCAACAAAAGGACGATCTGTGCCAGTTAATGGCCGAATACCAGGACATCTTTGCCACCAACTCCCAAGATGTAGGCCACACCCATGTCCTAGAACACCACATTCACACTGTTGGACCCCCAGTCAGACAGGCTATACGAAGAAAGAACCCCCTTCAGCGCCAAGAAGAACAGAAGCAAGTTGCAGAGATGTTAGAAGCTGGCATCGTTAACCCCTCAACTAGCCCTTGGTCCTCTCCAGTGGTACTGGTCAAGAAGAAGGATGGGTCATCTCGATTCTGCATCGACTACCGACAACTCAACGATGTCACCATCAAAGATGCCACCCCACTACCACGCATCGACGACTCCCTAGACTCCCTCTTAGGGGCCAGATGGTTCTCCACACTGGACCTGCAATCCGGATACTGGCAGGTCCCCGTCGCCCCCACCGACCAAGAAAAAACAGCTTTCTCCACCAGCCAAGGGAAGCTTTACGAGTTCTCAGTGCTGCCATTCGGATTATGTAACGGTCCCGCCACCTTCTCCCGACTGATGGAATCCGTACTTCAGGGATTAACTTGGGAAACATGTCTGGCGTACTTGGACGACATCATAGTATTTGGTCGTACCTGGGCAGAACACCTCCAACGCCTCCGCCAAGTTTTCCAGAGGATCCGACAAGCCGGATTAAAGCTGAAGCCTACTAAATGCACCATGGCTCGACATCAGGTCCAATTCTTAGGACATCTGGTGTCAGAAAAAGGACTTGCACCTGACCCCAAGAAACTCCAAGCCATCCAGGAGATCCAACCCCCGAAGTCAGTAAAAGGAGTAAGAGCTTTCCTAGGCCTTGCCTCCTACTATCGGAGGTTTGTGAAGAATTTCGCCACCATTGCCAGACCTCTACACGACTTAACTAGGAAGGAAGAACCTTTTGTATGGACCCCCGACCATCTCCAAGCCTTCACCTCCCTCAAGGGCCTACTCGTGTCTTCCCCTGTCGTCTCTTTTCCGGACTACCAACTACCCTTTAGACTCTACACCGACGTGTCCCTTCTCGGCGTCGGTGCAGTCCTCTCCCAAAATCGAAAAGGACGAGAGTACATCATTGCTTGTGCCAGCCGGACCTTAACCCCGGCAGAAACCAACTACCCGGTAACTAAAAGAGAATGCTTAGGCATCGTTTGGGCCCTCCAACACTTCCGGGCCTACCTAGCTGGCGTCAAGATCACCATCATCACTGACCACCAAGCCTTACAATGGCTCAGGAAATCTGACTCTAAGAATGCCCTAACAGTCCGTTGGCGAGAATCACTTGAGGAGTTTGATTTTGAGATTTCCTACAGGCCGGGAAAACTTCATACCAATGCAGACGCCTTATCCCGGCTCCCACTGGCACCAGAACAACTCAACGCCATCCAAGAACCTCGACCACCACTCCCCCTCTCATCCAGGCCTACCTCCGGAACGACAAACCAACTTGGATCTCCACCCGACTTTTTGGCCTCTTACAAAGAAGGGGAGACGCCCTCTTTACCCCAGAAGGTCAGATCGTACTAGGGCCTGAGGATGCTGAACAAATGATGTCTTCCTTGCACACCAACAACGGGATCCATCTAGGCCAAAAGAAGTTGGTGAACACGTTCAAAGACATCTACTGGACTCCTCGCCCCTACACCACGGCCAAGAAAATCACTGAAGCTTGCCGTGCCTGCACCCTGGGAAAAGACCAAACACGCACCCCAGGACCTTCCGGCAAACTCATCGCTTCTAAACCCTGGCAACTTTTGGCAGTGGACGTCATGGGACCTCTACAAAACGACAGGGGATACCGCTACATCATCACCTTCGTGGACACGTACTCAAAATATGTGATCGCCTGCCCTGCCAGAGAACACACTGCTATGGCCGTCACCGAGGCATTATTACAACATGTCTTTCCCTATTTTGGATTGCCACAGGCAATCCACTCCGACAATGCCCCTGAATTCACCGGACAAATTTGGAAGCAGATCTCCGAAATGTTTGGATTTCACATCAGCCACTCTTCACCCTACTGGCCAAAAGGAAACTCCATCTGCGAGCGATCTCATAGAACCATCGCCAATCAAATCCGGACCCGCCTCCAACAGATGAACTCATCGGACTGGACCAGCCAAATTCGCATCATACAATGGGGAATAAACACCTGCCCCAGAGACAACGGGATCCCCCCTCATGAGATGGTTTTTGGGAGTCCACCTCTCCTCATACCACTATGTCACCTAGCTGCCCCTACTGAGGCCTCACCAGGTCTAAATACCAACCTCATCCACCTCAGGAACCGCCTACGTCAGCTCCAGTTTACCCAAGATCTCCAGCCTAATGAAGCCCCCAAGAACAACCCTCACCAAGTAGGCGACCTAGTCATGGTCGCCATCTTACCTGTACCCTCCAAACTGAAGCCACGGTACAAGGGTCCATTTGAGGTCTTTAGGATCCCAAACTGTTTCCAGGTCATAATTAACTATCATGGGGAATCTCGCACTTATAGGAATAGGTTTGTCAGAAGGTTTCAACCTATTAATAAGAATATTACTGTTGTAGCTGAGCCTGATCAGGATGTTGACTGTACCCCTGTTTCAAATCTTCACCCTCAAACTTCCTGTCTTTCTGGACCTGTCCCTCTCAACCATGCTGGCCCTCTCCCTCCACCTCTTTCCACTCCCCCTCTCAATTCTCCTTTGCCTGCCCTTCACTCTCCTGTACTGCAACCTCCTGTCACCCTTCCCACTCGCCTCACCCAGTTCACCCCTTCTCACCTTCCTAAACATCGACCTCCTCCTGTTCTCTCTACTCAAACCCAAACTTCCCCCTCTTCTCTTTCACCTCCTGTCACCTTCACCCCTTCCCACATTCCTAAGCCCAAATCTTCTCACATCTCCTCTCCTTCTCCCTCTCCTCTCGTTTCACCTCCGCAACCTCCTTCTCAACCATCGCCTTTAATTAACCTTGCCACGTCTAGTCTTCCCCCCTCGCCACCACAACTCACCAACATACCCCCCACTTTGCCTATAACCCCCAGCTTCTGTCCTAAAAAACCCTCACCTACTCCTATCTCTAAAACCCTACCTTCTTCTCCTCAATCTATTTCCCCTCCTTCTCAACTTCCCAGGCGAAAAACAATATCCAAATTTCGCTCAATGTCACCTCTAACTCCATCTCCCCCATTTCCCAGACTGCCTTCTCATACCCGCTGTGGAAGATCTGTGAAGCCACCCACCAGATGGGAACCAGCCCTGTCCCAGCCTAAAGCGAGAAAGGTTAAGGATCAAGCGTCTTCAAGCTCCTCCCCCCAGCCTGGTACTTCGGCGTCCGCACCAAGCTCCTCCCCCCAGCCTGGTAC
Source organism: Paralithodes platypus (assembly GCA_032716605.1). Taxonomy (NCBI): domain Eukaryota; kingdom Metazoa; phylum Arthropoda; class Malacostraca; order Decapoda; family Lithodidae; genus Paralithodes; species Paralithodes platypus. Next base: position 17,158,600 of record CM064514.1, read on the forward strand.
TTCGGCGTCCGCACAACCTCATGACCTGGGCCAAGCCAGGCTCTCTGTCATCACTCTCCAACCACCTCCAGCCACGACAACGCCCTCGCTGACGACCACCACCAAGATGCGGATTGACATGATAACCCTGACGCGGAAGGACTCCACCAAAGTAATCAAGTCACCTCACCAACTCCTCGACCATTTGACAAGATGGCCACCCCTAACAACCAGGGAGTCATTTATTACCACTTCCTCCAGCACCTGACCCCTGTCTGTGAAGATAATACTTCAAGACATTACCAGCTCCAGTCCCGGGGTCGGGACTTTTCTCTACCAGACGGTAGTGAGATGCGGTCTCAGGATGATAAGACCGCGTCTCTAGCTGCCACTAAACCTGCAGCCAACCCTACTCCTGCCAGCCACCCTGCTCCTGCCCGCATCGCCCGCATATCAACGAGACAGGTGGGACACATAAGACCTGAGTGGACTACACCAGTATACCCTGCCCAGCCAGCTTCTATGGCCCCTACCACCAGAGAGAAAAGTCAGAGGGATAACTACGCTAAACACCCAGCTAACCATCCTAGACTTCCCCAGCCTGATCAACCAGCTACAGGTGGTACTCCTTTATTTTCCAACTTACCTTTCATCTCCCCCATCAAGGACTGCCAAACTACTCCAGACTTTCACTCTCTATTCCCTAGTCTGCCATTTATATCACCCATCAAAACCCCTCAGGATCTTGCAGCCATCCAAGTCATGTCCTTTTCTCGGGCTAGGATGGCGCATAAACCAGCAGTTCAACCCATGCAGCAGTTCTAAAACCTTTTCTTATATGAATCATCCTGCACATGCCATTTCTCATCCACTTCCTCCCCCACCAGGAAGTGATCCCTCCATCTTATAACAGAATCTGCCCGGGGGCATCTAGCTACAAGGTACAGCCAGAGTCCAGGCGCGCCACCCCCAGAGCTACAAGGACATAACCACCACGCGCCAACACCACCCCAGCGCCTTTGATCCTCTCAAGCCGGGTGCCTTAAGTAGGGGCAAGAAGATTGCCTTATACTCACCCAGCCTGGACATCAGTAACTAAGCTTGCCATTTGGTATTATTTAGTTCAGGGTAAGAACAGCCAGAGATAGCTGGTGTTCAACTTGTCAGTTGTGTGCTGTGATCGAAGATCTACCAGGTCGGGTTCCCCCCATCAGGAAGAGGACTAGCTTGGGCAACCCACTTTGGGCTCCCCCTTTCTGGCCTTCGATGCGGTGCACAAACCAAGTACCAAAGGATTCCTACCTTGTTTTGTTCAAGGGATTATGAGGATAGTGTAGTAACTTGAGATCTACCAGATCGGGTTCCCCCCATCAGGAAGAGGACTAATTTTGGGCAACCCACTTTGGGCTCCCCTTTCTGGATTCTCTTTTTGCTACATGGTTCTGATAGTTCCACGAACTAGCAAGGAAGGAAGACACTTACCTTGACCCCCCTTAGACTACCTATAATGTCACTATCTAGACTGCTTGCCACTCTAGGTAGATCATTATGCTAGTCACCCTAACCCCCAAACCTTGTAGCAGAACTCCAGCATATCCTTTGGGGATCACTGCACTGTGGGAGTGCAAGAGGAACCCGGTTGTCCCGTGGTAGGCGCCAAGGTCTAAGGAATCATCTTGTGACTCACCCTGGACCAGTAGCTGGAGTCATCACGCCCTGCCCCCCCCCCCCCCCCCCCCCTCCCCCTGGACCAACTTCCGGAGTCATCACGACCAGCCGCCCTCCGGACTACTGGATCCTCCCTCGATCTACGGGCCCTCCTCTTCACTACAGCTCTCCTTTAAGTGCTTTTGTACCGTTTATGGGTATAGAGTTGACTCAGGGTTGTGGTAGAAGTTATCTTCAGGGGTTCTCATTAACATTACGTCTTGCGAGAGGTCTTTCTTCTCCCTACTTAAATTGACGTTAATTAGCCCACTTGCCGGGACCCATTATACATACCTATCAGGGGATCCTTATATATGCACCTTCCCGGGTTATTGGTCTCCCATAGCCCGACAGAGGGGGCGTGCTTATATAAGACCCATAGCATCAAACACAAACATATTTGCACGTAATCTAGTCCCTTTGTATAATTTCTAGCCTAATTCATTTAACATTCTGTCAGGTTCATAACTCGAATAGATTTCACTCTATCTCAGCTCCTGACGATTGTTGCCTCAGCCTTCAGCACCTTGCTAGTACACAATTAGAGTTAAGGATTAATCTTTGCCAGGTGAGATCTAGCACACCTATAGTATTAATATCATTTGTGAGCCTTTCCGAGCCCACTTCATTGTTGATGACCACTTGGCCATTATTGCTTTAGAGTCAGTTAACGTCACTATATGCCGGGGACATCATTGCATGATCCAGACGGCAGAGATCCTCTCTGAGATCTATTTGGGTAGGAGGTGTACCTCCACCATTTTGGATACCTTATAATTGTATCCTAGGAGTATTATTATTACCTTGAGTCCGGACCCATTGTCCGACTCCTATTGCTTACTTGATAACCTGAGTATTGTATGTCTTAATTATTCTTATTGTTGTTGATGATCTCCAGGTTACAGGTATAAATATATGTCTTGCTCCTCCATGAACCAGGTGTTAAACTGAATAAAACCCATGTTAACTTGTTACCTGTGTGCTCACTATCCTGCCGTGTTGTCTCTTTATTTAAAGTTTAAGGTATACCTATCCAGTTAGAGAGCTGCTCATTGTACAAAGAATATCTCGCGTTCCAATTTGGACCGGGCATAACAATAATGTATTAAGTATTATACATGAAAAGAGAGAGGATAGCTCATTACTTAACCGAAGCAAAAATCACAAAGCGAAGATATCCTATTGGTTAGAGTGTTTGAAATCTGTATGAGGTGACCCTGGATCGAATCCCAGTGATCGCATGCATACTTTCGTTAATTTCTTTGGTGAGTGTTTGGTGTTGGAGTGAAATTAACAAAAATAGAGAATATACGTTAGTTGAAATTGATCCCGAATAAACGTTTTCATTTTTGTTCGGACTTCATCACGTCATGACCATATTAATTACTTAATGATCGTTATAATATGATCAACGACTATAGTTTTATATGTTAAATATAGTTTTGTTCACGGTTGTTACAATGGTGTAATCAGAATTTTTCTATAACCAATAGTTATTGTGTAATGTGAAAAAAATGCAAACATTACCCAGTTTAGCCTAACCTATATTATCTGTGAACATCTGAGGTTTATTTATAGCTATGAATTTGAGATCTACGTAGCCTATAGCTCATTATATGAGAACGAGAATGCAATAACGAAGTTAATACGCCTTATATTGGTTTTCTACGAATATTTATAATTAGAGGGAAATAATAATAATTATATGGTTCACAATGAACCCCGCAACTGCTTATGTTTCTACTTTTAAACTCAAACGTTTTTCCAAAATATCTAGTCATAATATAATTATGACCTATTGCATTCCACAAAACACACATGCGATGATACGAAAAAAAAGCACTTATTCACTGCTATCATTAACAGCACTATCAAAATGTATTTCTATCGCTAAAACACTTACTGGAATACTGGGGTCAGTCTGTCTGCGGTTGGGCCTGGAGGGACGAGAGATGTTGCAGCCCTACTGCTCAACTCCACCGCCCTGAGTATACTAAACACTCAAATTTGAAATTACTCAACAGTCAACACGTGCGGTGGCGCGGGCCGCGGTCAGCTGTGATATAGGCATACAATATGTCGTTATCATGATGATATCCTTGCTAAACTCAAGGTCACACACACACACACACACACACAAGATATATTTAACTCTGAACATATTGAGGCTAAATATATATATATTTATTTGTAATTTCGCAATTTTTCCCATATTTGTTTTTAGTATTACTAACTGTAGTTGATTTTGAGGCCCCCTTAGAAAGCTTGGGGGGGGGGGTCGAGCGCCCCTCGCTGCAAATGACGCCCCTTGTACTCACCGTTGCTGCAAGGTCTATGTATCTTGGGTTGCTGTACGACATCGCACGCTACGACCGTTAGTGAATCCGGGTCCAGGCAACCCTGTTAAGGGCTGCTTCACTTGTCAAGTTTTGTAATTCAAGATCGGCACGTATAGTCCGATCCCAGGTCTTTGTCAGTCCACCCCTTGGTGCAGCTCCCTCCACAATCACAGACCTGCATCTTTTTACCCAATTTTGTTCATCCATTCTCTCCACATGTCCATACCATCCCAGTCTAATTGTACGCATCACCTCGCTAATACTCTTTATACCTAAACGTCTCCTCAGCTCAACATTTGTTATTCTATCCTGTAGCCTGGCCCCACATATCCATATCACCATTGTCATCTCATTACGTTCCATTCTGTTGACATCCTCTACTTTAACCCGGGAACGGCGAGGGGGGGGTAATGAACTAGCTCCCCATGGGCGAGCATATGGGCTCCATTCAGGCCTATAATCGTCATTTTACGATAAACATCGTTATTACCTATTCATATGAGCCTATTTTACCTTCACTATGAAGATAGTAACCTGTAACAACAATCAAACCAGTGAAAATATAATTTTTCTGGTCAAAATCGCGAATATAGATGAACCAGCCCATTCATGAATTTTGGAGAAAATTGAGGCAACCCCTCCGTCCACGAGGCCTCAAGCCACATTGAGCCTACTCATACACACACTCGCTTGTGTAACACACCTGCTTGGCACATAAGAACATCCCCCACACAGTTTGCTAATGTTAGCACAAAAATATACCAACAAATTAGGGGATAACAGGGAAAATAGGTGATAATTGAAGGGGGAGGGGAAAGGGAGGAAGGAGGGGATGTGGAGGAGTGATGTGAGGTATAGGGAAAAAAAATGTTTTTAGTGCTGTTTAACACCTTACGAGCGGCCTATGCGGTTTATTTATGTGTACCGCACAGCGGGGTGTTTTTAGCCAAAATAGGGCTGTTTACGTGATCATTTTCATGCCTAAATAAGACCCAGAACGTAAAACAAGTACCTATCCCTGAAAGGGCATAAACAGAGCTTTCGAATGACACCATAACGATCCTTGTATGATGGATAGTTTTCTTGCAATAACCGTGCAACGCGAGTGTAAAAAGCAGGTAATTCGGTACTTTCAGTACATAATTGAGTATGTAGCGAGTGAGAGAGGGAGGAGGGAGCTGAGATTTGTGTCAGTAGGTTCGCCGCGGTGGTCTGGAGCAGTCATACGCTCGCTAGTCTCCTGCCACCACTTGTCTCTCTCTCTCAGCCACATTACGTGCTGAAATTGCCACTCGAGTTATGTCGAGCGCCGCCACATAGTCCAGCTTTATTTAACTCGACTTATGTTGCTCGCCGCTAATTAAGGGTTAAATGGTATTTTTAGGCCTCCCTCTTAAGAGCTTTGCCGCCGTCGCCCAGTAAAACCTCTTAAGAGCTTTGCTGCCGTTTACGGGTTAACACCCATGTTTCTGAGGCATACGTCATTGCACTTTTAACACATGAGGCATACACCTTTCCCTTCAGGGGGAGAGGTATTCTTTTCATGGTCAAAATTGGCAGCAGTTCTCTGAACTTCCCCCAGCCACATCTAATTCTAGTAACAGTGGCAGCCTCGGCCCCACCACCGGCAGAGATGGTATCCTAGGTAACAAAACTTGTCCACCAGCTCCAATGACTCATTTCCAAAATTCACAGCCACAGGATTATCATTTAGCACAAGCTCGCCCTTGCACACTACGCACTCAAATTTCTCGATTTCTGGCTGATACTTCAGCAGTTTTTTTTTTTATTCTACTACAGCGCTTACTCCCGTGGTGTACCCAACATCGACAGATGCTACACCGAATCGAGTTAGCGCCCACACCCTTTCCACACACTGCACACGGGTATGCACCGCTCTTTTCCACATTCCCTTGTCTCAATCTACAATGCATAACCTTGGTTTTGTTAATATTGACACCTAAACCCTTGCTCACCATGCCCTGTCTCCACCTTCTGAATTTTGCCTCAGCATCTTGCACATTATCAGCTATTAGGACTAAATCGTCTGCATAAAACAGTTCCCACAGGAGTCCGGATCTAAAATTTCTAGACAGTGCATCCAGGACCATAATAAAGAGTAGGTGGCTTAACACTGAACCCTGATGAGCTCCAACACGGACTGTGAACTCCCCACTCAGTACACCTTTCACCCTCACTGCAGTTCGAGAATCGTCATACATCTTCATTATCACAAGCACCAGCCCCTCTTCCACATAAGTTTCCTCATAGCCACAACATCTAGGGCACAACATGCACAATATCTCTAGACACCCTGTCAAAGGCCTTCTCCAGGTCTACAAACACAAAGTAAAGATCCCTGCCTTTTAGTAAGTATCTTTCCTATATCTGCCTGAATATGAAGATAGCATCGGTTGTACCACGTCCTGGCATAAAACCAAACTGCATATCATCAATGGAGATGCTTTGCCTGATCAAACCCTCAAAGACTCTCTCACAGACCTTCATGATTTGGTCAAGCATTTTCAGGCCCCTATAATTACCTCTATCTAGCGCATCCCCTTTTACTTTGTATATATTTACTATTACACTTTTGTGCCAATCCTCGGGGATTTTCTCTTTAATAATGGTGTTTATCATCTGTTACTCAGCTGACACCAGTCTCCCCTGAGGCTTTTATCATCTCAGCGACAATGTCAGAGCATCCTGGAGCTTTACCGTCCTTCATTTTATTGATTGCGTCGCTCACTACAGCTGGTGCTATCAAAGGAGGGGGTCCAGATATTGGTTTTTCGATACAAAGCTGTTCCTTATCCCATTCAAACTCTACATTTAGCAATCGTTCATAGTGTGCCTTCCATGCTTCTCTGAATTCAATCTTCTGCATACACAATTGTCCCATTATCGTTTCTAACACACTGTTCACCTAAAATATCCCTACTGTCATTTTTAACTTGCCTAGCTAGGTTGAAGATCCCATTGGGATTGTCCGTGTTACACACTTGTTCGAGGACCAGGTCCTTAATGCCAAACAAGGATGAGTTAATAGTTACAACGTTCTTTATTTGTGTAGATATATTTGCAAGAGTAGTTTTAAGAGTGTTTGTATACAACCAATTTAAGGGGACTGACCTGCTTTTTTGTCTAGGTAGTAGCCATTCGACCTCATTTAGCCTACTGTTGTAAGATGTTTATCCTCATCCAGGTGTCGATTTGAACCTGGCAAGCGATAGCGAACCACCATATTTTGGATTATATTTTAGACAGCTGACTTAATTTGTACATTTTTCGGTAGAAAAATGTCACCGGCGAAGCTGGATTTTTCCATACAATGATGGCTCGTTATCGCTCGCCAGGAAAATATCGACACTTGGAAGGGGAGAAATGGCTTAAATCAGTAGGCTGAATGGGGCCGAATGGATAAATCCCAGAGGGGAAAAGCAGGTCACCCCTTTTAATACCCTTAGAAAATGAAAGCTTTAGACTGAATAGCTATGTTATGGGGAGGCTTGTTTTTCTGGACCCCCTTTTCCCTCCTGTTTAGCCCCATTCGTTTTGATATTTTAACCCCTTCTGCACTGAAGACGTCTTATTAATGATATTCTTGCTCTATTTAGACGATGTTGTGCAGTTGTAACTGTACAGTCTTGCTAATAAGTCATGTCCCAGCTGTCATTAAGTTTGGTTCGCTCTGTGCTATATTAATGTCTGTCAGATGTTGAATAGGGTGGGACGTCTCGTTAGACAACTTCAAGAGAGCCCTCGATGTCGAACTGCAAAAAGTGCCAGACGAGCCCATCTTTGCAAGAGAGCGAGCTGTTGCTTCAAACAGTCTGCTGCACCAAATCACCACCCAGAACGAGGGGCGGCGCGCTCCTCGGTGCCGCTAGAAGAGTGGCGAACACATCACAAGGTATCAAGGTATATCTCACTCGATATGAAGAAGTGAAGCTTATATATTGCTGATACCAATTATTGAACTAACATACTTGCTGCCGAGACATCACTTATTAGCGCGATTGTACAGGTATGACGTAGGCTGAACATTCATTGATTCGATATGTTCACACTTGTATTGATAAACACACCATCACTTGACTGTGTGTGTGTGTGTGGTCAGGTGCAGCTATTGAGTGATAAGCCTTTACAACGGCACCTCGTATATAATGTGTGTGTGTGTGGGTGTCAGGTCAGGTGAAGCTGTTGAGGGATAAGCCTTTACAACGGCACCTCGTAGCTACCTTTTGAAGAGTGTTGAGAAGGGAGAAGCTAGGGGTGTTGGAGAGAGAGGAAGCTGTTGGAGTGGCTTTGTTGTGTGTGTCATATATTGATGGGTTCACTAATATATAACATCTATAACTAAACAAGAGAAACAACTCGGTAGAAAGCATGCCTACGCTGGCGGAGGTATGTGCTCTACTGATCGCCTCCTGTAGTCTGTTTATTTCCAGCCGATGGTAAATTGAATCCCTTAGCAGCTGATTTATCGATACATAATGACAAAATATGGAACTACTGTCTGCGTCGTATTAATGTCAAGTTTTCATAATTAACAACACATTTCGCTACACAATCTACGTAATAGCTGTGTAACCAAGATAGTAACATGGAAATTTACCCTCAACTGGAAAAACAAAAATAGACTATAAATGGAATGGACACTTCTTCCTCGGTGCTTATAGGCAAGATGGAGAAAATGGCGTTGTGAAGAACTTTACCAATGGTTAAGGGGACACTGGTTATTTTGGGGGGTCTGTTTATTTATATTAATATATTTTTTAGTTTCCTCCCTAGAGCTCCATCAAACTTTAAAAAAACATCCGTTAGATCCCCCTTCGAGATTAATTTGTACATTTTCCAGCCGAAAAATGTACAAATTAATCTCGGAGGGGGATGAAAAATGTCAGGCCGAAGGCTGGTTCCTCCACAATTACAGGCTCGCTATTGCTCGCCAGGAAACAAATTGACACTTAAATAGCGCAAAAGGTCTTAATATTGACAAAGAAATGGGGCGAAAGGTCTTAAAATTGACAAACTAATGGGGCAAACATCTTAAAATCTGAAAACTAATGGGGCTAAACATGAGAGAGAAGGGGGACTAGCAAAACGGCCCATCCCCCCTTAACCCGGGAGCTGCGGGAAGACTCTTAAGAGTTCCCCCGGCGGACTGCGGGAAGACTCTTAAGAGCGAGGCTTTTGAACGCGTACCAAAACCGCGCGTTTATAGGCAGGCGGCTAAAAATTGGTGTGGGTATAGTACTACATGTCAACTCTCGACACCACCCTGCCACACGCTCGCCCCGCACTCGTGCAAGCACCACCGCGCCAGTAACCAAGCACTAGTCATGGAGCCCACACGTCCCTCACGCACGCTCCCTGATGACACAACCAGCCCGTCTTCTGGTGGTGTCAGCCGCCGTGGAAGGCAGAGGGTGGCTGCTAAAGACCCTAGCTACCAGTACGACACGCCCTACAGCTCGGAGGACGAAACTCCAGCACCCAAAGCACGAAAAACACGTGCAAGCACGGCAAAGGTACAGAGGTCATTGGTGTTTCGGGACACTGCCACCACGACCCAGGCCACTGCAACAACCACTACCACCACCACTGCCACCACTGCCACCAGTACCAGCGACGCAGGAGGCCGCCCTAGGGCTGCAGAACCTGCGGGGGCAGGCAAAATCAAAGGCACGGGCGTAGGGAAGAGAACCCATACGCCTGCCACAGTGACCCTACCACCACCACCACCACCACCAGCCGCCCCTGGCCCGGCTGGCCCTGCCGCCCCTGCTGCCCCTGCCCAAGGAAAAGGGAAGGGGAAGGGGAAAGGGAGAGGGAAAGCGACTGCTGGCCCTGCCGGCCCTGCCGGCCCTGCCACCCCTGCCCAAGGAACAGGGAAAGAGAAAGGGAAAGGGGCGACAGGCACCACCATCATCTTGCCTGCCTCCAGGGCCACAAGACCACGCACCACTGCCGCCCCTGCCGACGCCCCTGCCGGCCCTTCTGTCCCTGTCCATAAGACTCCCATACGTGCGACAGTGACCCAAAAAACTCTGACACCATCCAAATATGCCGCCCTGCTGTTTGATGGTGATTCGCAGGGCATTGGCAGCCTGAGTTTCGACGACGACGCCCTAGCACGGGACCAAGGGTGGGAGGATTTTGGGAGTGGACAGTGGCAGTGAGTCCGACGTCGGTGACGAGAATGAGGAAGGGCGTCTGTCAAGTGAAGAGGAGGGTGATGATGATGCAGTGTTGTATCGCGACCATGGAAGCCATATTTCAGACGCAGAAGCAGACGCAGACGACATTCCGATCCCTGGCATGCCTTCGTTCGAGTGGTCTGACGGGATCAATTTTGTACCTGACGTGCCCCAGTTCAATCCTGGGACGTCAGGTACAGCTGACGACTGGCCCTGTGATGAGCACGCAAACGAAAGCGACTTCTTCCTCGCTTTTTTCGATTTTGAGGTAATGACTTACATCGTTGCCCAAACAAACGCCTACTACAGGTGGGTGTATGGCAGATTGGACGTCATTTCTCCAAAAGCGAGAATACGAGGCTGGGTGGATACGACTGTGGAAGAATTCATGACGTTCTTTGCCTTGTTGTTCCTCATGCCTCTTTGCAAGAAGCATGTGTTGCAACACTACTGGAAGCACGACCCTCTCATCGCCACCCCAACTTTCAATAAGTTCATGACTCGTGACAGATTTTTGTTGCTGCTAAGATTTATGCACTTTGCAGACAACGAAAATCCTAACAGGATTGACAGGATATGGAAAGTTCGGGATGTGTTCACCATGTTGTTGGAGAGGTATAGGAAATACTTTTACCCCTTCCTCAATTTGGTGATTAATGAGTCGCTCGTGCTCTTCAAAGGACGTCTTGTTTTCAAGCAGTATATCCCCTTGAAAAGGCATAGGTTCGGAATCAAGCTCTTCGATTTGTGTGACTGTGAAACTGGAATAGTGCTTGACATGATCGTGTATACAGGCACTGACATTGACGTACCGAAAGCCGCTGCCGGTGACCCTATGGGCATGTCAGGTGCCATCGTCAGGAAAATGTTGGCACCTTACCTGGGCAAAGGCCACATCATCTACACTGACAACTGGTATACTTCTCCTGCTCTCTGCCAGTTTCTTCATGACAACCAAACGGGGTCATGTGGGACTGTCAGAAAGACAAGATAGTTTATGCCTAAGTTCACCGGTAATGTCATTCCTCTTACAGATGCCTCCTCTAGTGACACACCTTCTGAAGACGACCTGGCCCAGGAACACTGCGAGAGGCATGTCCGAAGGCGACCAAAGGGGCAGAAATACAAGCAGCTAGAAAAGTCCGGGAAAGTGATAGCCCTGAAGTGGAAGGACAAACGAGACGTCCACCTGCTTTCCAACGAGGGACCCAGATGGACTCTGGTAAAATCCACTACAAAACCAGGAAGACCATCTACAAGCCCGACATGGTAGTGGACTATACCAAGAACATGCGCCTGGTGGACAAGTCTGACTGTCAGCTGTCAGGCATTGAGTGTCTGAGGAAGACTGTGAAGTGGTATCACAAGCTCTTCCTCCACCTAGTTGACATCACGATGCTCAACGCCTACAACTTGTGGTTGGTGAAGAGGGAGATGTCCCCAAACCAGAAGCTGAAATTCCGGGAGTTCATGTATAACGTGGCATACCAACTCCTGGAGAAGTATGGCACCACCACTCACAGATGTACGGCATGGCGTGGGGATCACGTTCCTGACAGAATCCAGCTGGGTGTCGAAAGACACTACCCAACCAACACCGAGCTGATTGGCACTCGTCACAGGCAGGTGCAGTGCCACGTCTGCAGCTCCAGTGTGAGAAAACCCCACGTCACCAAAAGAGTCACCTCAATGTGCGCGGAGTGCAAAGTTGCACTCTGCTTGGGTGACTGCTTCAGGGACTACCACACCTTCAAAAACTACTGAGTGTTGCCCCCTGCCCTGCCCTGCCCTGGACTCGCCCCGTGCCCTGCCCTGGACTCGCCCCCTGCCCTGCCCTGCCCTGGACTCGCGCCCTACCTTACCTGACCTGACCTAATTGATCACGCTACCTCATAATGAAACATATATATTATATAATGTATAAGTTCCAAATATGTCCCTGTGATATAGCTTTTACATTATATAATTATATGTTTCATTATTTAGTTTATAAGTTTCAAAGATTTACATGTAATATGCCTTCTTTTTTTAGTATATCAATATATATGTTTGTTATAGCCTAAATAATGTGTAAATATTTTCTTACCTCAAATGAATTGTACAAAAATAAATATATTTCAATAAATCCTGTGAAACCTACTAAGATAATAAAATAAAACAATAAAAAAACAAAAAAAAACAAGGTCATGTCATTGTATTCTTACAATATGATATATTCTATGAATATTTCATATTGTTTGAATACAATGGCATGATCTTGTAAAAAAAAAAAAATTATCAAAATTTATCTAAACAGTATAAAACCTTCCCCATAACCCCCTCCTGGATTCGATCCCACTACCCTACCACACTTTGAGTTTTCCAGTCCGCGACCTTACCAACCATGTCACAGGAGCTCATACCAAATGTCACTCAAAACTTCGTGTCTACAATCGAAATAACAATATACAAAAAAAAATGAATTATCCCACCAATTTACGTTTGTAAATTGATGGGATTATCAATTATATCATGCAAAGGTTTATAAAAGGTTGTCTCTGTCAAAAATTAGTAATTATATAACTTTATTCTGTCAAAAATTGCCCAAACACTCAGCAAAATTGCCCCTCTCAGTGTGACTCCACTCATTATCACACGGTCAAGCGGTCACGGGGTGACCCTTGCCGCTCCTTGCTGCTCCAGCCACAGCAGCTCTGTCTGGGAACAAAATTTGTATAAATACAATAATGCATAAAATACTCTTCACAAATACATTTGTATTGTGTAATATTATAAATAAAAATGAATAATAACTGTGTGGGTGTCGAAAATTGCTCAACCATCTTTCTTATGTCTCGCCTACGCACGTATATTGGATTATACATAGTCATGACTGTCATACAAATACTTGCAGTAGGTCTCGAATATACATTTAGATTGCATATTACTTGGAAATAAATAAATATAAGTTTCTCTGGTGGCAATCTACCCTTTCGCAAGTGTAAGGAGACACCAGTCTATATTTAGCTCTCTATCAAAAAAGGCAATCTGCCTATGTTTACTGACCACCCTCGTTGCTGGTCTATAATATAGTACTTTATTTACAGTCAATGGCCTACATGTTTCTGTGGTACTTCACATGTGTCTAAAATGCAATGTCTGCTTGCATAAAAATGTAATTCTGAAGTCCATTTATACGTACGACATACGCATGTCTCACTTTCTCTCTCTCTCCATTCCTGACTCATGTTATTGTAGACCTCTTGGTGGCAACGAACACCAGACACCTGCTAGACATAAGGTTCAAAATCCCAAGACATCCATACGCCTGGGGCGCCTCCACAATTATCACACAGCTCCGTATGTTTCTTGATAGCTGCGTATGTTTCTCCCTGCCTTCACTCTCTCCACGACTCACTCCCTGCCTCCCTCCCACCCACGCACCCCCACCCACCCTTTTAGGCTTCCGTCTGCTAGAAACTCATTGATAATGTGCGTAAATATCGCATGAATTGGTCTATATGCGGTATATATATTGATATATGGCACGTCTACATACGTACAAGTCTGTATTATAGCATGACAGTGCTCTAAGTACAAGATATAAGTGATATTTATGGCGTAACACACCCTCTCCCCCTTTCATTCCCAGCACAACTCAATCACACCTTGGTTCACGCATAGAAACTCATTGATAATATGCGTAAATATCGCATGAATTGGTCTATATGCGGTATATATATTGATATATGGCACGTCTACATACGTACAAGTCTGTATTATAGCATGACAGTGCTCTAAGTACGAGATATACGTAATATTATAGCGCAAACCACACTCTCATCTCATAAATTGCCGCCAAACCTCCAACCCATCTTCATTCCCGCCTAAAAATGCTTTGATAATTCCCTTATATATTGCAATTTTTGGTCACTATGAGGCATATTCATTGTTATATGGGTGGCCTACACACGTATACGTACTCTACATAGCCTAAAAGGGATCAAAAAAGGAGATATACGTGATAATACGCGGTAATCCACCCCCTCCTCCCTCTGGTTCTATCCCCTGGGCGCGTGAAAATTCGGCAGGGAAATCTCGCCGCTCGATGACAATCTAGCCGCGCGGTGCCATTCGCTCCACATTTTTCAACTACGGACCGTTCCCCCACCCCCCCCAGACATTTTTTGGGGGGTCAAATATATATGGGCCGATGCACGCAAACATTCCCTACACGCTGATGTACTTTTTATCGAAATTGGCAATGGGTCCCAAAATCATCATACATGCGCACAGTATGACCCTGTAAAAAAAAACCTGTGCGCCACAGAGAGGTTTATTAGCCTAGCCTATATTCTATCATCTATTCCAGGCAAGATGGATGTTCAACTATAGGTGCTGGAGAACTTTATCAATGGAGCCTTCAAGTCATGTCCCTGTCTATTGAAGTTTGACTCTCGTGCCTCAATTGACAACATTATTAATCTACTTGCTTCCATTCCAGTCAAGGCAGACAATATAGAGATGGTAACAAATATTATCAATGGTTAACCCTTACTATACCAGCGACGGACATTGGCCGTCAGTAAAAAAGTAACTCGTCAATACCAGCGACGGACGACGCACGTCCATAATATGCGGTCCTTGTAACTGCCTGTATCGAGCGGTACCTGGTACCATGACTTGTACGCACTGCTCTGAGACAGTGGCAACACTTCTCAGCTAAATTCCAAGCTCCCACAGGCTAGCTGGGTCAGTGCTCCTCCAACCTTTGAGGTGGGAGGGTGTTCTCTCTTGACTCTGAAGCCATTTTGGCCACATTGCCTGGTACTGGAGGGTACATTTATGGTAATTAAAATGCCACAGGAACGCTGTGGTACGAAAATCCTGAGAGCGAAACCTCCAACCCTAACGAGCCACAGGAACGAAAATCCTGAGAGCGAAACTACCATCCCCAACGAGATCCCAGATCCCTTTTTCCTTTCCCGATTTGGTCTCTCTCTCTCTCTCAATTCATTCCACATATTATACGTCTCTCAATCACAGTCTTCTAATATACAAACCACAATACTTTAATCACTGATATTCTTGATGTACCACCTAAGTATGTATTTAATTAGGTAAGCACCATACAGACTATAATACTTTCATTGTGTAGGTTTGAGGCGATCTAAGACACCTAAACTTCCATTTCACACCAAATCAGATCGTGATTACGTCAGCCCTGTATTTAGTTATATAACAATCATAGCCCCCCAATTCTAAGTCTCTAACCTCCCGTGGTTTTATCCACTAACTATAGATTCCCAACCTTTAACCACGACTCTATACACCCGATAACCCTATGCCAGTTATTGTATTGATTTAGGCCTGTTAATTAGGATAAACTCACTATGACCAATCTGCAGACGATTATCAGGAGAGATGCAGGAAAGCTACCTCGTATCTCCCTTTCCATGACGAGTATAGACATATGTACCCCCGTGCTCAGTCGCCCCCTTGCCTTGTTCTTCTAGTAACTAAGTGTATATATAATATTAACCGGAGTATGCCACCAGTATTGATACGACATAGCGGCACTGTCCTTGTGTCGTATTGTGCCACGTGCAGACCAACCAGGTTTCATCCTCTTATTAGGACGACGGCTATAATGTCATCATTCATGCATGCATTCAATCCTTAGGTTAATTATCTTTTATCCGCCATTGTGTTCATCTCTTCCATTTACTTTTCCACAATTGTTATACGTCTTCCAATCACCTCCTTCGTATACACAATCCACACTACTCTATTTTGCTCAATTTCATTATTATCGAGAAGATGGCGGGAGGGATGAAGGGTGCGGGCGTAGCCCTCTCTCTATGTATCATCCTTCTCAACATCCAGAGGGGCTGTGCTGATATACAGGTGCAGAGGGGACCGGTAGTGTACCAGGTCAACACTAAACAAGTATTGAGGGACCTCGTCACACAGAAATCACACACGAGTGAAATTTCTGTCACCATTCCTGCCTGGTCTATTTCATATATCGGGAAGACGCCGCGGCTTGGCAAGTACTCTGGCACAACCTCGCTACAACACCTATTGTGCTACACTCTAATTAGCTGCGGAGATGTAGAGACCAACCACGGCCCTAGTTCAACGTTGAAGAAACCTCACCACCAAACAAGTAAGGCAGACACCGACATTTCAACAGTCCCTAGCAGTAAAATTCGTTATAACAAACTGGGCCAGCAGGCACCCAAGTCTCCCGTCACGCTCCAACTCACAACCAAGACCGCAGGGCAACCGCCAGCACAGTGCCAACACTCTACCTACTCAACATTACCCTCAACTGTATCATCACTACCACAGATATCGGTGACCCAAGTAACACAACATGCAACCATAACACCCAAACAAGCAGGAAGCTCTAGCAAACACATCGACAATGAAGTAACAGCAACGAACAGCAACGAACTACCGCAAGATGGCGGGAGGGATGAAGGGTGCGGGCGTAGCCCTCTCTCTATGTATCATCCTTCTCAACATCCAGAGGGGCTATGCTGATATACAGGTGCAGAGGGGTCCGGTAGTGTACCAGGTCAACCCTAAACAAGTATTGAGGGACCTCGTCACACAGAAATCACACACGAGTGAAATTTCTGTCACCATTCCTGCCTGGTCTATTTCATATATCGGGAAGGCGCCGCGACTGGGCAAATTCTCTGGCACAACCTCGCTACAACACCTATTGTGCTACACTCTAATTAGCTGCGGAGATGTAGAGACCAACCCCGGCCCTTGTTCAACATTGAAGAAACCTCACCACCAAACAAGTAAGGCAGACACCGACATTTCAACAGTCCCTAGCAGTAAAATTCGTTATAACAAACTGGGCCAGCAGGTACCCCAGCCTCCGGCCGTCACGCTCCAATTCAACCCACAAAACAATCCAACACTATCGGTGGCTCAAAATGTAACTGGAGCAGCTAGGAAGAAAGGCATCAGTCGCAACAACATCAACAATGGAGCAGCATTAGCAGCCAGGAATAAGGACAACATCATCAAACAGCAAATACAGGTGGGGCAGGGAGGGGTCACAGGGGGAGACATAGCCACAGACAGTCCCCACCCTAGCAGCACAGCTGATCATCACACCGCCAGACGTACGACGAACAATACAAAGAATCTATGTACAGTGTGCGATATTAGATTCAACAAAAGGAGTCCAACATCACAATGTAGTATTTGTAATGAAACAGCACACGATCGATGTTCTTATGTTAACAGCAGAAAAGAAATGGAATGCGATAAATGCAGTGAACTAGCAATTACCCACTCCACCAACTCTACATTACCCACAGCATTACCATTAATACCACAGATATCGGCGACCCA
This sequence comes from Paralithodes platypus, assembly GCA_032716605.1. Lineage (NCBI taxonomy): Eukaryota > Metazoa > Arthropoda > Malacostraca > Decapoda > Lithodidae > Paralithodes > Paralithodes platypus. The sequence continues at coordinate 17,176,187 of CM064514.1, forward strand.
AGTAGCACAACATGCAACAAGAACAACAATAAAAACAGGTAGCACTCGCAAATACATCTACAGGGAAGCAGCATCAACGGACAATGAAAACAACAACAACAACAACAGTAAACAACCACAGCCCGACCGCGAGTATCCCCTACTCTCTCCCGCACAAACAGCTGATCGACGCGGACCAAACCACACCTCCAGTCGTATGATAAACAGTAAGAAAAAACTATGTATAGTCTGTAATATTGGTTTCAACAATAGGAGTTCACTTTTACAATGCAACAGTTGTAATGAAATTGTTCATAACCGATGTACTTACGTTAACAGTAGAAACAAAGTTGAATGTGTTAAATGTAGGAACTCAGCTGTACAACATCGCGAATCTATTTGTTTTATTTGTGAATCACTCATAACACGACGTCAGAAGATCCAAAACTGTGTAAAGTGTAAACAGGTAGCTCACATGAAGTGCATCTCTAAGAAGACCAACAGTGAAGAACGGGAATTCCTTTGCAATAAGTGTGCCTTGCATTCATTACCGAATATTAATGTAAATGATCCAAGTATTAACAACTCAGAATCCAGCCAGGACACATTCAAAATCAAAGATGAATACAGAGTGTTCACCAACAAAGGGCTCCATCTTATCCACATTAACGCCAGATCAATGTACCATAAATTGTCAGAAATAAACTTGTTAGCTAATAAGGCCAAAGCTTCAATAATTGCAATCACAGAAACCTGGCTGGATTCAAGTATAAACGATGGTGAAATAAACATTCAAGGTTTCAACATGGTTAGGAATGATCGCAATAGGCATGGGGGAGGAGTATGTCTGTATGTAAAAAACAACCTCACACACACAACTAGGACCGACCTCCATGTAGAAAATCACGAAGCTCTGTAGATCGACCTACACCTGCCGAGGACAAGACCCATCACAATTGGGGTATGCTATAGGCCACCAGCCGACACACAATTCTTGACCAAATTTGAACGAACTTTGTCATCGCTAGACCCTCGGAATGAATCCATCATACTAGGGGATTTTAACCTGTGTTACAAACAACGAAATGATAGGCTTGTACGAGAATATAGGCATATACTGACAATGCACAATCACAAACAACTCATCACAACCCCCACACGTATCTCTGAGAACACTGCCACAATATTAGACCACATAAACTGTAACAGAGAGGACAAAATATCCCAATCAGGGGTTATACAGACTGGGATAAGTGATCACTTCGTCACATATTGCACAAGGAAAACCACAAAAATTACCCTAGAGAATCACAAGATTATCAAAACAAGGTCACTCAGAAACTACAATAAGGAAACATTTCTGGACATTTTATGGAATACAGACTGGTCTCCAGTGTTTGGAAGTACAAACGTTAATGACGCATGGGTTGGCTTCAGAACCATCATCACAAACATCCTAGACGAAATAGCTCCTCTGAAAGACATACGAATTAAAGCAAGGTCAGACCCATGGATCAACAATGACATACTACACCATCTGGAACACAGAGACAATCTGTTAAAAAGGCTAGCGAAACATAGACAGGATCAAGGTCTGAAACATGAGTTCAACAGGGCCAGGAATAAACTAAGTAGGAAAATGAAATCAGCGAAAAATAATTATTTTCACAATAAGGCAGAGGAATATCAGAATAACCCAAAGAAACTATGGAGGCACCTAAAAACAACAGGCTACAGCAACAAGACAAGGGATTCGTCTAACACTAATATTGCTCTCACCATTAATGATCAGGTTTGACACGATAAACGACAAATTTCAACCTACTTTCAACTCCTTCTTCACTTCCATAGCAAACACACTTGCACAGAACCTACCTCAACCTCTCAATAAATACACGACAACAACGGCCACCTTTCGTAATTTCTACAGAGATAAAGACATACACCCGAACACATTTAGATTGCAAAATGTTACACCAAAATACACTTTTGACGAGCTGTCTAACCTAAATGTACATAAGAGCACAGGACCAGACAAAATTCCTGCCAAATTTCTACGAGATGGAGCCATTGGTATAGCAGGCCCCCTAACCCACATCATCAACTTGTCAATTAACACCAACACAGTACCTGCTGAACTGAAGGAAGCTATTGTAACCCCTCTATTCAAGAAAGGAAATAAACTAGAAGTTGGCAACTACAGACCAGTTAGCATATTTTGTATTGTATCTAAAATCCTTGAAAGAGCGGTATACACCCAAATTGAACACTACCTCAAACAAAATGATCTATTCTATAAGTTTCAATCAGGTTTCAGATGCATGTACTCGACAGACTCCTGTCTCATCCACTTAACGGATCACATTCGTAAAGAAATGTCTAAAGGTAACTACACCGGTATGGTTCTTCTTGATCTACAAAAAGCGTTTGACACAGTAGACCATGGTATCCTATGTAATAAACTACAAGCTATGGGCATAGGGTCTGTGAACTGGTTTAAATCTTATCTTAGTGGTAGAACCCAAAGAGTCAAAATTGATGATAATATATCTGATCCTATGCCAATTAACTGTGGGGTCCCGCAGGGAAGCATCCTTGGTCCCTTACTCTTTCTCTGTTATGTGAACGACATGGAACTGAGCGTCTCATGTAAATTATTACTGTATGCAGACGACAGCGTGCTTCTGGTTTCAGGGAAAGACCCAATAAGTATTGCCGCTTCACTTTCCAAAGAACTAGCATCATGTAGTGAATGGCTAGTGGACAATAGACTATCTCTTCACCTGGGCAAGACGGAAGCCATCTTATGTGGAACAAAACGCAAACTGAAAGACATTGTGGGCTTCTCGGTCAACTGTAATGATATTCCTATAACAACAGTGTCACAAGTTAAATATCTCGGACTGAAACTGGACGCGAGTTTGTCAGGTGAAACAATTTTGGAATCTATCCTGAGTAAGTGTAGAGCACATAAAAAATACCTGTATAGACAGGTGGGATGCTTGCCCGCGGCGACCAAAAAGACCCTCTGCCAAGCGCTTGTTCAATGTCATTTTGACTATTCTGTGTCATCCTGGTACTCTGCATCATCTAAATCAGCACAGCACAAACTTCAGGTCACTCAAAATAAAATGGTTAGGTTCATGCTGAACCTAGGACCCAGATCACATGTTGGCCAGGAACAACTTCAGTCACTAGGTATGCTCAATGTTTCTGACAGGGCCAAACAAATCAGGATAACTAATGCCTTCAAAATTTTCTATGACAGAGCTCCAGAGTATCTAAAGAATTATTTTGTTAAAGCAAATGAGAGGAGTGGACATAATACAAGAAACGTGATGTTTAATTTCAAGGTCCCGAGAATCCAAGGACAGGGTAAGCAAACATTCTTCTTCACTGCCATCAAAGACTGGAACGACCTACCCCAGTCAGTCCGTGAAAAGAGAACACTGTATTCCTTCAGACGTAGCCTGAAGGAACACCTGAACCGGACAGCTGCGAGAAGGGAGCACCAAGCTTATGTCTACTACTAAATACGACATAAGAGATAGACAAACCAAACTGAAATGATTACTGATTACGGATTACTGATATTTACTATAGGATGTAAGGTATCTTAAAATAACCCCCTAGAAATACTTTTTCTAAAGTATCTATTTCTTTATCCTCCCCTTTTCCCCAGCTAACCTAATCCCACAAGGACCCCAATGGAAATACGCCTAGCGGCCTTATTGGGCTATCCTTAGTTGGAATTATGCAAGGCTGGTACATGTCATATTTGTAACAAACTATATGGTACCAACTCTGTAAATTGCTGACTGAATAAATATTATTATTATTATTATTATTATAACAAGAAAGACAATAAGAGAAACCACCCACCCCCCACAACACGACGCCGGTGCACAACAAATCAACCAAACCTACTACAACACAACACAACACTATCGGCGACCCAGGTAGCTCAACATGCAACCAGAACAGCTAAAAAAGAAGGGATCAGTCGCAACAACATCAACAATAAAGCAGCAACAACGGCCAAGAACAAGGACATCAAACAACAAATACAGGTAGGGGTGGGAGGGGGGCAAGGCAAGGCCACCTAGAGTACCAGGCCGTGTCGACCATTCTGTGACGTAGGCAATGGGGTGCTACATCCACTGCCCGCGCTCTGTCCCCATTTTATAAATACTCTCTTTTATTCTTTTCTCTGTTAAATTTTAGATAAACGTACAAACAAATGATATATTTTACGTTTAAGGTGTATGCAAAACCACTATCTACCTATATCTTACTTTATTATACTCTATATTATGATACCGATATCATAACAACATGTTTTGGTTATTTCTTGCATATGACTTATACCTTGAACAAGTAGTTGTACAAGATTAAAACTTATTATAAGTATATCTCATTACTTTGTTATATTGGAGTAAAATAAAACACAATGATATATACATTACTATATTATATACAAAGACATAAACAACCTTACTGAAGAGACAATTTACGTGACATCCAATATTATTCGTGAACAAATATATAATTAACTTAATTATATACTATATGTATGAAGATGAACAATATATTTACTGTAACACACACACACACACACACACACACACACACACACACGATATCATATTATATACTATGCAATACAGTACACATTATCTATTTCTCTAGGGTTTGAAGCTTTCTCTTCACGCCTACATTCTTATTAGCTCTGTTAGCTGTTGGGATGTTATTTTCTTTAGCACAGTAATTATTTAAAATTGCATTTGTTGAAGCATATACCACCATACTTTCTATTTTTTCGGTGTTATGACCATTTTCACAGATATCACTAGGGAACAGGAGAT
>CM064514.1:17186030-17539633 GCA_032716605.1 Paralithodes platypus
AATGATAGGCTTGTACGAGAATATAGGCATATACTGACAATGCACAATCACAAACAACTCATCACAACCCCCACACGTATCTCTGAGAACACTGCCACAATAATAGACCACATAAACTGTAACAGAGAGGACAAAATATCCCAATCAGGGGTTATACAGACTGGGATAAGTGATCACTTCGTCACATATTGCACACGAAAAACCACAAAAATTACCCTAGAGAATCACAAGGTTATCAAAACAAGGTCACTCAGAAACTACAATAAAGAAACATTTCTGGACATTTTATGGAATACAGACTGGTCTCCAGTGTTTGGAAGTACAAACGTTAATGACGCATGGGTTGGCTTCAGAACCATCATCACAAACATTCTAGACGAAATAGCTCCTCTGAAAGACATACGAATTAAAGCAAGGTCAGACCCATGGATCAACAATGACATACTACACCATCTGGAACACAGAGACAATCTGTTAAAAAGGCTAGCGAAACATAGACAGGATCAAGGTCTGACACATGAGTTCAACAGGGCCAGGAATAAACTAAGTAGGAAAATAAAATCAGCGAAAACTAATTATTTTCACAATAAGGCAGAGGAATATCAGAATAACCCAAAGAAACTATGGAGGCACCTAAAAACAACAGGCTACAGCAACAAGACAAGGGATTCGTCTAACACTAATATTGCTCTCACCATTAATGATCAGGTTTGCCACGATAAACGACAATTTTCAACCTACTTCAACTCCTTCTTCACCTCCATAGCAAACACACTTGCACAGAACCTACCTCAATCTCTCAATAAATACACGACAACAACGGCCACCTTTCGAAATTTCTACAGAGATAAAGACATACACCCGAACACATTTGGATTGCAAAATGTTACACCAAAATACACTTTTGACGAGCTGTCTAACCTAAATGTACATAAAAGCACAGGACCAGACAAAATTCCTGCCAAATTTCTACGAGATGGAGCCATTGGTATAGCAGGCCCCCTAACCCACATCATCAACTTGTCAATTAACACCAACACTGTACCTGCTGAACTGAAGGAAGCTATTGTAACCCCTCTATTCAAGAAAGGAAATAAACTAGAAGTTGATAACTACAGACCAGTTAGCATATTTTGTATTGTATCTAAAATCCTTGAAAGAGCGGTATACACCCAAATTGAACACTACCTCAAACAAAATGATCTATTCTATAAGTTTCAATCAGGTTTCAGATGCATGTACTCGACAGACTCCTGTCTCATCCACTTAACGGATCACATTCGTAAAGAAATGTCTAAAGGTAACTACACCGGTATGGTTCTTCTTGATCTACAAAAAGCGTTTGACACAGTAGACCATGATATCCTATGTAATAAACTACAAGCAACGGCCATAGGGTCTGTGAACTGGTTTAAATCTTATCTTAGTGGTAGAACCCAAAGAGTCAAAATTGATGATAATATATCTGATCCTATGCCAATTAACTGTGGGGTCCCGCAGGGAAGCATCCTTGGTCCCTTACTCTTTCTCTGTTATGTGAACGACATGGAACTGAGCGTCTCATGTAAATTATTACTGTATGCAGACGACAGCGTGCTTCTGGTTTCAGGAAAAGACCCAATAAGTATTGCCGCTTCACTTTCCAAAGAACTAGCATCATGTAGTGAATGGCTAGTGGACAATAGACTATCTCTTCACCTGGGCAAGACGGAAGTCATCTTATGTGGAACAAAACGCAAACTGAAAGACATTGTGGGCTTCTCGGTCAACTGTAATGATATTCCTATAACAACAGTGTCACAAGTTAAATATCTCGGACTAAAACTGGGCGCGAGTTTGTCAGGTAAAACAATTTTGGAATCTATCCTGAGTAAGTGTAGAGCACGTATAAAATACCTGTATAGACAGGTGGGATGCTTGCCCGTGGCGACCAAAAAGACCCTCTGCCAAGCGCTTGTTCAATGTCATTTTGACTATTCTGTGTCATCCTGGTACTCTGCATCATCTAAATCAGCACAGCACAAACTTCAGGTCACTCAAAATAAAATGGTTAGGTTCATGCTGAACCTAGGACCCAGATCACATGTTGGCCAAGAACAACTTCAGTCACTAGGTATGCTCAATGTCTCTGACAGGGCCAAACAAATCAGGATAACTAATGCCTTCAAAATTTTCTATGACAGAGCTCCAGAGTATCTAAAGAATGATTTTGTTAAAGCAAATGAGAGGAGTGGACATAATACAAGAAACAGGATGTTTAATTTTAAGGTCCCGAGAATCCAAGGACAGGGTAAGCAAACTGTTATGCCCTGTTTTTCTACAGGTTTAACTTGGGTAATGTGAGTTCTAAATTGACTGGGTATATAAGGCTGCATGCACAATACAAGATATGAGGAATAGAGAACACAAAGAAACACATGGTAGCAAGTTACATGATCACGTTTATTGATATACCACTGCAGAATACTTGTGTAAGACAATATAATAGAATTGAACAACACTAGCATAAGTGGATCTGGATGGAGCCTAGTCTCCCACTTCCAACGTTCAGGTATTAATCTTCTGATCACTGGCTTTGATTTCACAGGTTTATATACCGAAGACCATCAATGTTACTTATAGATTCATATTCACTGTTAGATTTATTACTGGTAGCTCTGGTGCACAAGTAGTAGTTCACAGACTAGATTAGACACACGTATTTTAGAGCACGGGAATTCTAGTAACCTCAGGGGGTACTGATCTAAGTTTTATATCCTTGTCTCAGAAATACATAGAACGCAAATCAGTGGGCGAACGTTAGATATCACTAGAGTTTTAATATCTGAATAAGGTAATTACGAGAGTCAAGGTCGCCTGTTAATTAAAGAGCACTGATCGCTTAGTACGTCCCAAATGGAATGGTTAAGTATGAGTTACACTGGACAAGGTCTTAGCCACTTCGTAGAAATATTAATTAGTGAATCTCTAAACAGCACAGTAATATGTAGTACTGCTAAAGGGAATCTTGGGTAGTATCTGATGGGTCTGGTCCTGGTTATCTTGCGTCCATGATGTTGGGGGCTAACGACTGGTTCCGCGGCCGCCCAGGGGGGCCATATGTGTGAAGTTCTTCAATACGTGGGCAGGTCCTTCTATCCAAATCTGCCACGGAGTCTGCCGGCTCTGGGATCTCACTCCGGAACAACACAAGGGCAGAGCTAGAAGTTAACTGCAGGGTAGTGACCCCTGGTTGGTGTCTAGCTTTCAACTGATTTGGCTGGGGGCGGGAGTTAGATTTATAGGCTCGGTTCTGGACCCTGTAGACAGTAGGGATCTCGAGTCTTATGGACTTAATTGAGCTCTCAATAGATATGGGGACTAGGTAAGATGGTATTTACTGTTGTGGCACAGGGCGATAGGAAGCCTTTATATTTTCATATAACTGAGCCTTAGTAAGAGGTACTATTTTGGCTATACTGGACGTATTTAGGGGAGAGAGACTGGATCTACTTTGCGAGGAGGATGGGGACAGCTGTGATAGGAGCGTCTCTCTAGATTGTTCAATCTTCATTCTATGGTATAGCTGAGGTGCTAATTTAGTGATCAGAGCATGCAAGAAAGGTAAATGGTTTATTGTGAGTTAATAGAGGTTAGTAAAGGTGTTAGTCATTCATGGTTAGTTCATTGATAGGAAGAATTCCTGTGCTACCTGGCAATGACTCGAAAGTCAAAACAGGGGCCAGGTATACCTCCGCGGGGGTGGGGGTCTCCCTCCTCGGGTGGGCAAAAAGGGGGAGCTGGGCGCCCTCTCTCTGTGATCGTCGTCCGGCGGCTGTGGCTAGGGGCTTGCCATATCACCAGTGTTTGTAATAACCCTCTGTGTATGAGACAGATGTGGGTGTCTTTAATACCAAAACCGAAGGTGCCTTAGCTAGCTGGTTTTACTCGGCTGGTTGTTAATTGTAGGGTTTGCTGGATGTGGTGGAGACTGGGTTGCTAACTCTGCCACATTTATCTGGAAGTATGGCAATAGAAGTTAGTTACTGGCGGGGCGGCTAGCCTCGCACCGACGACCATTGGGTGCAGGGTTGTGAATGTGTTGTAAGAGAATAGATGGCATGCATGGGGCTAGTAAAGTTCTAATGTTGTTCTGGCCTACTAAGTGAAGGTAGGCTGGATAGGAGTATATATATAAAAGGTTGGAGAGCGTTAGCAACGGACAATTCAAGGATCTTCAAGAGGTATGAGAGAGAGGCTAGGTCGGACAAGAGTCGAGAAGCGCGGGTGTCTTAATGAGAGGGGGGGGAAGAGTTCAAGGGCTACAGGGAAATTTTGCCCCTAAGGTCCCTGGGCGTGGGGGTGGCATTAGGCTACAATTGATATGGAAGTTTGAAAAGGCAGTAGAATACGTTAGCCAAATGCTACCGGGGAATGCAACTATGGGGTGGTATATGAGTCTGGAAAAGATAGAGTTATGTGATCAGTCAGAGGGTTATGGATACTATTAGTTGGCCCTGGGAACTGCGTTTTCTATTAAATATAAAATACCAACCACAGCGGCAGTTCGTAGGGGTACTTAGTTATTGTTTTCGGGGTACTTATGACAGATACTGGTAACCAGGTTATCTTATACAATCTCTGGTTGGGGTAAGAGGTGTAAGACACGAAGTAAATTGGCGTAGTGTGGGCTGTGGATACGAAGGAGGCAAGGGGAAGACGTATGACAATTGTGGAAAGTAAATGGAAAAAGGTGAACACAATGGCGGATAGAAATACTTAACCTAAGGATTGCATACATAGATTTATGGGGCGATGGGTCTTCAGAAGCTTAGTCTGGCAAGACAAGATGTTAGGGAATGTTAATATTAATACTTAGTTACTAGAGGAACAATGCAAGGGGCGACTGAGCACGGGTTACATATATCTATACTCGTCATGGAAAATGATATACGAGGTCTAGGGACAAGCGTGGGTGTTTGAACTTCTAAGATATATAACATCTACTTCTCGGGTGTAAGAACATACATAGATATAATTATGGCTGTCTGATGTGTTGGCATTGGCTCAACGTCGGGACAGGGCATGGGTGTTTTTAATATGAATGTATATTCCTGTTCATCATCTTTGTAGTTAGGAGTGTAGGACACGAGAGGGTTAGTGTACGTGAGGTGTGGAAAATGGTCAGTTTAGAAAAGGTAAGTGGGTGCGTCCTGGAGCTGTTTAGCCCTGCGGGCTTGGGCCTGTCTGAAATGGCTGGCTCGGTCAGCTGGTCCTTTCGTTCTGTGGACCTTTCCTTTGGTGTTTCTGTGTGGTGTTCGTTCATGGCTTCTGTGGTGGGCTTCTCGTTCTGGGGCATTTTACAAACATTCTTCTTCACCGCCATCAAAGACTGGAATGACCTACCCCAGTCAGTCGGTGAAAAGAGAACACTGTATTCCTTCAGACGTAGCCTGAAGGAACACCTGAACCGGACAGCTGCGAGAAGGGAGCACCAAGCTTATGTCTACTACTAAATGCGACATAAGAGATAGACAAACCAAACTGAAATGATTACTGATTAGTGATTACAGATTACTGATATTTACTATAGGATGTAAGGTATCTTAAAATAACCCCCTAGAAATACTTTCTCTAAAGTATCTATTTCTTTATCCTCCCCTTTTTCCCCAGCTAACCTAATCCCACAAGGACCCCAATAGAAATACGCCTAACGGCCTTATTGGGCTATCCTTAGTTGGAATTATGCAAGGCTGGTACATGTCATATTTGTAACATACTATGTGGTACCAACTCTGTAAATTGCTAACTGAATAAATATTATTATTATTATTATTATTACCCTCTGCTCAGGGTACCCTGTTTGGGTCATCCAGTCCACTTATCCTTCACGCCCCGCTGCACACACCACTCTACCTGTTCGATCGTAGGGAGATGCCACCCCTATGTCCAGCGCATTAAGGGTCACTATCCTAGGTCACGAGCGGCGCGGCGCCTAGCCTCAAACCAACCCCTTTACAATTCACAACCCTTTCCCCCACCTCGCGTATACACTACCCCTCGTGTCCTACACCTCTACCTACCTGATGATGAACATAAATACACCTTAAGTTAATACACCCATGCCCTGTCCCTAAGTTAGGATATTAATATCAACATACTCTAAAATACCTTGTCTTGCCAGACTAAGTTTCTGAAGACCAATCGCCCCCATAAATCTATGTATTCAATCCTTAGGTTAATAATAATAATAATAATAATATTTATTCAGTCAGCAATTTACAGAGTTGGTACCACATAGTTTGTTACAAATATGACATGTACCAGCCTTGCATAATTCCAACTAAGGATAGCCCAATAAGGCCGTTAGGCGTATTTCCATTGGGGTCCTTGTGGGATTAGGTTAGCTGGGGAAAAGGGGAGGATAAAGAAATAGATACTTTAGAAAAAGTATTTCTAGGGGGTTATTTTAAGATACCTTACATCCTATAGTAAATATCAGTAATCCGTAATCAGTAATAATTTCAGTTTGGTTTGTCTATCTCTTATGTCGTATTTAGTAGTAGACATAAGCTTGGTGCTCCCTTCTCGCAGCTGTCCGGTTCAGGTGTTCCTTCAGGCTACGTCTGAAGGAATACAGTGTTCTCTTTTCACGGACTGACTGGGGTAGGTCGTTCCAGTCTTTGATGGCAGTGAAGAAGAATGTTTGCTTACCCTTTCCTTGGATTCTCGGGACCTTAAAATTAAACATCATGTTTCTTGTATTATGTCCACTCCTCTCATTTGCTTTAACAAAATCATTCTTTAGATACTCTGGAGCTCTGTCATAGAAAATTTTGAAGGCATTAGTTATCCTGATTTGTTTGGCCCTGTCAGAAACATTGAGCATACCTAGTGACTGAAGTTGTTCCTGGCCAACATGTGATCTGGGTCCTAGGTTCAGCATGAACCTAACCATTTTATTTTGAGTGACCTGAAGTTTGTGCTGTGCTGATTTAGATGATGCATGGTACCAGGATGACACAGAATAGTCAAAATGACATTGAACAAGCGCTTGGCAGAGGGTCTTTTTGGTCGCCGCGGGCAAGCATCCCACCTGTCTATACAGGTATTTTATACGTGCTCTACACTTACTCAGGATAGATTCCAAAATTGTTTCACCTGACAAACTCGCGTCCAGTTTCAGTCCGAGATATTTAACTTGTGACACTGTTGTTATAGGAATATCATTACAGTTGACCGAGAAGCCCACAATGTCTTTCAGTTTGCGTTTTGTTCCACATAAGATGGCTTCCGTCTTGCCAAGGTGAAGAGATAGTCTATTGTCCACTAGCCATTCACTACATGATGCTAGTTCTTTGGAAAGTGAAGCGGCAATACTTATTGGGTCTTTTCCTGAAACCAGAAGCACGCTGTCGTCTGCATACAGTAATAATTTACATGAGACGCTCAGTTCCATGTCGTTCACATAACAGAGAAAGAGTAAGGGACCAAGGATGCTTCCCTGCGGGACCCCACAGTTAATTGGCATAGGATCAGATATATTATCATCAATTTTGACTCTTTGGGTTCTACCACTAAGATAAGATTTAAACCAGTTCACAGACCCTATGCCCATAGCTTGTAGTTTATTACATAGGATATCATGGTCTACTGTGTCAAACGCTTTTTGTAGATCAAGAAGAACCATACCGGTGTAGTTACCTTTAGACATTTCTTTACGAATGTGATCCGTTAAGTGGATGAGACAGGAGTCTGTCGAGTACATGCATCTGAAACCTGATTGAAACTTATAGAATAGATCATTTTGTTTGAGGTAGTGTTCAATTTGGGTGTATACCGCTCTTTCAAGGATTTTAGATACAATACATTATATGCTAACTGGTCTGTAGTTGCCAACTTCTAGTTTATTTCCTTTCTTGAATAGAGGGGTTACAATAGCTTCCTTCAGTTCAGCAGGTACTGTGTTGGTGTTAATTGACAAGTTGATGATGTGGGTTAGGGGGCCTGCTATACCAATGGCTCCATCTCGTAGAAATTTGGCAGGAATTTTGTCTGGTCCTGTGCTCTTATGTACATTTAGGTTAGACAGCTCGTCAAAAGTGTATTTTGGTGTAACATTTTGCAATCTAAATGTGTTCGGGTGTATGTCTTTATCTCTGTAGAAATTACGAAAGGTGGCCGTTGTTGTCGTGTATTTATTGAGAGGTTGCAAGTGCAACCTCAAGTGCAAGTGTGTTTGCTATGGAACTGAAGAAGGAGTTGAAGTAGGTTGAAATTTGTCGTTTATCGTGGCAAACCTGATCATTAATGGTGAGAGCAATATTAGTGTTAGACGAATCCCTTGTCTTGTTGCTGTAGCCTGTTGTTTTTAGGTGCCTCCATAGTTTCTTTGGGTTATTCTGATATTCCTCTGCCTTATTGTGAAAATAATTATTTTTCGCTGATTTCATTTCCTACTTAGTTTATTCCTGGCCCTGTTGAACTCATGTTTCAGACCTTGATCCTGTCTATGTTTCGCTAGCCTTTTTAACAGATTGTCTCTGTGTTCCAGATGGTGTAGTATGTCATTGTTGATCCATGGGTCTGACCTTGCTTTAATTCGTATGTCTTTCAGAGGAGCTATTTCGTCTAGGATGTTTGTGATGATGGTTCTGAAGCCAACCCATGCGTCATTAACGTTTGTACTTCCAAACACTGGAGACCAGTCTGTATTCCATAAAATGTCCAGAAATGTTTCCTTATTGTAGTTTCTGAGTGACCTTGTTTTGATAATCTTGTGATTCTCTAGGGTAATTTTTGTGGTTTTCCGTGTGCAATATGTGACGAAGTGATCACTTATCCCAGTCTGTATAACCCCTGATTGGGATCAACATACCCTAAAATACCTTGTCTTGCCAGACTAAGTTTCTGAAGACCAATCGCCCCCATAAATCTATGTATTCAATCCTTAGGTTAGTTATTAATATCAACATACCCTAAAATACCTTGTCTTGCCAGACTAAGTTTCTGAAGACCAATCGCCCCCATAAATCTATGTTTTCAATCCTTAGGTTAGTTATCTTTATCCGCCATTGTGTTCATCTTTTCCATTTACTTTTCCACAATTGTTATACGTCTTCCAATCACCTCCTTCGTATCCACAGTCCACACTACTCCATTTTGCTTCGTGTCCTACACCTCTTACCCACCAGACTCTCCCTACAGTCATGATGATGAACAAGAATACACATTCATATTAAAACACCCATGCCCTGTCCCTAGGTTGAGCCAATGCCACCCCGCCAGACAGCCATGACTAAAGATGTTAGCCACCATGCTATAACTTAATGCTTACCCCAACCAGAGATTGTATAGATAACCTTTCTTTTCCAATGTCTATCATAGTACCTCGAAACAATAACGAAGTACCCCTACGAACTGCCGCTTTTCTTTGGTCTATATTTCATAGAAAACGCAGTTCCCAGGGACAGCTAGACGTACAGGAAATCGTGTCAAATAATAGGTCCATAACCCCTCGTATTGACGAGTAATAATACACCATGTTTTTCCCTACTTTATCCACAGTCAAGCACACACCTACAGTTAACCTCCTTCTCCCCCCACAGCCCCACAGTCCACATGATTCTATCTTTTCCAGACTCGTATACCACCCCATAGTTGCATCCCCCGGTAGCATTTGGCTAACATACTTTCACTGTCCTTTCAAACTCCAATATCAACTGTAGCCCATGCCACCCCCACGCCCAGAGACCTTAGTGACACATTTCCACGTAGCCCCCTGAACTTCCCCCCCTCTCATTAACACCCCGCGCTCCTCGACTCTTGTCCGACCTAGCCTCTCCCTCATACCTCTTGAAGATCCTTGATTTTTCCGTTGCTAACACTCTCCAACCTTTTATATATATACTCCTATCCAGCCTACCTTCCCTTAGTAGGCCGGAACAACATTAGAACTTTATTAACCCCTTGCATGCCATCTATTCTCTTACAACCCATTCACAACCCTGCACCCAATGGTTGTTGGTGCGAGGCTAGCCGCCTCGCCAGTAACTAACTTCTATTGCCATACTTCCAGATAAATGTGGCAGAGTTAGCAACCCAGTCTCCACCACATCCCGCAAACCATACAATTAACAACCAACCGATTAAAACCAGCTAGCCAAGGCACCTTCGATTTTGGTATTAAGGACACCCACATCTGTCTCATAAACAAAGGGTTATTACAAACACTGGTGATATGGCAAGCCCCTAGCCACAGCCGCCGGACGACCATCCCAGGGAGAGGGCGCCCAGCTACCCCTTTTTACCCACCCGAGGAGGGAGACCCCCACCCCTGCGGAGGTATACCTGACCCTTGTTTTGACTTCTGGGTCATTGCCAGGTAGCACAGGAATTCTTCCTATCAATGAACTAACCATGCATGACTAACACCTTTACTAACCTCTATTAACTCACAATAAACCATTTACCTTTCTTGCATACTCTGATCTCTAAATTAGCACCTCAGCTATACCATAGAATGAAGATTGAACAATCTAAGAGAGACGCTCCTATCACAGCTGTCCCCATCCTCCTCGCAAAGTAGATCCAGTCTCTCTCCCCTAAATACTTCCAGTATAGCCAAAATAGTACCTCTTACTAAGGCTCAGTTATATCATATTATGAAGGCTTCCTATAGCCATGTGCCACAACAGTAATCACCACCTTACCTAGTCCCCGTATCTATTGAGAACTCAAATAAGTCCATAAGACTCGAGATCCCTATGGCCTACAGGGCCCAAAACCGAGCCTATAAACCCAGCTCCAGCCCCCAGTAAAATCAGTTGAAAGATAGACACCAACCCAGGTTGGTCACCAGAGTTAGCCTTGAGCTCTATCCTTGTTAGTTGCTGAGAAGTGAGTTCCAGAGCTGGCAGACTCCGTGGCAGATTTGGATAGAAGGACCTGTCCACGTACTTGAGAACTTCCTACATATGGACACCCTGGACGGCCGCGGAACCAGTCGCTAGCCCCCAACATCATGGACGCAAGATAACCTGGACCAGACCCATCAGATACTACCCAAGATTCACTCCATCAGTACTACATTGTTACAGTGCTATTTAGAGATTCACTTATTAATATTTCTACGAAGTGGCTATATCTTTGCCCAGTGTAATTCATATATAACCATTCCAGTTGGGAAGTGCTAAGCGTATCAGTGTTTATTAATTAACAGGCGACATTAACTCTCGTAATTACCTTTATCCAGATATTATTACATAGGAGTAAAACCCTAGTGATATCTAACGTTCGCCCACTGATTTGTGTTCTACGTATTTCTGCCATAAGAATAGAACACTTAGATCGACGTCAGTACCCCCCTGAGGTTATTAGAATTCCCGTGCTCTAAAATACGCGTGTCTAATCTAGTCTGTGAACTATTACTTGTGCACCAGAGCTACCAGTAATAAATCTAACAGTGAATATGAATCTATAAGTAACATTGATGGTCTCCAGTATATAAACCTGTTAAATAAGCCAGTGATCAGAAGATTAATACCTGAACGTTGGAAGTGGGAGACTAGGCTCCATCCAGATCCACTTATGCTAGTGTTGTTCATTTCTATCATATTGTCTTGCACGAGTATTCAGCAGTGGTATATTAATAAACGTGATCGTGTGTCTTGTTACCGTGTGTTTCTTTTGTGTTCTCTATTCCTCATATTGTGCATGCAGCCTTATATACCCAGTCAGTTAGAACTCACATTACCCAAGTTAAACCTGTAGAAAAACAGGGCATAACAGTAATTCCCTCTGGTACAGTAGGGGTTTACTTATGCTTTCATCTATTGCAGGCAAGATGGATGAGGAAGTTGAGACAGAGAATTTAGTTATGGTGAAGAATATTATCAATGTTTAACCTATTTTATCTTCTATTCCAGGCAAGATGGAAGGTAAAGTGTTGGTGCTAGAGAACTTTATCAATGGAGCCTTCAAGTCCTTCTCCCGCCTGATAGATTCCGACGACCCCAGCACCTGGCGGGTATGGGCCCGGGTGCCGGACTCGGGGAAGGTGAAGGTGGAGGCGGCCAAGGCAGCTTTTCCAGGGTAATTGTTGTCAGGGTTTACTCCTAATATGCTTTTAAAACTACTTGATCCCATGTTTTGCAGGGATTATTGTGTTGTTGATGTTTTAACTATCTACGGCCACAGTCCGTAGCACTATTGGTAGATCACTCGCCTGCAAACCGTGAGGTTGATGGTTTGAGTTTTGGACCAGCCAGTGTGTTATTGGCAGACACCAGTGTTGTTGGTGGATGGTGTAGTCTAGCAATCTGTGGCAACTGTTCACTGAAGTCCCTGATCATCAGGGCACCCACCCTAGCCCAGCTCTTGAGCAGGGAGTGCATGGTGGTAAAAACCGCATCATTATTGATGTTTTTTTGCAATTATTAAGCATATGTTTTAGTTTATCCCCTCGACCCCTTTCAAGGAAACTTTTTTTTTTTTTTTTTTTTTTTTGGTAGAATATTAATATTCTACCAAAAAAATGTAATGTACAATTGTACCGGCCAAAGGCCGGTTTCTCTTGCATTGAAGGCTTGCTATCGTTTGGAGAGAGGTATCCTGACCAGGATTCGAACCCATTCTCTCCAGATATTTATGTGAGAGTTGGGCACTGTATCACTCGACCATGAGCGGATCATGGTCAAGTGGTTACGGTGACCAACTCTCACAAAAATATCTGGAGAATGTGGGCTCGAATCCTGGTCAGAATACCTCTCTCTCAACCTGTCGGACATTATCGTTAAATTTGCTATGTGGAAATTTGCAGTTTTTTTGCTTTAGCTCGTTTTGAGTTACAAACGGTTAGTGGTCAAGCTTTCTGGCTTAATTTTAGTGAGTATGTATGTATGTGTATGTGTGTATGTTTGTATGTGTATGTATGTATATGTATGTACTCATGCCCATTCCCCATTTTCCCTTTTTTTTCTGGTGAGTAGACTGTAAATACTATTGAATTAAGTAACACCCCGTTCTTAAAATTAATCATCCATTGCAAACCCCAATGTACTTGAATAAACTAATGAAAGCATATGGTCCTCCCGGGATTCGAACTCGGGACACCACACCCAGAATAAACTAATGAAAACATATGGTCCTCCCGGGATTCGAACTCGGGACAACACACCCAGAACATAAGCATCTAAACCATTACACCACCAACACAGAATAACCAATAACGCTCACTATTTTACTTACAGGTGGTCGGGACTATCAGGGCAGAGTCGCGCCAAACACCTTCTGCGCGTGGCCGACCTACTGGAGTCCCGGCTGGATGAATTTGCGGCGGCAGAGTCTCGGGATCAAGGCAAGCCACTGTGGTTGGCTCGGGCCATGGATATACCTAGAGCTGTACTCAACCTCAGGCACTTCGCTCACACCATCCCACAGCAACTTAACACGTAAGTTTCAAGCAAAAACCACGCAAGCACTTTTATTGTTGAATTTATATCGCATATCTTCCCTCTCCCAGGTCTGAAGTATTGTATGTATATACTCAGGCACACATCCCATAGCTGGGGGTGGCCGAATCGAGACAGCTCGAACAGAAATAAACAAAATGAAATAATGATTATAATTCACACGTCACATCTAGGTTGTTGAGGTATGGTGGTGAGATAGTGATCGAATGGGTATGGAATATGTTTAAACTAGCATGGGAGAAGGGGAGTGCACCTGATGACTGGAATACAGGCATAATAGTCCCCCTATATGAGGGTAAAGGGGAAAGAGGAATGTGTGGTAACCACCGAGGACTATGTCTTCTAAGTGTAGTAGGGAAGGTGTACAGTAGGGTAGTGATTGAGAGAGTGAGAGCGAGAACGGAGAAATGGATAGGTGACGAGCAGGTAGGTTTTAGGAAGGGAAGAGGATGTGTAGATCAGATTTTTACCCTGAAATATGTTGTGGAGAAATATCTGGAGAAGCTGTATGCTGCCTTTATGGACTTGGAGAAGGCCTATGACAGAGTGGATAGAGAAGGTATGTGGAAAGTACTTGGAATATACAGAGTAGATGGCAAGTTGCTGAAAGCAGTGAAGAGCATGTATTAGGGTGCAAAGGCAGCAGTACGTGTGGAGAATGAGCAAAGCGAGTTCGTTGATCTGAATGTTGGGTTGAAACTGGAATGTGTGATGTCCTCGTGGTTGTTTACTGTATATATTGATGGAGTCATGAAAGAAATACAAGGAAGAGCAGTGGATGTTGGTGTATCGCTGATAAGGAAGGGAAACGAGTGGAAGCTACCTGTACTGCTGTTTGCTGATGATACAGTTCTGATGAGCGATAATAAATGGGAGTCTGGTAAATATGTTTGGAACAGTGTGCGATAAACGGAATCTGAAGGTAAATGCGGGGAAGAACAAGGTTATGGTCTTCAAAAGGGGTGAAGCCACAGAATGTGAGGTGAAGTTGAATGGTCAGGCTATGGAGATTGTCAGCTCATTTAAGTATCTAAGCAGTGTGTTGAGTAAAGATGGGACTATGGATGAAGAAGTGCGGGAGAGGGTGCAACAGGGGAAGAGGGTTGTAGGAATGCTGAAAGCAGTAACAAGAAATAAGGTGGTCAGTATGGAAGTGAAGAAGTCCTTGCATTACAGTGTGGTAATCTGACTTACGGAAGCGAAGCATGGACGTTGGTGGAGAAACTCAGACCAAGAGTGAGAGGGGTGGAGATGAGGTACTTGAGAAGTGCGTGCGGAGTTACATGGAGGGATAGACAGACGAATGAGGAAGTAAGAAGGTGTGGTGTGGAGGTAGATGTGCTGGAAAGTGTGAACAGGAACACCTTGAGATGGTTCGGCCATATGGAACGTATGGGAAGCGAGAGAATGACTAAGAGGGTGTATGAGAGCGAGGTGGAAGGACAAAGAGGGAGAGTAAAGCGAAAGAGAGGTGGAAGGATGGATCGAGTGAAGAAGTATATGGATGCTGGTTGGGAGGAGGGGCGTCAACTGACTGGGGACAGAGGTGCATGGGGGCGTTTCGTTCGTGGCCATCTCTTCGAGCGTCAGGCAATAGATAGATAGATAGATAGATAGGTCTAGGTTGTATGAAGTATTACGGAGTTATATATCTCCTGGAAGAGTTGGGTAAGGTATTAGGAAGAAGTTGCCAGATGGGCCCTGATTCATGTAGATGCGGCAAAATCAAGCTGGCATATTATCCTATCTATATTGTTGCCTCCAAATACCAACAAAGGTCAATCCAGCTTGTCCTGATGGCACAAATCCTTCTGTGGGTTGGATCCACCTCGCTCATACTTTTGGGACATAGGATAGGATTAAAGGGCAGCTGTGTACAGGTAGGCTAGTGTGAACAATACTGTAGGTATAGTTTACACTCTCTATGCCTATTTAATTATTTCTAGTTGTTATTTGTTACTAGATTGGTCAGTAAAATATTCTATTTCTATTGTATATACTCAGGCTCAATTCCCATTTCCTATTTTTGTTTTCATTTTGTTTTTCCCTCTTTTCCTTTTTTTTCTTGTTTTTGGGGGTGGCCGCCTCAAGACAGAGCCAGAATCGGGACAACACAACAGAAAACAATGAACACACAAAAACAAAACACAAATTCACACACATCTAGGTTAGTTGGTACAGTACTAGATTGGTCAGTAAAATATGTGTGTACAAATGATTTCTAGGTCCAGTGTGCAACCTGATGCCGGAGTGATGAACTATACAGTGCGAGAGAGTATAGGTGTAGCGGGTCTTATCAGTCCGTGGAACCTGCCCTTGTACCTGCTCACGTTCAAGATGGCGCTGGCTCTCATGTGTGGCAATACGGTCGTCGCCAATCCTTCAGAGATGACTTCTGTGACAGCCTGGATGTTCTGCAAGGTTCTCAAAGACGCTGGTAACTATACAGGTCTCCCTCACTATCCGATGCTCCAATTGTCCTCTTGCGAGTTTCAGGCTATAAGGAAGTTGGATCCTTGAACATCGATATTAACCCTTATTTAGCGGCGAGCAACATAAGTCGAGTTAAATAAAGCTGGACTATGTGGCGGCGCTCGACATAACTCGAGTGGCAATTTCAGCACGTAATGTGGCTGAGAGAGAGAGACAAGTGGTGGCAGGAGACTAGCGAGCGTATGACTGCTCCAGACCACCGCGGCGAACCTACTGACACAAATCTCAGCTCCCTCCTCCCTCTCTCACTCGCTACATACTCAATTATGTACTGAAAGTACCGAATTACCTGCTTTTTGCACTCGCGTTGCACGGTTATTGCAAGAAAACTATCCATCATACAAGGATCGTTATGGTGTCATTCGAAAGCTCTGTTTATGCCCTTTCAGGGATAGGTACTTGTTTTACGTTCTGGGTCTTATTTAGGCATGAAAATGATCACGTAAACAGCCCTATTTTGGCTAAAAACACCCCGCTGTGCGGTACACATAAATAAACCGCATAGGCCGCTCGTAAGGTGTTAAAGAGAAATGCAATAATAATGTGGGTTTCTGATGGATAAAAAGTATGATCAATTTGGTTTTATGTATTTATATATGTATTATGACCGTATTTTAGCTGATGATACTGCTAAATATTGATGGCCACAGCTCCAACTTCCTTATAGACCAAAACTCGCAAGTGGTTAATTTACGATAGGTTTTTAGGGGTTTGGGTTTGGGGTATGGCTGGTCCGAGAACACATCCCCATTTACCCCATTAATGTTAGGGTTCGCTATACGATTTTCCGAGTTAAGATCGGGTTTTCAGGAATGTAACCCACTCGTAAATCGATGGAGACCTATACTCTGTTTCTTTTGAACTGACGGTAAATTGCACAGTTCCCATCAAGATTTCTCAGTTATTGTGAAGATTTTGTGGTGAAATATGGTGCTAATGATATAAACTGGGTCTTAAAGGTGGGTGTGCATGCTATTATTTTCCTCCACAATCATTACCGGCAGTGTGCACTATAGCTTTTGGTGCAATATTTTCTGCTACAATGGCTTAATTATATATATAATGGCCAAAATAGGATATGGGTGACACTTTTCTGGATTCGGAGTTTAAGCGCTCTGATGACGTATGCCCAGGAACACAACAAGCTCTTCTGACAGGTGGAAATGGAGGATAGTGACAGTAGTTCCGATTCATTTGCCAATACTGAGGGTGATAACCGTGATTATGGCAAAGAACCTCAAGTGATGAATATTGGTGGGGTCCAGGCTAATATGTATGAACCTGTAGGACGAGATCCAGCAGCAGGAGAGGAGGGAGAAGCAGCTGTGATTACCGCCCGCCTTGTTTACACTACTCGGAGCCGCGGCGGACGCTAGCGATCATGTCCCCGTCTATTTTGACTGCATTTGGATACAATAATGAAAGCCCGCCCCTCACGCCTCCATGACTTATTGTCATCATCATATACATTGCCAACAGGGTGCAAATAACAGAAAAAATCGCCGTAAAAATAGACGGGAACTTAAACCGCGGCGATCGACTTATTTTTTTTTTAGCCTAGTTGCTAGTAGTTGAATTTCAGCCAATACATTTCTTTAGCCTAGGTTAGGCCTATATCCATCGACACTGACTGTATAATTTGGGCTAGGCTTAAGTTAGCCCATATTATCCACTCTCCTGACTCCTGAAATTGGCAAGCACGTATGGGTGGGAGGGTGGTTTGGGGGATGGTGGGGGAAAGGTAGAAGGGTAATTGACTCATGTTACAAATATGGAGCCGATTGGTGAGGTAGTTTCGCCACCACGGATTTTCATTTTTTGATGTGATGATCTACGGATAGGCTGGAAGTGGGTGGTGGGAGGAAGTTGGGGTTGTGGTGGGGGGAAGACAGAAGGGTAGGGGACTTGTCACACAAATATGGAACCAATTGGTGCAGTCGTTTCGCCGCCACATATTTTCCTTTTTTTCCTTTGTGATGGCCTGATGCGGCGACCCATGGTCGGCGAGTGGATTGGGGGAGGGGGTTGGGGTGGTGGTAGCAAGACACCAGAAGGGTAAGGTACTGTACATGTGGTAGAAATATAAAAGCTATAGGTGCAGTCGTTTCGCTGCTACGATTTTTTTTCGGCGAGTCCGTATATATACGGACCTGGCACTGGGCGTGACAAGACCCCAGTCCGTATAGGCAATCAGCGGGTGCATCTAGCCATACCCATACTCCACTGCACTTTATTGTCAAAGCATTCATCACGAAAATGTCCATTGCATATGAAGCTTGTTTTGGGCTTTGCCTCCCACACTCTGGTTCTTTGTATAAACTTCACCCATTTGTTACAATGGTATGGATCACTTGGAAACTTGTGTAGTGCTATGTTTGGTCCAGGGATGTTGCTACACCCGAAAACAGCACACCTATTCACCATTTTTGCTATACTTGCTGATGTTTACTTCCCAAATGTTTGCCTGGGCGTACGTCACATCCTCACGCGAGTACTAGTTGCAAGGGGTCGCAATTCAATATCTATTTTTGATTTGTTCTCTAATATTGAAGATTAGTTTTGACAAAGGAGTAGTCAGGTTGATTACTGGAGATCTAAACATCTCTTTAAATACATTATAAATTAATTTTAATTTCGGACGCCCCACCACCTTTAATAGAATGCACACATAGTAGTTTCATATTTTATGAAGATTTTGTAGTGAAATATGGTGCTAATGATATAAACTGGGCCTTAATAGGATGCAGACAAATGGTAGCCTAGTTTCATATTTTTCCATTAACCCGGGAACTGCAGGGAGACTCTTAAGAGTTCCCCGGCGGACTGCGGGGAGACTCTTATGAGTGAGTGAAAAAAAAAAACACTTCTGACATAGATTTTTTTTTATTTTTTTTATTTTTATTTTTTTATTTTTTTATTTTTTGTTGGCCCCTGGGCCATGCAAAATCTCAGTCCTCTACCTCCCCTCCTTCCCCACTTTCCTCCTCTCCTTCAGTTATCACCTATTTTCCGTTATTCCCTTATTCTGAGGTATATTTTCGTGCTAACATTAGCGAGTTGCAAGCAGGGTGTTGTCATCACTGATGGCAAGCGAGTGCAAGAGAGAGAGAGAGAGTATCGATCGACTGTGTCTCAGTGGCCTTGGGGGAAATTGGCGGGAAAGTAGCTTGCCTCACCCATACATTATACAACTCGCGGGCTATATCTCCGATTTTGACCATCCAAACGCTGTTTTCACTCGTTTTATTGTTGTTTCAGGTTAATACCTTTATAATCAACCCATAATAGGCGCATATGGATAAGTATTAATGCTATTAATGGCACAATGAATATTTTAGTGACGGAAACACCTCAAATACGTCAGCACAGGGGGACGTTTCCAATTACCCCCATGCGCACTTCAGAGGTTAAGGATCGAGAAATTAGCTGCCAAGGGATTCAATTTAACGCCAGCTGAAAAAAATTAGTATATCTCTAACTATACTCTGTTTATCTTGCCCAGGTGAACAATTGTCATGCTCATGTCTTGACTATTAACCTGAATAGGTTCTATATCCGGTACCAGCGAACTTAACTGTAATCTTGAGCCGTAGTCTATGTAACTCAAAATGGGTCAATTCTTGCCAAATGATAGAAATATCAACCTGATTGTTGCTCTCATTCATTTTTGAGTTACAAGAAGTCAAATTTTTTGTCAAGACAAAGAGACGCAAGGTGACGAGCACTGAAATTTACCTGTTTTTACCTGCCTGAGCTTCTAACCTAGCTGAAACACATCACAAGACCTTGCAGACTATTAAAAATTTAGCCCTAAAAATCATCACAGGCTGCACGGCTACTACACCTACAGATCACTTACATCACAAAACCAAAGTCCTCAAAGTCAAAGACCATCTGGACATGAGAGGCAATCAATTCCTGGCTGCAGCTTCCACAAACCAACACCACCCACTACACATGGCAACACACCCACAGACACCAAGAAATATCAAAACACCCAGCACACGGTATCACACACAAATACGGTCTTCTCTCCCTCCCTGCCCACCCCAACCCAGCTTCCAGAAGCACATCCATACTCATATCTCTCGCCGTTCCATCCAATCACTCATAGACAACACACAGCTGTAGGCACAACCCCCCGAAATCCATCCTTCTGAATCCTCCCTTCCTCGCGAGGACAGAGTCCACCTGGCCAGGCTGAGATGTGGGCACCTTCCAGCTTTTCTGAGCTATCAGAAGATACTGGATGACTCCGTCGACGACACCTGCCCAGGATGTAAAACAGCACCTCATACCATTAAACACATTGTAGAAGACTGCATTTCACACAATACCTTACGCCAGTAACATAATCTGCACTCCTCGAGAGCCCTGTGGGAAAGCCTGACCGTAGCCATGGCCTTCCTTAGGGACTCGGGGCTGTTCGGCCAGACAGCTTAGGGAACAACAACAACCTGTTTTTTTTAGCTAACCATGAACCTTCCCCCTGCCCAGAGTTCCCTTGTGGTGTAGTGAACATGGTGTTTGGCTTGGGACCTTCTGCGGGTGAGGCGTTAGTGACACACCCGGACGTACCCCTCATCTCCTTCACTGGATCCACAGCTACTGAGGGTCACATCGCCCAAGCTACGGCACCCATGTTTAACACCTTACGAGCGGCCTAGGCGGTATATAATATGTAGCCACCAGCGGGGTGTTTTTAGCCAAAATAGGGCTGTTTACGTGATCATTTTCATGCCTAAATAAGACCCAGAGTGTTATGCCCTGTTTTTCTACAGGTTTAACTTGGGTAATGTGAGTTCTGAATGACTGGGTATAGAAGGCTGCATGCACAATACAAGGTATGAGGAATAGAGAACACAAAATAAACACACGGTAACACGACACAAGTTCACGTTTATTGAAATAAAGAAATAAAGAGCATAGAAAGATAGTTATATTCGCACAAAACAAATGATAGAAGGGAACTGCTAGCATTAGCGGATCTGGATGGAGCCTAGTCTCCCACTTCCAACGTTCAGGTATATTCTTCTGATCACGGGTTTAATTAGCAAGTTTATATTGTACTGGAAGACCTCAATATATTCGTATAATTCAATGTCACTGATTTTACCTCTTGCTGGCTGGTCGCGTGCCCACGTAGCAACTCACAGTTAGGATTAGACACGCGTATATTATAGAACACGGAAATCTCTAGTAACCTCATGGGGGTACTGAACTAAGTTTGATATTCTTAAGGCAGAAATATGTAGAACACAAATCAGTGGGCGAACGTTAGATATCACTAGAGTTTTAATATCTGAATAAGGTAATTACGAGAGTCAAGGTCGCCTGTTAATTAAAAAACACTGATCGCTTAGTACGTCCCAAATGGAATGGTTAAATATGAATTACACTGGGCAAGGTCTTAGCCACTTTATAGAAAGTTAATAGGTGAGTATCAAGCTAGTACTATAACACTTAGTACTAGTAACATGAATCTTGAATAGTATGGGTAGATCTGGTCCTGGTTATCTTGCTTCCGGTGATGTTGGGGGCTAACGACTGGTTCCTCGGCCGTCCAGATGGTCCAAAATGTAGGAAGTTCTCAAGTCGGATCTCTTGATGATCGTTGCTGGCTACACACTTATATACCCACGAATTTGTGTGAAGGTTATAAGGTGCACGTTAGGACTTGTACATGGACAGATGCTTCTATCAGTCTTCTCTGCCACGGAGTATGCCGGATCTGGAATCTCTCAACTCCGGAACAACACAAGGGCAGAGCTAGAGGTAAACTGCAGGGTAGTGACCACTGGTTGGTGTCTAGCTTTCAACTGATTTGACTGGGGGCGGGAGTTAGATTTATAGGCTCGGTTCTGGACCCTGTAGACAGTAGGGATCTCGAGTCTTATGGACTTAATTGAGCTCTCAATAGATATGGGGACTAGGTAAGATGGTATTTACTGTTGTGGCACAGGGCGATAGGAAGCCTTTATATTTTCATATAACTGAGCCTTAGTAAGAGGTACTATTTTGGCTATACTGGACGTATTTAGGGGAGAGAGACTGGATCTACTTTGCGAGGAGGATGGGGACAGCTGTGATAGGAGCGTCTCTCTAGATTGTTCAATCTTCATTCTATGGTATAGCTGAGGTGCTAATTTAGTGATCAGAGTATGCAAGAAAGGTAAATGGTTTATTGTGAGGTAATAGAGGTTAGTAAAGGTGTTAGTCATTCATGGTTAGTTCATTGATAGGAAGAATTCCTGTGCTACCTGGCAATGACTCGAAAGTCAAAACAGGGGCCAGGTATACCTCCGCGGGGGTGGGGGTCTCCCTCCTCGGGTGGGCAAAAAGGGGGAGCTGGGCGCCCTCTCTGATATAGTCGTCCGGCGGCTGTGGCTAGGGGCTTGCCGTATCACCAGTGTTTGTAATAACCCTCTGTGTATGAGACAGATGTGAGTGTCTTTAATACCAAAACCGAAGGTGCCTTAACTAGCTGGTTTTACTCGGCTGGTTGTTAATTGTAGGGTTTGCTGGATATGGTGGAGACTGGGTTGCTAACTCTGCCACATTTATCTGGAAGTATGGCAATAGAAGTTAGTTACTGGCGGGGCGGCTAGCCTCGCACCGACGACCATTGGGTGCAGGGTTGTGAATGTGTTGTAAGAGAATAGATGGCATGCAAGGGGCTAGTAAAGTTCTAATGTTGTTCTGGCCTACTAAGTGAAGGTAGGCTGGATAGGAGTATATATAAAAGGTTGGAGAGAGTTAGTAACGGACAATTCAAGGATCTTCAAGAGGTATGAGAGAGAGGCTAGGTCGGACAAGAGTCGAGAAGCGCGGGTGTCTTAATGAGAGGGGGGGGGGAGAGTTCAAGGGCTACAGGGAAATTTTGCCCCTAAGGTTCCTGGGCGTGGGGGTGGCATTAGGCTACAATTTATATGGAAGTTTGAAAAGGCAGTAGAATACGTTAGCCAAATGCTACCGGGGAATGCAACTATGGGGTGGTATAGGAGTCTGGAAAAGATAGTGTTATGTGATCAGTCCGAGGGTTATGGATACTATTAGTTGGCCCTGGGAACTGCGTTTTCTATTAAATATAATATCACAACAGCGGCAGTTCGTAGGGATACTTAGTTATTGTTTCGGGGTACTTATGACAGATACTGATAACCAGGTTATCTTATATAATCTCTGGTTGGGGTAAGAGGTGTAAGACACGAAGTAAATTGGCGTAGTGTGGACTGTGGATACGAAGGAGGCAAGGGGAAGACGTATGACAATTGTGGAAAGTAAATGGAAAAAGGTGAACACAATGGCGGATAAAATACTTAACCTAAAGGATTGCATACATCGATGAACGATGACATTATAGTCGTCGTCCTAATAAGGTGATGAAACCTGGTTGATCTGTACTTGGCATAATACGACACAAGGACACTGCCGCTATGTCGCATCAATGCTGGTGGCAGTTAATATTATAGACTTAGTTACTAGAGGAACAATGCAAGGGGTGACTGAGCACGGGTTACACATATCTATACTCGTCATGGAAAATTATATAAGAGGTCTAGGGACAAGCGTGGGTGTTTGAACTTCTAAGATATATAACATCTACTTCTCGGATGCAAGAACATACATAGATATAATTATGGCTGTCTGATGTGTTGGCATTGGCTCAACGTCGGGACAGGCATGGGTGTTTTTAATATGAATGTATATTCCTGTTCATCATCTTTGTAGTTAATAAGTGTAGGACACGAGGGGGTTAGTGTACGTGAGGTGTGGAAAATGGTCGGTTTAGAAAAGGTAAATGGGTGTGTCCTGGAGCTGTTTAGCCCTGCGGGCTTGGGCCTGTCTGGAATGGCGGGCTCGGTCAGCTGGTCCTTTCGTTCTGTGGACCTTTCTTCCGGGTGTTTCTGTGTGGTGTTCGCTCGTGGCTTCTGTGGTGGGCTTCTTGTTCTGGGGCATTTTACTTCCCTCTCCTTCATTATAGGCTCGTCCTCGAGCCTCAAGGGTGAAGTTAAAAGAATCATAGTGATGGTGGGTCATTTTCAGGGTATTTAGAAAGTTCCACCAAACACGAGAGCGACGGTCATGTTTCTTTTGCAGGTCAATGTATACCTGTAAGAATGTGTCCTCTGTGTTGTGGCGGGCGGCTGCCCGGGCTTGGTGTGGGTGTGGTACCCGGGCCAAGTGTCCAGTGGGGGTCTTTACTTTAACCTTTCGTATGAATGGTTTGTAGCTTTCCCCCGTGGGGGTCGGAGTGAGGTGTGTGGGATTGACAGGAAGTCTGTTTAGTGTGGTGAATGGGTTACTAACCGAAAGGGGATTCGCGCGTGACAACAGGGCTGGGGATGAAGGGGGAATGTGAGTCTGGGTTGTATTTGGTTTTCTTAGGCGGTGTTGTAGGTTGGGAATATATAGTGAGGCAATGCGCAAAATCGGTGTAGGTAAGGTGGGTGAAGGAGGTGTGTGGGAAGGAGGGGGTGTGTGTGTTGTGTGGCTTGGGTCCTTAGTGTCAGAACGGGGTGTTATTTTTGTATCGCTGTCTTTAAATCTGATGGGTCTGTTGATTATTCTACCTCTGGCGGTCCTGGTGGGAAGGTAGATTTTTGTCGTGGGACTTGAGTCGCTCGACGATGTTTTATAGTGAGGGGAAGCATGTTTTATAGGTAAATGACATGTGGGAGTTTTCTCGGGGGTGACTTTGGGGGGGGTTTCTTAGGGGGGGGAGGGTTGGGGGTTCGGGGAGATGAGGAGGTTGGTCGGTGTGTGGGTGGGGTGGTGGGGATCATGGAGGGGAAAGGGGCGGATGCGGGGGGGCTAGACGGGTGGGTAAGGAGTGTAGATTTAAGTTGGAGGGTTGGGGGTAGGGGCGTGTGTTGTTTGATGAGGTTGGTGATTTGCTGGTGATTATTCGTCTTCTTTCCCTTTGTGGGGGAGAATTCGACGAAGAAGAAGAAGAGGAGGAGGAGGAGGAGGAGGAGGGTAGTGGTCTGGCAGCCCGACGGAACTTGGTTAGTAGGGTGTGTTTTCTGGAGGTTTTAAACGATGTTTGTCGTGGGCGTAAGTTGTAGCGTGAGGTTACTGAGGTAGATTGTGTGGTGCGGTTGGGTGTGTACTTGGTTTGGGGTGGCGGTGGTGGTTTTCTCACTGTGGTGCCTGGTGGAGGTATGTCAGGGCTAGACGGGAGGGTTTCTGTTGTGGTCGGGGTTGTGGGTGGAGGTTTTTGTACTTGGATAAGTTGGGGAGGAACTTGACTATCAGAAGTGAAAGAAGGTGTCATGGTGGAAGAGGGTGTGATATTGGGGGCTTGGGGTTTGTGGAAGTTAGTTGGGGGGGTATGGTGAGAAAAGATTTGTCGGTTCGGTGCTGGAGGGCTTAGGTCCTTAGGGGTTTGTATGGGAATATTCGTAGCCTGAGTGAGGGGGTGAGTAGGGGTATTTAATTTAGGGTCGGACGTGTGGGGTGTGGTAATGTCTTGTGGCTTTAGAGGTTTAAACGCTCGGACGAATCTAGTTCGGAGCGTGCGAGTTACGCCGTGATAGTCGATGGTGACTTGAAAGGCATTTGGGACTTGTATTACGGTGTAGGGTCCGACATAGCGAGGGCCTAACTTGTTGGTGATAGGGAGGTTGGCTACCATTACGGTGTCATGGATGGCGAAAGGGTTTTTTTTCATCGATGTTATCAGTTTTGGTGTCTTGACAGATCTGGGCGGTATGGAGGGTGTTTTGCAGATGTTGCAATGGGTCAATTGTGGAGGTGGTGGAGGGAAGGTGAGCGTGGTGGTGGAATGGCAGTAACAGGGGGGGTACACCGTAAACACGTTCATGAGGGGAAATACCGTCTTCCCGAGGACAGGTGTTCATACCCCACTGTATCATCTTTAGTTGTGATGGCCAGTCTGAGGTATTAAGAGCAATCATTCTTGTACGTAACTGGTTGTTGATGGTGCGATGGCTGCGTTCGCAGATAGCATTTCCTTGAGGCCAGTACGGGGATGAGTGTTTAATCTTGATACCGCATTGTTGGGTGAATTGTTGCCAAACGTGTCCACTAAACTCGGGGGCATTGTCCGATAGAAGAGCAAGGGGAAGGCCGAATATAGGGAACACTTCGGTGGCAAGCAGTGTGGCGACTGTGGTAGCTGTGTGGTCTTTAACTGGGCAGGCTATTAGAAATTTTGAATATACGTCTACAAATGTGACGATATAGCGGTTGCCAGCGTAAGAAGGGAACGGGCCCATGATGTCGAGGGATAGGACTTGGAACGGTTTGTTGTCTGGAATGGCGGGCTCGGTCAGCTGGTCCTTTCGTTCTGTGGACCTTTCTTCCGGGTGTTTCTGTGTGGTGTTCGCTCGTGGCTTCTGTGGTGGGCTTGGTATAGCTGAGGTGCTAATTTAGTGATCAGAGTATGCAAGAAAGGTAAATGGTTTATTGTGAGGTAATAGAGGTTAGTAAAGGTGTTAGTCATTCATGGTTAGTTCATTGATAGGAAGAATTCCTGTGCTACCTGGCAATGACTCGAAAGTCAAAACAGGGGCCAGGTATACCTCCGCGGGGGTGGGGGTCTCCCTCCTCGGGTGGGCAAAAAGGGGGAGCTGGGCGCCCTCTCTCTGATATAGTCGTCCGGCGGCTGTGGCTAGGGGCTTGCCATATCACCAGTGTTTGTAATAACCCTCTGTGTATGAGACAGATGTGAGTGTCTTTAATACCAAAACCGAAGGTGCCTTAACTAGCTGGTTTTACTCGGCTGGTTGTTAATTGTAGGGTTTGCTGGATATGGTGGAGACGGGGTTGCTAACTCTGCCACATTTATCTGGAAGTATGGCAATAGAAGTTAGTTACTGGCGGGGCGGCTAGCCTCGCACCGACGACCATTGGGTGCAGGGTTGTGAATGTGTTGTAATAGAATAGATGGCATGCAAGGGGCTAGTAAAGTTCTAATGTTGTTCTGGCCTACTAAGTGAAGGTAGGCTGGATAGGAGTATATATATAAAAGGTTGGAGAGCGTTAGTAACGGACAATTCAAGGATCTTCAAGAGGTATGAGAGAGAGGCTAGGTCGGACAAGAGTCGAGAAGCGCGGGTGTCTTAATGAGAGGGGGGGGAGAGTTCAAGGGCTACAGGGAAATTTTGCCCCTAAGGTCCCTGGGCGTGGGGGTGGCATTAGGCTACAATTTATATGGAAGTTTGAAAAGGCAGTAGAATACGTTAGCCAAATGCTACCGGGGAATGCAACTATGGGGTGGTATAGGAGTCTGGAAAAGATAGAGTTATGTGATCAGTCCGAGGGTTATGGATACTATTAGTTGGCCCTGGGAACTGCGTTTTCTATTAAATATAATATCACAACAGCGGCAGTTCGTAGGGGTACTTAGTTATTGTTTCGGGGTACTTATGACAGATACTGATAACCAGGTTATCTTATATAATCTCTGGTTGGGGTAAGAGGTGTAAGACACGAAGTAAATTGGCGTAGTGTGGACTGTGGATACGAAGGAGGCAAGGGGAAGACGTATGACAATTGTGGAAAGTAAATGGAAAAAGGTGAACACAATGGCGGATAAAATACTTAACCTAAAGGATTGCATACATCGATGAACGATGACATTATAGTCGTCGTCCTAATAAGGTGATGAAACCTGGTTGATCTGTACTTGGCATAATACGACACAAGGACACTGCCGCTATGTCGCATCAATGCTGGTGGCAGTTAATATTATAGACTTAGTTACTAGAGGAACAATGCAAGGGGTGACTGAGCACGGGTTACACATATCTATACTCGTCATGGAAAATTATATAAGAGGTCTAGGGACAAGCGTGGGTGTTTGAACTTCTAAGATATATAACATCTACTTCTCGGATGCAAGAACATACATAGATATAATTATGGCTGTCTGATGTGTTGGCATTGGCTCAACGTCGGGACAGGCATGGGTGTTTTTAATATGAATGTATATTCCTGTTCATCATCTTTGTAGTTAATAAGTGTAGGACACGAGGGGGTTAGTGTACGTGAGGTGTGGAAAATGGTCGGTTTAGAAAAGGTAAATGGGTGTGTCCTGGAGCTGTTTAGCCCTGCGGGCTTGGGCCTGTCTGGAATGGCGGGCTCGGTCAGCTGGTCCTTTCGTTCTGTGGACCTTTCTTCCGGGTGTTTCTGTGTGGTGTTCGCTCGTGGCTTCTGTGGTGGGCTTCTTGTTCTGGGGCATTTTACAGAGCGTAAAACAAGTATCTATCGCTGAAAGGGCATAAACAGAGCTTTCCAATGACACCATAACGATCCTTTTATGATGGCTAGTTTTCTTGCAACAACCGCGCAACGCGAGTGCAAAAAGCATGTAATTCGGCACTTTCCCCATACAATTCCGTATATAGCGAGTGAGAGAGGGAGGGAGGAGGTGGGATTCGTGTCAGTAGGTTCGCCGCGGTGGCCTGGAGCAGTCATACGCTCGCTACTCTCCTGCCACCACTTGTCTCTCTCTCTCAGCAACATTACGTGCTGAAATTGCCACACGACCTATGTCGAGCGCCGCCAGATAGTCCAGATTTATTATACTCGACTTATGTTGCGCCCCGACAGTTATGGGTTAAGAAACTCTCACTGGAGGTATGCTAGTTCATTCATCATTGGTAGGCTAGAAATAGTGACCCATAACCTCTGTAACTCCAAAAGGGTTAGAGAAAATGGGCGTTAAATTCCCACACCTATTCTCTGACTAACCCTCACTTAATGGTAGAAATATTAGCTCGATTTCTGTAGTCATTCTTGATTTATAAAGGTTAGAGGTCACCATTTCTGGCCTACATATAATGAATGAACTATAGCTTGTTTTACTATTAAATGCGTTTTTCCACATAGTGATTTTGATAAGTTTTGTTTTGTCCTAATCCTCAAGGAGTTAATTGTAATAAAAAATGGTACAAATTCGTAATATCACCAACCCAACAATTAACTTACAAATAAACCTATTTACTGAAATCAATGAAATTAATGAATACATGTGGTACTCCCAGGATTCAAACCTAGGATACTCGCAACGAAATTCAGCACACTAACCATTACGAATAAACGGTTCCTAATCGTTTGTGGGTTCTAATATAGGCTACTGTCTTGATAGCGTAATGGTTAGTGCGCAGAATTTCTGTGTAAGTATCTTGGGTTCGAATCCTTGGAGTACCATATGTATTCATTAGTTTAATTGATTCCTTTAATTACGTTTATTTGTAAGTTAATTGCTGGGTTGGTGATAATATGAATTATAGATAAACCAATGAACACTGTTTATATGTACCCTTTATATTTATATTATTCAGCGGCTTGCTGGTATAGTGACTATCGTCTTGGACTTCCACCCAGAAGGTACAGGATCGCGCCCATGCTCGGCACATGCAAGATTTTTCACAAGCACTGAGTCGTTAGCGTCCCTCATGAGCAAGGGGATGGGATAGTAGTACAGGACCCCAATGGAAATACGCCTAATCGGCCTTATTGGGCTATCCTTAGCTGGCTTAGCATGCGCTAGCTTTAACCCTTTACGAGCGGCCTATGCGGTTTATTTATATGTACCGCCCAGCGGGGTGTTTTTAGCCAAAATAGGGCTGTTTACGTGATCATTTTCATGCCTAAATAAGACCCAGAACGTAAAACAAGTATCTATCCCTGAAAGGGCATAAACAGAGCTTTCGAATGACACCATAACGATCCTTTTATGATGGCTAGTTTTCTTGCAATAACCGTGCAACGCGAGTGCAAAAAGCATGTAATTAGCCACTTTCCCGATACAATTCCGTATATAGCGAGTGAGAGAGGTAGGAGGGAGGTGAGATTCGTGTCAGTAGGTTCGCCGCGGTGGTCTGGAGCAGTCATACACTCGCTACTCTCCTGCCACCACTTGTCTCTCTCTCTCAGCAACATTACGTGCTGAAATTGCCACTCGAGTTATGTCGAGCGCCGCCACATAGTCCAGCTTTATTTAACTCGACTTATGTGGTGAGCCGCTTTTTAAGGGTTAAGAACTATTATAATATCCCTTTGAGAATTGTGATGCGTTCTTCCAGTTTCTCCTAGCTATTATTAGATCATTTTATACAGCTTAGGCAAGACCTCTTGCAATCAAAGGTGTAAAGTCGATGTCAGTTAACCTTTTGACTTGCGCAGATCCCTCCTTTCCTTAATAAAATTATTTATCTAGCGGCTGCAACAATCCTCTCAAGAGGTTTTACTGGTGGGCTGCGACGCTCCTCTCGGAAGAAGAGATTTCAAATACATACCAAAACACTCCAAATGACAAAAGCAAGAAATGTGACTGTCAGGGTTTATGAGGTGAGCTTCCAATGACATTTACTGTCCACTATATTGCCTCCACCCTGCTCCTCCCGTTTTCTCCCTCCACTAAACCAATATGCACAGCCACTCGTTGCCAATTTTGCGCCACATTTTCAACTACAGACCACCGTACCACCTCAACCACGCACCTTTTGGGTATTCATATACTGTACTGTATAATTTTATGGTTGAATGTGAAATTGAATTTCCTACACGATGATGTGGTTTTCTTTGCGTTTTGGGAGTCGCCAAATCGGCCTAGGTCTAGCACTGGGCAATGATAAGTCCTAGGGGGTCTAGCAGCCCTCAGGTTAAAATAGTCTAATTATAGTCAGAATACCCTGTCAAAATGCATCATAATCTTCAAGGCGTTAAGTGCTCAAATTTGTACAGTGTCATGCCAAAAAATATACACATTCCGGATGTATGTATTCCCAGGACCTCTTTTACCTCTACCGAATGTGCAGTTGCCCACATTTGTTCTGTTCCTCGATGTGATCTTATGTACATACATACATAACATTTTAAGACTGAGTGCTCCACACATACATGCAGTTTCAGTCTCTTGTCCTAATGGCGGCATTCCAGGCAACCCTGTTAAGGGCTGCTTCACTTGTCAAGTATTTTAATTTGAGATCGGCACGTATAGTCCGATCCCAGGTCTTCCTCAGTTCACCCCTATGGAAGTAAGAATAGTATGAATGAATTGCGAGTTTGGTTTCTTTTAATTATCAGTGGATTTATCAGAAAAATACATTGAGGAAAAATTTCCACGTAGTGGAAGGGACATTGTGGCACGGGCAAAGGAAGCATGTCTTGACAAAGTAGCCTGGAGACGTTTCTGTTATGGCCATCCTTTAATGGGGGTTTCCCAGGGGGAAACAAGGCGTCGGAGACGATGATGATGATTGCTTATCAGATGAGTTAACCACTGTCCCCTGCATAAGAAGCTACACTCGTAATTCAATCATCTGTTATCTATTATCAAGATCGCCACCTGCAAGTGGCACCGATTAGCGCATTATAATTCCATGTACAAGATCAGAGAGAGGAACAGAACTTATATACTTCAAAATTATATTTTGCTTAATTGTTATTTACACATTGTATATGTATATACTCAGGCACATAGTGATTTTGATAAGTTTTTTTGTCTTGCTTTGGTTTGTTTGTTTTGTGATTTATAAATTTTAATTAATGTATGTATGTATGTATATAATCAGGCACATACCCTATAGCTAGGGGTGGCCGACTCGAGACAGAGCCTGAACAGGGACAACACAATACAGTACAACATAAAAAAACAAAAAATACAGATTCACACACATCTAGATCTACCCATTCATATACTTTTGTTGTTCTATAGATGGGAGGAAAGAATGCTGCTGTTGTGTTCAATGATTGTGACCTGGACTCCTGCATCAACACACTCAAGAGAGCTGCCTTCATTAACCTAACAAGTGCGCATGGGGGTAATTGGAAACGTCCCCCTGCGCTGACGTATTTGAGGTGTTTCCGTCACTAAAATATTCATTGTACCATTAATAGCATTAATACTTATCCATATGCGCCTATTATGGGTTGATTATAAAGGTATTAACCTGAAACAACAATAAAACGAGTGAAAACAGCGTTTGGATGGTCAAAATCGGAGATATAGCCCGCGAGTTGTATAATGTATGGGTGAGGCAAGCTGCTTTCCCGCCAATTTCCCCCAAGGCCACTGAGACACAGTCGATCGATACTCTCTCTCTCTCTCTCTTACATTCGCTTGCTATCAGTGATGACCACACCCTTCAACCGGATTTCTAATGTTAGCACGAAAATATACCTCAGAATAAGGGAATAACAGGGAAAATAGGTGATAACTGAAGGAGAGGAGGAAAGTGGGGAAGGAGGGGAGGTAGAGGACTGAGATTTTGCATGGCCCAGGGGCCAAAAAGAAAAAAAAAATTCGATGTCAAAAGTTGATTTTTTTTCTCTCTGACTCTTAAGAGTCTCCCCGCAGTCCGCCGGGGGAACTCTTAAGAGTCTCCCGGCAGTTCCCGGGTTAACCAGGGACAGGTATGTTGGATTCTGGCTACCATTTGACGATTTTAAACTGTTTAGAAAGGATCTATGGGGATCAGAGGGTTAATTTTGATCATATTTAGCCCTTTGTCCTAATATAATTTAATGTTAGCCGTAGTTCTCCAGCAACACACTCAAGAGGCTGGTGTGGGGCGGATTCGGAAGGTGCAAGTGCTTCAGGGGGACTTTGTTGAGTCTTGCAGACACTGTTAGCGCTATACAGTACCAACATCGGCCACTGTGATGACATGATGGGGCTGTGTTGTGGCAAGTCTTTATTGTACTGTGAGACTGAAACCATGCTCACTGTGGATGAAACGGTCTTTAAACTTGTATGTAAGTATGTATATTAAATCCCATCTGTTCTTCAGATTGTGGAGTAAGAGCGGGCGGCTATCTCATTCTGTGGACGTCATTTTGGTGTCTTAACCCTCCAGCCCCGGGGGCTATAGCTTGCGACTGTGCTGCGGTACCAGGTGTTTTGACGATCTTTGGGCCATGTTAACTACTCTGTAAGTCAATGAATATGGCATGTAATGTTGTGAATAAAAAAGAATAATGTTCCACAAACCTTCCTCTGTCGAATGGCGTTGAGTAGAGGTCTCTAGCCCCTCTGGTTGCATAATGGTGAGCGCGGGAAGACGAGTGCTTTTCGGCGGCAAATTCTTCCCGCGTTCGGACGCGTCGCCCCGGCCATGGCTACGACGCACCTAGCCGCTCGTCGCGCCAAAGTATTTATCTCCCTTAGACGATTTTAGTGTTTGATATTGAGAATGTGATGTTTATTTGATATTTTTCTAGTTATTTTGAGGCCAATTATATAAAATATGTTTATTTTAGGGTATCGCTGTCACTGATATTGCTAATTTTCACTCGATACCGTACATTTTATTAGTAATTGAGGTAGGTTATTGTTGTATTAGGCACTGATTATTCGTTATCACAGGTGTTTATTATACTTTGGCCATCAAATATTAGGTCTTGTGTCACTTTCACTTTGACAAATATGCTTTAGAGAGTGTCACTGTCACTTATAATGCTCATTTTCACTCGATACCGTACATTTTATTAGTAATTGAGGTAGGTTATTGTTGTATTAGGCACTGATTATTCGTTATCACAGGTGTTTATTATACTTTGGCCATCAAATATTAGGTCTTGTGTCACTTTCACTTAGTTATATGATTTGTAAACGTTTTATATACAATTTATTGTGTCTTTTTTCACTGATTTATATATTTCTATAGGTTCTAATCATATGAATGTCACTTGGTATATACATATGTGTCACTTTCACATATTATTATGGTGTAATTGTATTTGTATAAATGTTTTCATAATACATGACTTTTGTTTACTTCCACTTTTTGCCTATATATATACTGTACATATTGTCATTATCTTTGGCACTTTCACTATGATTATTAGAACTCCAGCTTGGAGTGGTAATCAAAGAAGCACTCTAAAGCACAGAGTGCCACCTTGCACTCCACACACTCCATGGTTGACTTTTTACCTGGCCTCGGCCTCACCCTGCTGTTGTAGCAGACATGGCACCGCTTCTGCTGTGTTCTTCCTGATTCATTCTGAGGCAGGGAACCAAGCCTGTGCCTAATCAAGTATTGAGCACACTGCAAGCGGTCAATAACGGCGGGCCCAGGATGTGCCACTGCCCTCTGTGGCGTAGCATACTTCTCCAGGAGCTCCGTCAACACCTGCTTTTGGAACCTCCGCAGGCTATTGAACTTCATGGGTGTGTTCACATTCCGAAGCTTGTATATATTGTAGGCATTCAGAACTGACATGTCCACCATATGCAGAAAGAACTTTTTGTACCATCTGCACGAGGTACGCAGGCAGTCAATGAAGCCTATCTGCATGTCGGACTTGTCCACCAGCCTCATGTTGATGTTGTAGTCCAGGACAGCATCGGGCTTGGTCACCCTGGCCTGGGTGCGGCGATCCACCTTGCCAGTCTCCACCATTTCCCCCTTGTGGATGGTGGTCAGGAGGTTGACCTTCCGCTGGTCGTGCCAGTGGATAGCCAGAATGGGCCTCGACTTCTTCTTGAACACATCACCTTTTTTGGTCTTTGGAGGGAAAGGTGGCATGCCCTTCCTTTTCCCTCGTACTGTGCCTACAGTCCCCGTCTTGCGCTCATGCAGGTACTGTGAGAGAGTGGGGGACGTGTAATAATTGTCCGTGTAGAGGACGTGATTCTTGTGAAAGTAGCGGTCCATCATGGCTTGCACCACTGCTCTGCCAAAGCCAATGAGGGGGTCCACAAGCAAGTCCCCTTCCTTCCCGCTGTAGACCAGGAAGTCCAGGACATAGCCAGTTTGGCAGTCGCACAGCACAAAGAATTTTATGCCAAAGCGATGTCTTTTTGAGGGGATGTACTGCCGGAAGCTGAGTTTTCCCCGGAACAGCACAAGAGACTCGTCAATG
This sequence comes from Paralithodes platypus, assembly GCA_032716605.1. NCBI lineage: Eukaryota > Metazoa > Arthropoda > Malacostraca > Decapoda > Lithodidae > Paralithodes > Paralithodes platypus. The sequence goes on from CM064514.1 coordinate 17,220,818, forward strand.
ACGACCTTGCGGAAGGGCTTGAAGTAGGAGGTGAAGCGTTCTCGCATCATCTCATACAACGTCCTAATCTTCCACAGCTTGTCACCGAGGTGGACGTCGGTGTTGGTGACAAGATGGAGCGCTGCGAGGATATCAAGGTACCGGTCGCGAGACATTATTTCCCGAAGGCAGGGGTGGATATGAGATCATTGGTGATCCAATAGTCAAGCAACCTATGCTTCTTGACATGAGGCATTAGCATGGTGAGTGCCAGGAACACCATGAACTCTTTATGAGTCACTGGGGTCCACTGCCTCATGTGGCCCTTGGTCACCTTGCCCAAAAAGTGGACCTGGAATTGGTGCTGCTTATTTGTCTCTTTGACAACATAGCCTACCACCTCCTCATCAAAGAAGGCCTCAAATAGTTTGTGTGGTGGAGCATTGGGGCCTGCAGGAAAATTGGGGGTAATGCCTGAACCCTCCAGTACCTCATCAAAAGCTGGCACATCAGGGTTGTATCCATCCTCATCAACTACGTCTTGCCACTGAAAAACGTAGAATGGGTCTTGTCTACGCTGACGAGGAGCTCCAGCTGGTGGCCCAGCACGCCCACGGCCAACTCGGGAGGCGCGCGCCCTAGGGCGGCGAGGGCGTCGGCCAGGGCGGCGGGCAGCACGACGGGCAGCACGACGCCGGGCCAAGCGGATGGGTCGAGGGTCGTCGATGTCCATATAGTCATCGTCAGAGTGGTCATCTTGCCCTGACGGTGGACCTATGTAATCATGGCCAGAGTCTTCAGAGAGGTGCCCTTCATCATCAGTGGCCCCCACATAATCTGGCGGGGAACCAGTGATGCGTGGGCGGCGTGCGGGTGGGCGAGGTGGGGAAGGAGTGGCAGGTGAGGCTGTGTCCCCCCGAGGTCCTGGGCTCCTTGGCCTGCGACGAGTGACAGAAAGCAATGTTTCACTGTCACTAGGCCCAGGTATTGGTGATGCGAGCTCAAAGACTTCTTCAGGAAGACATGTTGAAGGCGGGAGAGGTGGGGAAAGTTGCGGGGACGTATGGCTGGGGCCGGCCGGGGTGGACGCCGCGGGAGCCTCGAACAAAACTCTCTTACTTTTCTTAATTTTTTGGGTATATTTCCTACCTTTCCCCTTTTCGGCAGCAGTATGTCTCCTGTCGGGGGACCTAGGAGGCAAATAGGCCAAAAGTGGGGGGTCCTCAACCCTTGGCAATGGTGGGGGTGGTGGGGAAGAATGCGGGGCATCCGGGTCATCTTGGGTGGCGTGGGTAGATAAGGGAGACAATGGCGGACGAGAAGGGTCACCACGCTGACCCTCACTCACAGCCTCATCCTCACCAAGTATTTTTGCTTGTTCCCTAGCTGCCGCGGCCGCCTTCTCAAGTATTTTCTGCTTATACAAATGTAGCTTGAAAGGCGATTTACCTGGGGAAGGGCTTGGAGTCGTGTCACTTATGCGAAATTTGGTGAGTGACCTTGAACTCTCCCACTCACTCACTCTCTCAAGTTCACTGTCTTTAGGTAAACCAGCTTCCTCAACAACTGGTACATCACCTTCATCACTCTCATCACTGTCATGTTCTCTCGCAAATCCCAGGAATTGCTCTTCTTTGTCACTCTCATGGCCATAATCACTCGACTTATAATTACTGGAGTCGTCACTGAGTTCATCATCAACATTATGCTTGGCATCAGTTCGCTCATAAAGTCTCAATACCTCCGGGAGATAACACATTTAGGCGATGGCGTCGGGGTAAGGCGCGACGAACTAGCAAGGGCGTCGTAGGAAGCACGGTATCGGACACAGCGGAATCACTATTTGGCGTACTGTCCATGATGGCGTCGGGGTAGATACTGTTGCTGTGGCGTCGTTTACGCCTGGTGGCGCCACCTACCGTCCCATGATACCAAAAATGTACGCGCGGCATTCGAAAGCAATGGGCGTTCAAGAGCCCTTCCGGGTTGCGCGGGCCGAGGTTGTTATGGGAGTTCAAGAGCCCTTCCGGGTTGGAGGGGTTAAGGGAGCCCACTTCGCTTTTTTTCTCTTTCTCTCCTTTTCTCTCTTTCCCTGGCTTGTATCCATTCGGCCCCATTCAGCCAACTGTTGTAAGACGTTTATCCCCATCCGGATGTCGATTTCTTCCTGGCGAGCGATAGCGAGCCAGCATTGTATGGAGAAATTCGGCTTTGCTGGAGACATTTTTCTATCAAAAAATTTACAAATTTAGCTTGCTCTCAAAACACAAATATATCTATGCTGGCTCGCTGCTGCTCGCCAGGAAAACATTGACACCTGGATGGGGGTAAACGTCTTAAAACAGTAGGCTGAATGGGGCCGAATGGATGCAAGCCAAAGAGAGAGGTAGAGAAAGAGAAAAAAGCGAGGTGGGCTCCCTTAAATATCGAAGAGGGTTGTGTAATGTCAACGTGGCTGTTTAATGTATATATGGATGGTGTGGTGAGGGAGGTGAAAATGAGAACTGTGATAGAGGATTGGGTTTAGTAGGAAAGAATGGTAGAGATTAGGAGTTGAACCAGTTGCTGTTCGCTGATGACACAGCGTTGGTGGCGAATTCTGAGGAGAAACTGCAGCGAGTGGTCAAAGAGTTTGGTGTGGTTTGTGGAAGGAGGAAACTGAAGGTGAACGTCAATAAAAGTAAAGTAACGGTGTGTAATAGGGGTGATCGTAGGGTGAATCTAGATGTGCAGTTGGATGGGGAAATACTGGAACAAGTGGAGTGTTTTAAATATCTTTGAGGAATGCTAAGCAGGGATGCCGGTTTGGAAATGGAGGTAAAACAGAGAGTATGTGAAGGAAGGAAAGTTTTCAGAGCAATGGGAAGTACAGTATGTGGAAGGTGAGAAGTCTCGGAATGAAAGCTAAAAGTGCAATGTATCAAGGGATAATTGTATCAACCGTGTTGTATGGGGCTGTGCTGAGACATGGGCTCTGAAGGGAAAGGAGAGAAGAAAGCTGGATGTAACGGACATGAGCTGCTTGAGGAGTATGTGTGGAGTGACTCGTAGAGACAGATTAAGGAATGGAGAGATACGTAGGAGAGTGGGACAGCGGGAACCAATGTCGGCCAGAGTGGACAGAAGGGTGCTGTGCTGGTATGGACATGTTGAGCGAATGGAAGATGAAAGGTTTACAAAGAGAAGGTGTGAGTCAGATACAAGGGGAGGTAGTGGGGTAGGAAGACCTCCTTTGAGATGGAGAAAATGTGTAGTACAAGCGTTGGAAGATAGAGAAATGACTATAGATCGGGCCAGAGAAGTGGTAATAAATAGAAATTAATGGAGAACGCTTGTGAATAGATAAGTGATAACGCAGTCGTTTGGGAGAGGGGGTCGGGCGCCAGTTGGACTAGATAATAGCCCGTCTGGCGCCTGGCCCAGGGAGCCGGTATATATGAAGGGTCATGCCTGTATGCGAGGTGGGCGGGCTTGGGGTGGTAAGGCTTCGCTGCGTGTCTGCCTGCTGAGACCGGAACCTCTGAGGGAGGTCTGGGACCTGGGAATCTTTTGCTGGGGACCCCAAATGGGGCTGGATCTCTGGGTCTTCTCCTGGGCGCCCTAGATGTGTGTGAATTTGAATTTTGTTGTTGTGTTTTTGTGTTATATTTATTTATATGTATTTTTTCTAGTTATATTTAGACGATTGTGTACAGTTTAAAAAGGATCTATGGTAGTAAAAAGGATTAATTCAGATAGTTTGTAGCCTTTTGGTTGGTAGACGTTCTTCCAAAGCAGAATAAAATTGTCTAATTGTTGCCAGAATATAATAAATAGGATGTCACCGGTACTGAATGGGTTAAGGGGACAGTGGATATTTTTTGGGGTCTATATATATTTATATACAGTATTCATGTAATATTTAGTTTCCTCGCTAGACCTTTATCAAGCTTAAAAAACACTCCCTAGACTCCCCTTCAAGATAAATTTGTATATTTTTCAATAGAAAAATATCCCGGCCGAAAGACGGTTTCTCTTAAAATTACAGGCTTGCTATCGCTCGCCAGGAAAATTGTATATTGATATAGAAATGGGACAAAAGCTTTTGCAATTGACAAACTAATGGGGCAAACGTCTTAAAATGTGAAAACTAATGGAGCTAAACAAGAGGTAGAAGGAGGATCAGAAAAATGACCCATCTCCCCTTAATTATATTTTTGTGAATCTTCAATGCTTTATTTTCACATAATGATTTTGATCACTTCTTTTGTCTATACTGTATATTGTGCGGTTCCTGCTTTTGTCTATACTGTATATTGTGCGGTTCCTGCTTTTGTCTATACTGTATATTGTGCGGTTCCTGCTTTTGTCTATACTGTATATTGTGCGGTTCCTGCTTTTGTCTATACTGTATATTGTGCGGTTCCTGCTTTTGTCTATACTGTATATTGTGCGGTTCCTGCTTTGGTTTGTTTGATTTGCAAGTTTTACATTTTGATATATAATTGTTTTTGTTTGTTTTTTGGTTCCTGTTTTGTTTTGATTATTTTGCAAGTTTTTCATTTTGATACATCATTGTTTTTGTTTGTTTTTATTTCAGGTGTGTTTGTGCACTTCCCGAATCTTTGTGCAGCGACCTCTGTACGACAAGTTTGTGGAGAAGTTTGATGCTGTGGCCAAGTTAGTACACATGGAGTTTATTTATGTTTTGATATCAGGGCTACCAAATCAGAACACCAAATACCGCTAGATCCGTTCTCAAAAGTTGTTAGAATCTATCTGTCTTCTGATCTATCTATCCCCCAGCCAAAGGCGGCTTTCTAGGGCCTTTCCTAGGTGATGCTGACAGGATTGGGTTCTAGGCATGTGGTGATGGGCTGATCTATCAGAGTGAGAGTTGAGTGATCTCTGCCATACCCATAGCGTACTCTGACTGTTCCTTTAATTATATATTTCTATATCTCAAGTGGCGGCGTCTCTTCCGTGGATCTAGTGGATCTCCCTACTGCCAATCTAGAGGTTGACAGACTGTGAGCCAAATTGTCACATTTTTTCTTTGCCCCTCAACTTACCGTTCATATTGTTGAGGGGCACAGGGCCCTGGGTGGGGCTTCGGTGTCCCGGGCATTTCCACGCCCTCCTCAGCTCCTCACCTGGGAGCGGCTTCGGTCACCTGGGCTTTCTTAGTGGTAAAGCAGGGAGGGTTCTGTGGGGGCGCTCGGTTATGGCCTTAGCCTTGCTCGGGACCTTGGGGCTGTTCGGTCAGACAGCCTGGGGAACAACAACAAATAATTATTATATGAATGTAAACAAAAATGCAAGAATAAGGCCACAATCTCCAGAATATCGCTAAAATTCATATCGCTAGGTGCAAACTGTGCCGCTAGATCAAAGTAAATACCTCTAGATCTAGCAGAAAAGTAGCTAATTGACCACTTGCGAGTTTCTGTCTATAAGGAAGTTGGAGCTGTAGACATCGATAGTAATAATAATGTAGGTTTCTGATGGCAAAAGTGTATGTTGAATTGGGTTTTATGTATTTGTGAATATACTAGAACCGTATGTTAGCTAATCATTCTGCTAAATATCGATGTGTACAGCTCCAACTTCCTTATAGAACGAAACTCGCAAGTCGTCAATTGGCAACACAGTTTTTATATGGAATAATGGGTTTACCTCCTTATCGGGGGTTGGTCTCTTTGGAATCGCTCTATTACGCCCCATTACTTTAGCGAAATTAAGATGTTTTGCTCCTTTAGTTTTTCGATTACAAGTAGTTTCTCCCCATTCATATTTTGATTTTCGCGAGCCGGTAAAATAGGAGTAACCGATCTTTCACCAAAACATTTTTCTACATACATACATACATACATTATACTCTGGCACATACCCCATTTTATTACTATTTGTGTTTTATATTATTATTATTATTATTATTGTTATTATGATTATTATTATTGGGGGTGGCCAACTCGATTTAAGCCTGGCGAGCGATAGCAAACCAGATTAACTTGCTCATGTAGTAATGTACACCCTATGTGATGGATTGTGTTCTTTTATTTATAAATTATTATTTTGCTTAACCCCTACACCACGGAAGGGCTCTTGAACGCCCATAAAAAAGCATATAACAGGTACCCGGAAGGGCTCTTGAACGCCCAGTGGTTGAAAGCCTGTGAGCTTCGTGTGCGAGGCGTCGGTCCGACGCATGTAAACAACAGCCGGCTGGACCGACGCCCCGCATCTCCGGCCACAAGAAGGAGAGCGTCGCTTGTTTGTGTGTGCCTGTATGTTGTTGTTAAGTATCGAAAAGTAGTGTAAAGTGGCTGTTTTTGCCATAAAGTTATCTCCAATGAAATCATCATCACAACTCAACCAGTTGACTTAGAGAGCTCTACTTAACGCCATTCTACAGGTAAATAACACAGCTACGCTTGGGGATGCGCGGGAATGCAGGAAGAAGTAAGAATAACAAATATACGGTAGCCTAGCCTAGACGTTTTTCGGCCAAAACACCCGGGTTTCGGGGAATATTTATGTAATGCGTAGCCGGGGCTGGAGGGTTAAAGGTGGGGGCTCATGGGTTGAGGTAAACATGGGAAAATAATCGCCAACCTGCATATAATTACAGTATCTTGTAAAATGCAATGTCACTGAAATAATTATTAACAATGGTATAAAGGATTTTGCGGATCGTCTATACCGGGCCTGTGACGTCATAGTGACGTCACACCAGTATCCTTAGCCTAGACTGGATGGTGGACTTACACTCTTGTGACATCACAGGCCCGGTATAGACGATCCACAAAATCCTTTATACCATTGTTAATAATTATTTCTGTGCCATTGCATTTTGCAAGATAATTATGTACGTACAGCCTGGCGATTATCATTCCATGTTTATCTCAACCCATGAGCCCCCACCTTTAAGCGTTGTTTCTACATAGCGATTTTGATTAGTTGTTTTGTCTTTTTACTGTATTCGTATAAGTTTTGGTTTGTTTATTTTGCAAGTTTTACATTATAATATAGGAGTAACCGACCTTTCACCAAAACATTTTTCTACCAAGAAATAAACAAATTATGTTGGAGTAATGTAATAAATGGCTTGATAGGATGCACAGGTAACTCACAGGTGTTGGGAGTTAAATGAATTAATTAAGATTATTAAGGGGAGATGGGCCGTTTTTCTGGTCCCCCTTCTTCCTCGTGTTTAGCCCCATTAGTTTTCAGATTTTATGACGTTCAGCTCATTAGTTTGTCGATTTTAAGACCTTTCGCCCCATTTCTTTGTCAATATTTAGACCGTTCGTACTATTTAGGTGTCGATTTTTTTCCTGGCGAACGATAGTGAGCCTGTAACTTTAGAAAAAGCGGCCTTCGGCCGGGACAATTTTCTACCGAAAAATGTACAAATTAATCTAGAAGGGGGATCTAATGGTGTTTTTTTAAAGCTTGATAGAGGTCTAGGGAGGAAACTAATAAAATAATAAAAAGATATATTAATTATCAAATAAATATGCCTATCCCCCCTTAACCCTTCCTACTCGGGCAGTCTTAGCTAAGGACGGTCGCCCGTACCCGGGCGAAATGGCTGAAAAACGTCTAGGCCTAGGCTACCGTATTTATGTTTATTTTCACTGCTAGAACTTTCCCACTCATCTATAATCATAGTGCGGTTTTCAATCTGTATTTTGGCGTTGAGTAGAGCTCTGTAAGTCAACTGGTTCAGTTGTGATGACGATTTCAGTGGAGCAAATATTGCAGAGATGTTGCCAATATGGGGGCTTTTCAGACACTAATTTTGTCTTACGTCAGAACAATAACATTGAAGAGTCTTCTCCTTCTTGTTTTCGGAGGTGCGGTGACGCAACGCTTGGGTTTGTTGACATACGTCGTACGCACGGCGTTCAGACCAAGCTTAATTAGGCTATTAAGCTGCCGTCTTAGGTAAGGCAGCCCAGGTAGCGGCCCTTCTGCCGAGCTGTCCTTACCTAAGGCAGCCCGGGTAGGAAGGGTTAACCCCTTTAAGATATATAAATTATCAAATAAATAAGCTTATCCTCCCTTAACCCCTTCACCACCATGATGCCTCTTTACCTTTGATACTGGCTAAAATGTGGTTATTTTATGCAGTTTAAAAAGGACCTATGTTAGTAGGAGGGTTTATCGAGATCGTATTTACCCATTTGATTATTATATGCAGTTTAACCCTCCAGCCCCGGCTATGTATTATATATATATTCCTCGAAACCCGGGTGTTTTGGCCGAAAAACGTCTAGGCTAGGCTACCGTATATGTGTTAATCTGACTGCTTCCCGCATTCCCGCGCATCCCCAAGCGTAGCTGTGTTATTTACCTGTAGAATGGCATTAAGTAGAGCTCTCTAAGTCAACTGGTTGAGTTGTGATGATGATTTCATTGGAGATAACTTTATGGCCAAAACAGCCACTTTACACTATTTCTCGATACTTAACCTGACAAGCGCGATATAGACCTAGGTGCTAGGGTAGTTATTTGTGCATTTCTAGCCCTGGATTCTGACAGAATTCGTTATATTTACAATATAAAGCATTATTTGTTTTCGGTATGCTTTTATTTTACATATATGATGTATATATGAACCTTCAAGAGTGCTAAAATAAGTGGGAAAAGCATTTGGGTGGTGAAAAACGAAGATATTGGCCACCCGGTCATAATCTCAGGCGAGAGAGAGCCACAGGCAGCCCTCCCCTCTCGCTGTCTGGGAGTCAACTGAGACGAGCGGGGCGGTGTGTGCCGGTGTCTGTGTGTTGCATAACGATCTTTTATGCAACCCACTTGTGCTACATTATCGCGGGAGAGAAAAATAACCGATAAATTATGATAATAAGAGGATAAATAGGTGATAATTGAGGAGGGGGGGGAGGGGGGAATAAGGTGGGGAAGGAGGGGAGGGGGAGGGGTGAGAAACACATGGATGAGTACTAGAGGGGAATTATCTCACCTAGAGACAAAATCCTTTGTTTTGATAGGCCCTTTTTTTTTTGGAAGGCTTTTTTTATGGTCTTGCTTCCGTGAGGCCTATCGCGTTCCCTATAGGAAGCCTTCCGTGAGGCCTATCGCGCTTGCCGGGTTAACAACAACATACAGGCACACACGAACAAGCGACGCTCTCCTTCTTGTGGCCGGAGATGCGGGGCGTCGGTCCAGCCGGCTGTTGTTTACATGCGTCGGACCGACACCTCGCACACGAAGCTCACAGGCTTTCAACCACTGGGCGTTCAAGAGGCCTTCCGGGCAGCTGTTATATGCTTTTTTATGGGCGTTCAAGAGCCCTTCCGTGGTGAGAGGGTTAAGAAGGACCTCTAACTTCCACTCTGTGGAGCCCGACCTCTCCTCTGCCAACCCTGATCTTCTCTTTCTCACCGAAACACAGATGTCTGGGACTACTGACAGCAAACCCTTCTCTGTATCCTCCTACTATGTCTATCCTCAGTTTCAAGCCAAAGGTGGATGTTGCGTCTATGTACGCAACAATCTCGCTTTCTCTCGTGTTCCCAACTTAGATTCTTCTAAATTCTCAACTCTCTGGCTAAAGCTTTCTTGTAACTCTCAAACTTAATATTTCTGCACTGTTTATCTCTCCCTTAATTCTACTGACTATCCAAAATTCTTTGACTATCTAACTTCTAAAGTGGAACACATTCTATCCATCTCTCCTTTCCCAGAAATCTCCATCTTGGCAGATTTCAACGTTCACCACCGCCAATGGCTCTCCTCTGTTTCCACTGACCAACCTGGTGAACAAGCCTACATCTTTCGTTCGCCAGGAAAAAAATCAACACCTAAATAGCTCGAAAAGTATTAATATTGGCAAGGAAATGGGGCGGAAGGTCTTAAAATCGACAAACTTCCCAAATTGACTAATTCCTTGAACGTGACGATAGTGCGTTGTTATGTGTGCAATTAGTTTGCTTGGGAAACAGATTAACTTGCTTATGTAGTAATGTACACCCTATGTGGTGGATTGTGTTCTTTTATTTCATAAATTTTATTTTAGTAAGCGTTGTTTCCACATAGCGATGTTGATGTGTTGTTTTGACTTTATATTGTCTTTGTCCCAGTTTTGGTTTGCTTTGTTTGCAAGTTTTACATTTTAACTAATGGGGCAAACATCTTAAAATTTGAAAACTAATGGGGCTAAACATGAGGGAGAAGGGGATCCAGAAAAATGACCCATCTCTCCTTAATATACAACCACTAAACTATATATTCACTCGCTCAGGTATGTTTGTCAGAGAGTTGGGCACCGTAACCACTCGACCATAAGCGGATAAAAGTGAAGCAACCTTAGTAGTCTTATTTGAAGAGCTAAGTTATAGTTTCGTGGAGGACTATGCCTTCATACACGTGGCGATTTTATTAGACTTCAACCATGACTATAAACTGGTTCTTCATGGGTGAGGGCTGGCCCTATCCAGATTGAGGTTTGGCATCCTCTACCGTACCTTAGCTATTTCTGTCTCTTTTCCTGTTCTACTTTTCCTTCTATGTGCTGGCGAGATCGCCTGATTGGGTGCACTGTATGGGGGGCTGCGGACAGTGGGGGCATTGGCCTGGGGGTGCAAGCCCATTGGCTGATGATCCCCCTCCCCCGCTGCCCTCTCAGAGACAGATCTTATCTCACCCTGGCCCCTTCGGGGGCCCGATCATCTGGATGGCTTCGGTCTACCTGACTCGGGACTGCTCGGCCAGACAGTCTGGAGAACAAGAACAACAACAACAACAACTGGTTCTTCAAATATGAACTAAGGTTACTTCACTTTTATCTCCTTATGGTCGAGTGAATACAGTTCTCAATTGTATATTCACTTTGTTTTTGATCAGAGAATTGAAAGTGGGCCCGCCGTCAGACCCGGACATCTTCCTGGGGGCCCTCAACTCCCGGCCCCACCTGGAGAAAGTCAAGCGCTACGTCAAGTTTGCCGTCGAGGATGGTGGGGTGGTGCTCTGCGGGGAGGGGGTCGAGCCGCTGGATCTGCCAGAAAACAATAAGAACGTGAGTGACGATTATGCTTTGTCTTATGGAAATAGATGATGGATATGCAGATTGATAATTATCTATCTCTCTATCTCTATCTACTGATCTATATCCATCTAACCTAAGAATATGTTAGCACCTACTACTTGCCAAGTGTGAGCTGATTACTCTGGTTACAGGCTACATTCACATCAACTGTACAATAACCCTCCACATGTACAGTTGGCCACATTAGTTCTGTTCCTCGTTGTGATCTTATATATGACAGTAAAATAGTGTGAATGAATTGCGAGTGTGGTTATGGTAGTTAACCATTCCATAAAAAACTACACTCGTAATTTACTCATTTACATCATATTGCTATGAATAAGATCACAGAGAGGAACAGAACTTATGTGGCCAATTGTACCTCCCACACTGCACAACAATGGGTAGTTGAGCTATAGTCCATGCATTATAGGTAGGCCAGAAATCCTGACCTATAACCTCTGTAACTCTAAATAGGGCCAGAGCGAATGGGATGTAAATTACCACACCTGGCCAGAAATCCTGACCCCTAACCTATGTAACTAAAAAAAGGGCCAGAGCGAATGGGCTGTAAATTTCCACACCTGGCCAGAAATCCTGACCCCCTAACCTATGTAACTAAAAACAGGGCCAGAGCGAATGGGCTGTAAATTTTCACACCTGGCCAGAAATCCTGACCCCTAACCTATGTAACTAAAAAAAAGGGCCAGAGCGAATGGGCTGTAAATTTCCACACCTATTCCCTATCTGACTTTGTCCAATTGGTACAAAAGTGAACTGTATTACTCTAGTCATTTTTGAGTTAGAGGTTAGGAGTCAGGATTTGTGGCCTACCTATAATGAAGAGGGTATAGTGATCCTCTCCCGAAGCTAGAGAATTGAATGACCTGGATTACCTCGACGGAAGCTATTAATTCGTGGTCACCCTCTCTCAAGGATAGAGGCGTCTGACAATTTATTGATGGATGGATGTAGGTGTACAAATTAATATTTTTTTTTAATAAGTTTTAATAAGTTTATGGTTGAGGGCTGGCCCTATCCAGAGTGAGGTTCGGCATCCTCCACCCAACCTTAGCCGTTTCTGTCTGTCTCTTTTACTGTCCTACTTTTCCTTTTGGGGGTGGAGGGCTAGGAATCCTCCTCCCCTTGTAGACTTTACCTACTAGACGGGACAGAGAAAGTGGACCCTAAGAATTGGAACTTTGAATGTTGTTTCTGTTCGTTCTCAGTCTCGAGTTGGCCACCCCCAGTATGGGGTATGGGCCGGAGAGTATGCATACATACAATAGGTTAATCGCACCAGACATGATTAACAGTATAATTATACACTTCCTGGGGTATTTCATGTAATATACTGTACTGTACTGTGATAATAAGCCTCATATTGTATGCAGCAGGAAAAAATTGACCTGATGATGTGATATTTCTCCCTTGTATTAATTAACCCATACAGTACCGGTGACGTCCTTTTCTGTATATTGAGGCAACTATTAGACGATTATATTCAGGTTAGGAAGGACCTCTAGCAATAATAAGCTTTTAAACTATCTCAACCAACCATTTTAACTACCGCAGATCCTTCCTAAGCTGCATAATATCGTTTAAATATAGCTAGAATAAAAAAATAACACACGTCGCTGGTACTCAAAGGGTTAACATAATTAAGCCGGTATCACACGAGCGCTTTTTCCCTCAACATATATCCTTAACATTGGTCTGGCAGCTTCTGAGGTCAACCTTTTCTATAATGATGTCACCTAAATTCGTCTATCATCAGTCTAGTTTCTGATACCACTGCAAAATATCCCAGAAATGTTGCCAGAAAAATGTTGACCATGGCATGTTGAGTATTAAAGCTCTCGTGTGATACCGGCTTTATTCCTGACACTTGCAGGGATACTTCATGCGTCCCCGACTGTTATAACCGGGCTGAGCGACGACTCCCGGTGCATGCAGGAGGAAATAGTTGACCTGATATTTCTCTTTTTTAATATTTCTATCTATGTATTTCTATCTATTTACATCCCCCATTTTTTTTGTATATATTTATTTATTTATTTACAATCATTATTCCTCACACTTGCAGGGGTACTTCATGCGTCCGACTGTTATAACCGGGCCGAGCGACGACTCCCGGTGTATGCAGGAGGAGATCTTCGGTCCAGTGACGTGTGTGGTGCCCTTTGACAGTGAGGCGGAGGTGGTGGGCCGCGCTAACAACAGTAAATACGGTCTGTGTGCTTCTCTGTGGACCTCAGACCTCGCTACGGCTCATCGGGTTGCTCACGCTCTCAAGGTTAGTAGCAAACTATATTTTTTGGTGTGTGTCATTGGCCTGATGAAGCTATATGCGAAACATTGTCAATAAAGTGCTACTACTCCTATGGTGTTTATATTCACAAACTAGGCCTATATGTCTCACCTACACAGAGAGTAATCCAACTAGTTCTCACAAACACGTCGTCCTCCTATTTATTTCACTACACTAAACATCTGTCCATTACGCAAAAAAAAAAAAAAAAAAAAAAAAAAAACACACCATCAAGAAAGTTTAAGGAACAGCACATGACCACGATTAATATCTATTCACCGAATAGATAATACTGGACATCAATCTAATTGGTTCCATGTCATCTCAACCAGTAGACCATTTCAACCAGTAGCTCTCAACCAGTGCCAAATTAACCCAGACCAACCAAACCAGTGCCAAAATATAGTACTAACCTAACCTAACCTAACCTAACCATATTGTTTGATTTGGTACTGGTTGAAATGGTCTACTGGTTGAATTGACCGGTCACCATCTAATCATATACCGTGCTGGACCCAACTGCACTATGAATAGCCTAATGTTCACGTGAGAAAAAGGGCGAAGGAAAACACGCACAACCTTCCCCCACCGTGCCTGATCTGATACTGAACTGTCTCTGCCAGGCCGGGACCGTGTGGACCAATTGCTGGCTGGTGAGGGACCTGGACATGCCCTTCGGTGGGGTCAAGAACAGCGGCATGGGCAGAGAGGGCACGCAGCACTCCATGGTATTCTTCACGGAGGTCAAAACCATATGCACCAAGATCACCTAATTCTCTATTTAGGATTCTTCAAGTGCTAGTTTTTCAAGATCACTTAAGGGGAGGTTTTTAGTGTGTTACCTAGACATCCATCAAGCTTAAAAGTACATCCCCTTGACCCCCTTTCAGGATACATTTGTACATTTTTCGGTAAAAAAAATTCCCGGCCAAAGGCCGGTTCCTCTTAAATTATAGGCTCGCTATCGCTCGCCAGGAAAAAATCGACACCTAAATGGCACAAAAGTCTTAAAATTGACATAAATGGGGCGAATCTTCTTAAAATCGCCAAACTAATGTGGCGAACGTCTTAAAATCTCGAAAGCAATGGGGCTAAACATTAGGGAGAAAGGGGTCAAACAAATATTCCCTCAAGTGGAAATCTCCCCTTAAGTGCTAGTGTTTTCAAGATTACCTAATTCTCTATTATGGAATTTTCAAGTGCTAGCTTTTTTCCTTCCACTTCCTTATTTCTTACTGGCTCGCTATCGCTCGCCAGGAAGAAATCGACACCTGGATAGGGATAAACGTCTTAAAAAAGTAGGCTGAATGGGGCCGAATGGATACAAGCCAGAGAAAGAGAGAAAAAGAGAGAAAAAAGCAGGTGACCCCCTTAATAATGAACAAGTTAAATTTTCTAATGAAGCTTTACTTCAGTATTTACTAAGCATACTATTCAGGAGAATTTGTAAAATTCTCTTACTCAACAAGACAGAGAAAGGGGCGAGGGAACACGAAAGTGGTCCTGGACCCTAAGTAATGGAACTTTAAATGTTGTTTTGTTAGGGCTCTGTCTCGAGTCAGGGCAAGAGAGACTGGGGGGGGGGGGTCGGAGGAGAGGGATCAGAGATAGTGTTAAAATACTTCTTTAACCCTTAATTCGCGGCGACCGTCATACGACGGGAGAGAGAAAATTGGCCTATCCTGCTGCACCCGTCATATGACGGTCGCCATTTTGATGCTATTACGAGCGCTGAGAGAAAGGCTAGGCGTGGGGGGGGGAGCATAGGTGGGCTCCAACCGCTCGCCACGGCCGCCAGGCGTACACTGAAGCCCGACACACGGCTGTGTCTCACACACCAAAAACAGCCAAATTGCCACTACTGTATTTTACCGATTTTGCCCTTCGGTTTTCATGATCGTTGCAAGATAACCATATATCGTACAGGGATGATTCAGGTGTCATTGGAAAGCTTTATCATTGCAATTTCACGGATATATAATTGTATTACGCTCTGGCTCTTGCTTATGCATGAAAAAGAGCATGGAATAAAGGGCTTTTTCGGTAAATGTACCCGCTACGGTGATCTACACAAGACACCCCGCTTCACGAGAGTTAACCCTCCAGACCCGGTTGGGCTCTGAGGCCTCCATAAAAAACACCCCCCGCGCAACCCGGAAGGGTGCTGAGGCTCCGGCAGCTTGAAAGCCTGTAAGCTTGGTGTGCGAGGCGTCCGTCCGACGCATGTAAACAAAAACCGGCTGGACCGACGCCGCGCATCATCTCCGACCACAAGAAGGAGAGCGTCGCTTGTTCGTGTGTGCCTGTATGTTATTGTTAACCCTTCCTACCCGAGCTGCCTTAGGTAAGGACACCGCGGCTGAAGGGCCGCAACCCGGTATGCCTTATTTTTTTGTTTATTTTTTTTTAAGAGACAATGAACGGAGGAAGGAAAAACACAGATAAAACAAAAAGGTCCATGTGCCTAAAGGCATCCTCCATTCATAAAATGTTTGTAAGGCATTTGCTTGAAAGCGTGCTTTAAATTTCGCGCGGGCAAATTTTACTTTGCGGGGGCGATCGTAGCGCCACCAAGCCTCAACTACCACGCTTATCAGTTCCTACGTTGCCGCCATTGAGAGCTACAGCAAAAAAATTAATTCCGACGCGTCCGATACTGTGCAATCTCCCACGCGTCCCAGTGCTACCCCGCTTGCAACATCTACGCCTCTGCCAACCGAGAAGAAAAGGAAAGTAAGGAAAGTGAAACGTTTGCTTAGTGACAGTGCAATACACCGTGAACTTTTCAAATAGGATTTGAGCAGTGGTGAAAGCTCTGTGGACAAAAACCTCTATATTCAGAGTAGAAGTGGGAGCGAAATTGACGATTTTGTGGGATTTGGTGCTGATGACAATGTTGATTTATTTGAGGGGGGTGATAGTAGTGATGATCCTGATGTGGAAGTGGTGGAGGAAGGTGCTATTGAAGTACCAAGTGTGCTAGAGCCAACCCCTTCGCCTAGTTTCGTAGGTCAGGGTAGGCCTAGGCCTAGCCCTAGCCCTACGCCAGGACCTTCCCCTTTGCCTGCCCGTACGCCCTTGAGAGTGGGTAAATACTTCTATAAACAGTCTTTAGTGAAAAGTGCAGCCAAGAAAGCACGCAGGGAGGCAGAAAAAGTGAGGGAAGGCGTAGATAGTGAGAGTGACGCCGACCCAGGCCTAGCAACCACCCGCATTCCTTTGTCACGACGCCTTGACCCGGGACGCTGGGAGGGCCACCCACAGCCCTCAGCTTCATCTGTCCCTCAAGATGACCAAAGGGCCTCTACAAGTGTGCCATTGGCCTCCCACAGTGTGTCACCACAGGCCCCGCATCGTAGGTCATTATTTCCTGCGGAAAAGTCCCCGGCTAGCCGCAAAAGGAGCCCAACTACCGAGGCCGAGGCTCCCATTGCTCAACCTCCCGCAGCCCCACGCCGCCGACGCCCGGTCTATTCTTCACCAGAGTTGACTCCTGAAGAGGCTGCTGACGACCCCGACATTGCCCCAGATGACCTGACGTCGCCTGAGGAAGAGGAAAACGAAGAGGAAGAGGAAGAGGAAGAGGGAGTCCCGACAAGAAGAGTCAAAGGACCTCGAGGTCGTGGACGTGGTCAGCCTGCCGACGCCGCTGCCCCTGGGCCTGGGCGTGGGCGTGGGCGTGCAGGGCGTCCGCGTGGCCAAGGGCGTGTGCCAGGGCGTCCAGGGCGTGTGCCTGCTGCAGCTCCACGTCCTCGTCCTCGACCTGCTGAAATGTTTGTGTGGGCAGATGGGGCGGATTTTGTGCCAGATTTTCCTGCCTTTGACGAGGTACAACAGGGTTCTGGGGTGTCACCAGCATATCCTTGTGGCCCAAATGCCACCCCCAGTGAACTTTTCTGTGGCTTCTACGACAATGAAGTCATGGAATACCTTGTCAAAGAGACAAATCACCACCAGGCTATCTGTTCAAACTTTCTTGGCAGGAAGACAAGTGCAAAGATGGTGGCATGGAGAGCTCTCACTGTGGCAGAATTATATGTGTTCTTGGCACTCACAATGCTGATGACACACATAAAGAAGCACAGTCTGGCCGACTACTGGATAACTGGCGACCTCACAACGACTCCAGCCTTTGGCAAATTCATGTCAAGGGATAGGTACTTCGACATCCTCTCATATTTCCACCTGACAAATAACATGCATGTCCACGAGCCCGACACACTCTGGAAGATCAGGCAACTGTATGACATGATACGTCATCGGTTTTCCACCTACCTGATTCCATTTCAGAAGCTGTGCATCGACGAGTCTCTGGTCCTGTTCCGTGGTAGGCTGCACTTCCGACAGTATATCCCGTCAAAGAGACACCGCTTCGGCATCAAGCTCTTCGTCCTCTGCGACTGCACGACGGGATATGTGCTCGACTTTATAGTCTACAGCGGCAAGGGTGGTGAGGTGGAGATTGACCCCCTCATTGGTTTTGGCGGCGCTGTGGTAAAGAGGATGATGGAGAGGTACTTCCATGACAACCACGTCCTCTATACCGACAATTATTACACGTCGCCTATCCTCGCCAAGTACCTCCATGACCGCAAGACCGGAACTGTCGGCACAGTGAAGGGGAAGAGGAAGGGCATGCCAGCCTACCCAACAAAAACTAAGAAGACGGACATATTCCATAAGAAGAGTGGCCCCATCCTCTCCATCCACTGGCATGACCAGCGCAAGGTCAACCTCCTCACCACATGCCACAAAGCAGAGATGGTCCCCACAGGGAAGGTGGACCGAAAAACGAAGAACCCTATCACAAAACCAGCTGCTGTTCTGGACTATAACCTGAACATGCGCCTCGTCGACAAGTCCGACATGCAGATGGGCTTCATAGACTGCCTGCGAACATCTTGCAGGTGGTACAAGAAGTTTGTCCTGCATACAGTAGATATGTCTGTCCTCAACGCGTACAACATCTACCGTTTGAGGTGTCCAGTCATCAAGTACAAGAGCCTGTGGACCTTCCAAAAGCAGCTGATACATGAGCTCTTGGTAAAACATGCGGGTACACCAGGGAGGCCACTACAAGGACCAGGCATGATGGACAGAATAGGGTGTGCCGACTTCATCAGAAAGCACCAGCTCGTCGCCCTTCCTTTCCAGGGTCCTAACAGCCGAATAAGGATGCAGAAGAGGTGCTATGTGTGCACCCGCACAACTCGACGACCAAGCAAACCCACAAAAACCACTTGGCAATGCCTCGAGTGTGTATTATGTTTGATTATTGTAGGTAGTATATTAAGCGAAATTAGCCTTAGTTTACTTTTGTTGTGTTTTCAGCCAGATCGCCCGGATACAGCATCCGTCATTAAGAAAGGCTGCCCGGATAGGAAGGGTTAAGTATCGAAAAGTAGTGTAAAGTGGCTGTTTTTGCCATAAAGTTATCTCCAATGAAATCGTCATCACAACTGAACCAGTTGACTTAGAGAGCTCTACTTAATGCCATTCTACAGGTACGAAACACATCTACGCTTGGGGATGCGCAGGAATGCGGAAGCAAGCAAAATAACAAAGATGCGGTAGCCTAGGCGTAGACGTTTTTCGGCCAAAACCACCGGGTTTCGGGGAATATATATGGAATACATAGCCGGGGCTGGAGGGTTAAGGGGAGATTTCCACTCGAGGGATTTTTTTCTTGACTCCTTTCTCCCTCATGTTTAGCCCCATTGCTTTCGAGATTTTAAGACGTTCGCCACATTAGTTTGGCGATTTTAAGAACTTTCGCCCCATTTATTTAACTTTTAAGACCTTTCGTGTCATTTAGGTGTCGATTTTTTCCTGGCGAGCGATAGCGAGACTGTAATTTAAGAGCCGGAACATTTTTCTAACGAAAAATGTACAAATTTATCTTGAAAGAGGGTCAACGGGGTGTAATTTCAAGCTTGATGGAAGTCTAGGAAACACACTAAAAACCTGCCCTTAAGGTTTATGACCGTACAATGACCATGGGGATAAGGATGACAGCTACAGTACAAGCATGTGACCTTGATACTCTCGTTCTTATAATCAATTAGTTTTAGGGCATTTTCATTGTGCCAAAATATGTTCTATTTTAATTAACAAATCTTTTTAAAACCAGTTGACCTACTACTTAAAACTTAATTTGTTAAATATATATTTTGGGTGAAATCAAATATGTAAGCAAAATGTTGTCAGTTTTCCTTTTAACTCCAGTTAAGGGGAGATATCCACTTGAGGGATTTTTTTCTTGACCTCTTTCTCCCTCATGTTTATCCCCATTGCTTTTGAGATTTTAAGACGTTCGCCCCATTAGTTTGGCAATTTTAAGAACTTTCACCCCATTTATGTCACTTTAACCCTTCCTACCCGGGCTGCATTAGGTAAGGACAGCTCGGCAGAAGGGCAGCTACCCGGCCGTCCTTACCTAAGACGGCAGCTTAATAGCCTAATTAAGCTTGGTCTGAACGCTGTGCGTACAACCGTATGTCAACAAACCCAACCGTTGCGTCACCGCACCTCCGAAAACAAGAAGGAGAAGACTCTTCAATGTTATTGTTCTGACGTCAGACGAAATTAGTATTTAGTATTAGTATTAGTAGTACGAAATGTATTTGCAACATCTCTACAATATTTGCTCCACTGAAATCGTCATCACAACTGAACCAGTTGACTTACAGAGCTCTACTCAACGCCAAAATACAGATTGAAAACCGCACTACGATCATAGATGAGTGGGAAAGTTCTAGCAGTGAAAATAAACATAAATACGGTAGCCTAGGCCTAGACGTTTTTCAGCCATTTTGCCCGGGTATGGGCGACCGTCCTTAGGTAAGACTGGCCGGGTAGGAAGGGTTAAGACCTTTAGTGCCATTTAGGTGTCAATTTTTTCCTGGCGAGCGATAGCGAGCCTGTAATTTAAGAGGAATCAGCCTTCGGCCGGGAAATTTTTCTACCGAAAAATTTACAAATTTATCTTGAAAGGGGGTCAAGGGAGTGTAATTTCAAGCTTGATGAAAGTCTAGGAAACACACTAAAAACCTCCCCTTAAGCATTTGGTAAGTTGCTGTTGTTGTTGTTCCTCAGGCTGTTTGACTGAACAGCCCCAAGATCCTGAGCAAGGCCAAGGCCATGACCGAGCGCCCCCACAGAACCCTCCGAGCTTTACCAGGTGTCCAAAGCCGCTCCCAGACGAGGAGCTGAAGAGGGTGTAGAAACGCCCTGTGCCCCTCAGCAATTATGAAGGAAAAGTTGAGGGGCAATTTGGTAAGTATAAAAATACTGCTCTTGTATAGGGTCTTCTATATTACTCAACAGGATAGTGGTGGGTGGGACTGGTCAGCAACCCATCTAGGGGAGTCAACCTTATACAAATCCTTACTGGGTGAAGCAGGTTGGTAGATGTACTAGCCACTGCTGAAAAAATAGTGCCGCAAAGATGATGCCTCAGTCGGACGGTTTTTAAGATGAATGGTCAATTTTTCAATCCTACAAGTCCTTTAACCCTCTCACCACGGAAGGCCTCTTGAACGCCCATAAAAAAGCATATAACAGGTTCCCGGAAGGCCTCTTGAACGCCCAGTGGTTGAAAGCCTGTGAGCTTCGTGTGCGAGGCGTCGGTCCGACGCATGTAAACAACAGCCGGCTGGACCGATGCCCTGCATCTCCGGCCACAAGAAGGAGAGCGTCGCTTGTTCGTGTGTGCCTGTATGTTGTTGTTAAGTATCGAAAAGTGGTGTAAAGTGGCTGTTTTGGCCATAAAGTTATCTCCAATGAAATCATCATCACAGCTCAACCAGTTGACTTAGAGAGCTCTACTTAATGCCATTCTACAGGTAAATAACACAGCTACGCTTGGGGATGCGCGGGAATGCGGGAAGCAGTCTGATTAACGAATATACGGTAGCCTAGCCTAGACGTTTTTCGGCCAAAACACCCGGGTTTCGAGGAATATATATATAATACATAGCCGGGGCTGGAGGGTTAAGGGAGCCCACCTCGCTTTTTTTTTTCTTTCTCTCCCTCTCTCTTTGGCTTGTATCCATTCGGCCCCATTCAGCCTACTGTTTTAAGACGTTTACCCCCATCCAGGTGTCAATATTTTCCTGGCGAGCGGTAGCGAGCCAGCATATACAGTAAACTTCCGTTAATCCGAAGGGCAGCGGACCGGCTCTCGTTCGGATTAGTGGATTTTTCGGATTATCGGACTTTACCCCTATGAACCTGTGTATGACGAAAACATTGAGACATTAGGCCACCCAAATGACACAATGGTGCACACACACATATCATATGTTCATGAAATCACTTCAAAAGTTTACCATTGTCATTGTAGCCTATTAACTACTTCAAAACATTCTTCTTCTTCTTATTGTTTAAATGTGCAGTTTGCTTGGAGGGTTGTGGTGTCTCCAGATTACTGCACAGGCATTTTAGGAGGGGTGAAAAGAACAATTGTTAGTATAATAGGGGTTAGGAGAGATAGTAAAGGTGGATTTTATACTACTGTACTGTATATGGGGGGTAAGTTTGTCGTTGTCTTTTGAGGTCAGGGTGATTTAAGTCTAGGTGAGGGTGAGGTCAGAGATGATGATGATGATCAGTTGCAGTACAGTACAGTACTGTACTGCTCTATGTGTACTGTGTGATTCAAGTCAAGGTGAGGGTGAGGTCAGAGATGATGATGATGATGATCAGTGGTGGTATAGTACAGATTCAGTTGGATGGTAATTTTATATGCTTGTGATTTTGTTTGTTGTTCTGATGTAGGTTCCTAGGGCTGATGCGATGACATGTTTACTGTGCTGTGGTAGGTCTCCTCCACCTAGGATATGCTTGATGTTGAATGTTCCTCCTTGTTGGGTTACTACACTTCTGAGGTGGGTGCGGGCACCGTAATGTCTGTGGCAGTGGAGTAGATAATGCTCCACTGTCTCAGGTGTGAGGCAGTACGGGCAATTTTCATTTGCTTGCAGTCCCATCCTGTACATATGCCCTCCCAGTCTGGTGTGTCCTGTTCTGAGGCGGAGAGCCGCGGTGTTTAAGGCTTTGTTCTTGTAGATGGAGTGTTTCCACACTGACCACTCTGACTTGATGTTACTGTATTGTGTGCCAGCTATGGTTATTTTCCACTCTTCCTTGAAGTCTTGGAGGACGTCTTCTCTGAGGATGTTTGTCCGGTCGGTTGTGGTGTAGGGTATGACTGTTGTTAGGTGGAAGGAGTGCATCCCTTTGGCTAGTCCATCCACTATTTCATTATGGAGGATGTCAATGTGGCTGGGTACCCATTGGAGGGATATTGTATATCCTTGAGAGTGGAGGGTGGTGAGGAGTTGGATCATAGGGTATACTGTTTCCTTGTTTGTCTTGGTGTTATAGTTGATGGCTTGTATGGCACTTTTGGAGTCACAGCAAATGGTGTAGGCACTTACTGGGAGGGTGTTGATGATCTCAAGTGCACGGAGGAGTCCATAGAGCTCTGCTGTAAACACTGTGGTTTGTTTGGGTAGCTTCCATCCCATGGTAAGGTGAAATTTTGGGATCCATAATGCTGAAGACACAGATTTGCTGTTGTTATTACTGGTACTGATGCGTGATCCATCTGTGTATACGTGGGTGGAATTTTGGTGCTGGGTGTGGAGGACTTCGAGGAACTCTTGCTTGAGGTTAGCCGAGTTGTTTTTCTTGGTTGTTGAGTTGATGAGGTCTGTCTGGACTGTGGGTGGGATGTATTCCCATGGTGGGACTGGTGGTACCATGGGGGTTGAGTGGCAACCAAGGAATATGCGTGATTTTCTATGTATAATTTGCCCTACGCGCTCTCGGAAGGGTGCTTTATGGATGGGAGCTCCTTGAGGCTGTACTGGTACATTGCGGAGAGATGCAGAGAATGGGTGGGAAGGTGGGGCAGCATAGATTTTTGAGAAGTAGGTGGCACACTGTATATCCCTTCTGGTGTGGAGTGGGATTAGATTTGCTTCACACTGAAGGCTGGCCACCGGGGTTGATTTAAGGGCCCCCATTATGATCCTCATTGCTGAATTCTGTACCACCTCCAGTTTATGAAGATGGGTCGGTGCGGCTGAGGCGAATGCTTGGGCACAGTAGTCAAGTTTACTTCTGATGTATGCTATGTAGAATGTTCGGAGGGTTGTGGCGTCTGCACCCCATGTTGTGCCTGCGATTGCTTTCATGATGTTCAGTCTTTGGTTGGTGTTGTATATCAGGTAGTCTATGTGGTCTTTCCAAGTGAGGAGTGGAGCATCAAAAATTACTCCGAGATATCTGTGGCTCTGTGTAGGAAGCAAATCTTCTCCATTAAGCGTGAATCTTGGAGGTCTGTAGTTTTTCTTTCTCGTGAAGATCTGGTATAGCGATTTGGTTGGGTTGATACTTAGTTTTGATTCATTAGTCCAGTTCCCTAGGATGTTGAGGGCGTCCTGAATCCTTTGTTCGGCTATTTGGGGATTATGGTCTGAGGCGTATATTGTTATGTCGTCGGCGTATTGTATTATTTTTGCTGGGTTTATGTTTGGCATGTCCGACAGGTACGCGTCGAATAAGGGGGGGCTGAGTGAGGATCCTTGTGGTAATCCTTTTTTGGTTGTTATGGTCTTAGACATCTGGCCTTGGATGAATACTTGGTTTGTTCTGTTGGAGAGGGAAGACTTTAACCATTGCAGCATGTGTCCTTTTATTCCCATTCTGGATAGTTTCAGCAGTAAAAGATCGTGGGGAACGGTGTCGAAAGCAGAGGAGAGATCTAAATATACTACGATACAGGTCTTTTGGCTTGAAAGGGCTGATAGTATTACCTGTTCCAGGTTAAGTACCTGGTCTAATGTAGAACAGGTAGGTCTGAAGCCGGCTTGTGAGGAGGGGATGAGGTTATTGTTTTCAAGGTGCCAGGAGAGTCTTGTCTGGACCATTCTTTCTGCCAGCTTGCTTATGCTAGGCAGGAGGCTGATTGGTCGGTACGATGATGACAGGCAGGGGTCCTTTCCTGGTTTAATGAAGGGCAGGATGATACCGTTTTTCCAGTCCTTGGGGACGTTGCCTTGTGTCCATGTTGTGTTGATAAGGTGAAGCAGTTGGGTGTGCATTGTTGGTGGTAGGTATTTGATAAACTCGTATGGTATGCGGTCATGTCCTGCTGTTTTGCCTGTTGGGAGGTGGGCTATTGCGGTTTGCATTTCAGAAGTGGTGAAGGGCTTGTTCATTTGTGTAGGACGATGTATAGCTATGGTGATCTCATTACTGATCCTGTTGGCTTCTTCTTGGTCATCTGGGGGTTCCTGGTGTTGGTTATTTTGTATGCGGGTAGCTATTGCATCGGCTCTGTCTTTGGGTAAAAGGCACATCTCTCCATCTATTGTGAAGGGGAATGATGGGAAGGAGGGTCGTCCTGTGATGCTGCGGAATCTATTCCAGACTTCTGAAATTGGGGTGTCATGGTTTATGTTGCTACAGTATTCTCTCCAGGAGGATTTGCAGGTTGATCGGATTGTTTTTGTGGCAAAAGCTGTAGTTTTTTTAACTTGGATCCAATTCAGCAGTGATTTAGACCTTCGTTGTTTTTGGATAGCCCTTCTTCGTGTCGCTACAGCTCTGGAGCATTCCTCGGTCCACCAGGGTCTCAGAATTTTGTTGGATGGGAGTCCTGACGTGAGTTTGAAGTGTTGTGAGGCTGCTGTATCTATTGCTTCGGTCATTTTTGTATGCATGACGTTGGGGTCTGTATGGTTGCCATCTGGATTTTGTACAGTATTTTCCCAGGTCTTCCAGTTGAACTTTGGGGGGATACGCCATTTGGGTAGGGTAATGGGGTATATAGGTGGGCTGAAGTTTGTGAACTCTATGTGTAGGGGCCGGTGGTCCGTGCCCAGGTCTGGCCCTACTTTGGATCTTACCTCTGGGGAAAGGATTCCCGAGCCAAGGCATATGTCGATGGTGGAGCTGTAGTTCGTTTGTAGGTTGAAGTATGTTGGGATGAAAGGTTCTGATAGTAGGCTATAGTTGCTGTTTTGGATGTAGCTAAATATGTCGTTCCCTGCTGTATTGGCTGTGCCTCTGCTCCAGGAGGGGTGGTTGGCATTTAGGTCGCCTATCACCATGAAGGGTGTGGGTACTTGTTGGATATAATGAGTCAACTCCTGATGTGATATAGAACCCCCTGGATTATATGTTCCAATGATGGATAGTTGTGTTTTTTTATATGGGAATGAGACAGCTAGGATTTCTAGTGTTCCATTAGGGAATGGCCTGAGTTTTATTTCTTTTGCGGAGAGTTCGTGTTTGGTTAGCAGCAAGATTCCTCCTCCTGGTCTCCCTACTCTGTCTTTCCTTATGCTGATGTAGGGTTTAAGGTTGGGTTTATACTTGTCACTTAGCCAGGTTTCTGTTATAATTGCTACATGTGGGGATTTTGTTCTTAAGTAGTTTTTTAGTTCTGACAATGATGTTTTAAGGCATTTGGTGTTCCATGTCATTACTTGGAGGGGAGCCATAGTTACTAACGTTTTTTGTTGGTGTTTCTGAGGTTTCTGTGGCGGTTATCCTGAGGTGGTGATGATGGATGTTTGGTCTGGGTATGGGTGGTGTTGTTTTGGGGGTTTTTTGGGTGCTGAAAATCTGCCGTTTTGATGGTGGGGTTTGGTTGGCCTTGGCTTTTACTGTCGCTTGTATTTGTTTGTGTTTTGTTACTTTCATTTAGGCTATTTTCGGTTGGGATGCTCTTGAGTTGGCTGGTATTCCCAGTACTGGTACCAGTATCAGTTATTATTTGTTGTTGTTGTTCCGTGGGCTGTTGCTCTGTTGAGTTGACTTGGGTCATCGTGCACTCTGGTGACTCTGGTGATGGTTGTGGGGTGGGTGAAGCTGTATGGGCTGATGTATTTGGTGCCAGTACTGGTGGTGCTGTGGTATCGGTAGTTGTATCTACCGTTACTGGAGGTGTTGTGCAACTTGTGCTAGTTGCATCTACCGTTACTGGTGGTGTTGTGATAGCTGTAGCTACTGGTGCTGGTGGTGTTGTGGCTGTTGCAGTTGTAGCCTCCAGTATTGATGGTGCTGTGACTGTTGTAGCTACTGGTACTGTAGGTGTTGTGATAGTTGTGGTTGCAGGTGGTGTCGGTGTTGATGATGTTGTTATAGTTATGGCTGTAGTATGTGATGAGTGTGGTAGGGGGGGTTTTGGGCCTGGTGGAGGGACTTGGCAAGGCATTTGTGGGGGGTCTGGTTGTTGTGAGGGTGGCGGTATGGTTATGTTGGTGGAAGATGGTCCACCATCTGTATCAGTGCGATTATTTTTTGTTTGTACAGCATGTTGGAGGTTGCTGATGATGGAGGCCATTATGTGTAGCTGCTCCTCCATTGGCAATGATGTTATGGTGTTAATTATGTGTATGTGCTTGCCTTGGTCTTTGGGGTTTGGTGCTTGTGGCCTAGTGTTTGAGTTGTGTTGTGGGTGGGTGGGAAAGTTTGTTAGATAATTGTGGGATGTCCTAGTTGTGGGGTTCTGATTCTGTAAGACATGGGAGTATGATGTGCTGGGGTGAGGGCTAGGCTTGTTTCCCACTAGCGGACGGTATTCTGGTTGCACAGTTTGCACTGATGCACCTTGTTCCCTTGCTAGTGGTACCGGTACTGATGCAACATGTTCCTGGATTTTATTCGTAGTACTGGCTTCCTGAGGGTTATTTTGGTGTTTTGCCTTTACAAATTCTGGGCAGATGCTTGAGGTGGATGGGTGGTCTCCGCCGCAGTTTGGACATCTGAATTCTGTGCTCGTGCATTCACTGGTTGGATGTAGTTGAGCGCATTTGGCGCAACGGATCGATGTTGCTCGGCAGTTTTTGGTCATGTGGCCCCATCTTTTGCACTTCCTGCAGCTGAGGGGCGGTAGGGTGTAGGGGGTGACAGTGCGCTGGAAAGTGGCAACTTTGATCATTGTGGGGAGGGGGGATCGAGAAGTGATCCGCACTCTTTTTGAGGGGCACAGCTCCCCAGTAGTATAATTTTTATCTGTAAATCTAACGACATTGACTATATTGCTATCTAGGCCTATTTCTGTTTCTAGTAGACTGCTGGTGATTTCCTCTACAGTTATGTAGGTGGGGATGCTTATGATACTGTGGGAAAGTTGCTGGTTATCCCTAGGTAAGGACACTGTAACTTCCCATTGTCCGATGTTGGTGGTTTGTAAAGCATTGTCTATTACTGAGGTGCTAAGTTCAGTGTCAGTGTCCACTGCCAGTATGCCCTTATCTTTGTTTAATCGTACATTCAGGGCAGTAATGTGGAGATGTTGTTCAATGTTTTTGAAGAACTCGAGGTACTTTGTGTCCTTGGAGAAGAATGCTGCATCTTTGGGTTTGACTAGTATGGTATGAAAAGTTCGTGAGGGGTACTTACCAGCGATGTTTGGGCTTACCGCTGGGGTTTGTTGTTCACCATGCCGCCTATGTATTTTGGATGATTTTGCGTTATTACGAGAATGGAAGGCACTATCTAACCATTGATCGTTGTCTGTGGGGCAGTCAGAGTTTGTGGGGTCATTTGGGGGGGTTACATGCATGATAGGTGAGGTAGAAGAGGTGTTAGTAGCGGGAGAAGCTAGTGGGACCTCCCCTCCAGACGCCATCTTCCGACCTTTCCGGAAACCGCAATCCGGGGCCCTTGCCAGTTCTTGTATTGCTTTATGCCTGTTGATTTAGATAAGTTAATTACGAGTTATGTAACAACCTTTAACCACGACTCTATACACCCGATACCCCTATACCAGTTATTGTATTGATTTGGGCCTGTTAATTCGGATAAACTCACGATGACCAATCTGCATACAATTATCAGGAGAGATGCAGGAAAACTACCTCGTATCTCTCTCTCCATGACGAGTATAGATATATGTACCCCCGTGCCCAGTTGTCCCTTTTTCCTTTTTCTTCTAGTAACTAAGTGTATATTTAATATTAACCGGAGTATGCCACCAGTATTGATACGACATAGCGGCACTGTCCTTGTGTCGTATGGTGCCACGTGCATATCAAACCAGTTTTCATAATTTTATTAGGACGACGTCTATAATGCCGTCGTTCATGCATGTATTCAATCCTTAGAGTAACTATCTGTTATCCTCAATGTTGTTTCTCTTTTCCACTTAACTCCGCATGTTACACGCCTCTTAAATCACAGTCTTGTAGAATACAAACCACATGACTTTCCTCCTGGACATTCTTGATGTAGCCTACCAACTAAGTATTTATTTAATTAGATAACCACCTTGTGAGTTATAGTATTTTCATTGTAATAATAATAATAATAATAATAATAATAATAATAATAATAAACGGTTTATTAAAGAATGGCAGCCTCATGAGCTGAAAATACACATTTTACAATTTAGTGGATGAACATGAGATGAGGATGGTAAGCTTAGTTTACAAACAAAATAAATAAATACAATAATGATGCATGTGCAGAATACAAATTATCATAAAATAACCATGAGAGTAAGTGATATACAGTACATATACACATTTATTTACTTACTCATATACAGAACATACGTATATACACGTACGTGCGCACATACATATACATACATATATAGGAACATAAGAACATGCAGTAAGTGTGCACATGTCCGTATACACAAACGCTCACGTATGCACACAAACATACATACATACAGAAACTGTTTTGGTAAGGTCAGGTAAAGAGGGTGCAGGTACTACAATGGGAGGTTAATCCTCGGTAGTGTAGGTGTGTGTGTATGTGTACTTACTCTAGTTACTCTAGTTACTCTAGTTGTATTGCGGGAGTGAGCATGCTCGTTATTTCCCGCCTCCTATATGTGTAGGTGTTATATGTATCGTTGGAATGGCTGTGGATGTGTGTGTAGTCTGTATTTTTAGCCAATTGGCGACATCGGAAACGAAGGCTTAGGGTGGATCTGTATGGTACCATTCTCACTATAGACGGTACCGTCTCGCCCGAAGGCTTAGGTAGCCATCAGCTTAGGTGAACCATATGATACCCATCTCGCCTTGTACCATTTTTGCCAACCCCAGATGGGACGTCACAACGTCGTCCACTTATTCCAGGTACCTATTTACAGCTAGGTGAACTGAGGCCAACACATGAAAGGAGACAAGCCCAATTTGTCTCCGCCCGGCCGGGGGATTGAACCCCCGACCCCTCGTGTGTGAGACGAGAGCTCTACCTTCTAGGCTACGGGCTGTGTGTGTGTGTGTGTGTGTGTGTGTGTGTGTGTGTGTGTGTGTGTGTGTGTGTGTGTACTCACCTAATTGTACTCACCTAATTGTAGTATACAGGATTTGAGCCTAAGCTCGTGTTGTCCTGTCTCTCTCTCTACATTTATCCAATTTTGCTTTAAAAGTTTGGATATTTCTTGCTCCCACCACCTCCCAATCCAACTTATTCCAACACTCAATGCTTCTATACGGGAAGCTGAACTTTCTTACATCAGACTTACATATAACTTTCCTCAACTTACAATCATGACCCCTGGTTCTTCCCTCGTCCCTCACCACAAAATCTCCCTTGTCGATCTTCTCAAAACCTTTCACACACTTAAACATCATGATCATGTCACCTCTCTCTCTCCTCTCCCTCAGCGTTGGCAGCTTTAGCCTCTCCAATCTCTCCTCATAAGGCAGGTCTCTAAGGCTAGCTATCATCTTAGTGGCAACTCTCTGAACTCTTTCCAGTTTTTTATTATGTTTTATAAGGTGTGGAGACCACACCACTGCTGCATACTCCAGTCTTGGTCGTATTATTGTCCCTATTATTTTTGCTAACATCTCTTCATCTAAATAATTCAGAGCTATTCTCATGTTAGTCAACACTGCATAGGTTTCACCAGTTATTTTATTTATATGCTGTTCAGGTGACAAGCTGTCTGCCACAACTACCCCTAGGTCTTTTGCTTTCACAGCTTTACTAATTATTTCATCTCCTATTTTATATCCCCAAGAAGGTCTATATTTACTTTTTCCCATCTCAAGAACCTGACACTTACTCGTGTTGAATTCCATTTTCCAAGTTTGACTCCACTCATATAACTTATCTAGATCTCTCTGTAATTCTTCACAACTACTCCTACTTGTAATATGCTTCATTAATTTTGCATCATCAGCAAACATAGATATATATGAGCCTATTCCCATTTGAAGGTCGTTGATGAAAACCAAAAACATGATTGGGGCCAACACCGATCCTTGAGGCACTCCTCTTTTTACCCTTTTCCACGAGGAGAACTTTCCTTTTATTACTGTTCGCATTTCCCTCCCAATTAAATAGTTTTCCATCCACTTTAATAATACTCCCTCAACCCGCCCCACAGTCCTGAGCTTCCACAACAATCTCTTATGAGGCACCTTATCAAATGCCTTCTTGAAATCTAAGTAGATACAATCTACCCACCCCTCCCTCCCTTGTACAATGTCAATTACCCTATCATAGTAACTCAACAAATTTGTGGTACACGAATGACCTTTTCTGAACCCGAACTGCTTGCTTGAAATTATTTCCCTCTCCTCCAACATACCCACCCATCTTTTTCTAATAATCTTTTCACAAAGCTTGCATATAACACTCGTTAAGGATACCGGTCGATAATTTAGCGGGTCTTCTTTATTTCCACTTTTATATATTGGAGTTATATTTGCTTGTTTCCATTCTAAGGGAAGTTCCCCCTTGTTTAATGAGTATTGAACAATATTAAAAATAGGTCTCACTAGTTGTTCAGAACATTCTCTTAATACCCATCCCGCAATGTTATCTGGGCCCATAGATTTTCTCACGTCCAATTCTTCCAACAACGATTTTAGTTCATCCTTGTTGACTTCTATCGACTCTAGTCCCTGTATCTCATTCAATTCCACCACAGGTTCTACATAGTCATCCTCTTCCACAAACACGGATGTTAATGTATCATTCATAATTTCACACATACCCACTGTGTCTTCATATAATTGACCCTCTACCCTAAGCTTTGTTATTTTGTCCTTTATTTTAGTTTTACCGTTGATATAACTATAGAACAGTTTGGGTTCTTTATTACATTTGTTTACTATATATTTTTCAAAGTTCTTTTTCTCCTCTCTTATAGTCTTGACATAGTTGTTTCTAGCATTCTTATACTCATCCCATTTTTCCTCAGTGTGTCTCCTTCTCACTTTATTCCATGCAGAGTCCTTTTTGTTCTGGGCAATGTGACATCGCATGTTAAACCACTCTTTCTCCTTAGCCAGCTTTCTATCCTTAAATGTTGGTACATATTTATCTACCCCCTCCCTGTAAATGTCTAGTAACATGGTGTATTTTACCTGAATATTCTGTTCTTGCTCAATAAATGACCAATCTATATTTGCAAAGTATCCTCGTAATGATTCATAATCCGCCTTACTATAATTTAGTCTATATTCCCTATGTTCCTCCTCTCTGCCTTCCAGAAATTCCACTGTCAATTCAAATTCAATCACAGCATGATCGCTTTTTCCCATGGGACTCAAATATGTTAGGTTCTTTATTTCTTGGGGGGTCTTTGGTGAATAATAAGTCAAGTCTTGATGGTTCATCACCTCCTCTAAATCTTGTATTTTCCATAACGTGTTGTGTTAATAGATACCCCATTGTTAGTTCAAGAAATTTGCTACCCCAAGTATTTTCATTTGAACCCGCATCCAAACATTCCCAATCCACCTCCCCGCAATTAAAGTCCCCTGCAAGAATAAGCCTATTTTTCCTTTTACAAATAATTTCTAACATACGCAAGGTTTCCAAAATTAATTCATTATATTCATCGTTGCTCCAAGATTTAGTCTTAGGAGGTAAATACATTGATACAATGTCCAATTTTGACCTATCATTATCCTCAATTTCAACTGCTACCACTTCAGCAATGCTATCACCAAGTTTTAATTCTTTAGCAGTAATTTTATTATCTACCATGATCAACACTCCTCCTCCTAGCTTTCCTAACCTGTCTCTTCTCCATGTACTGTATCCTGCACAACTAATTATATTCGTGTCTACCTCCTGGTTAAGCTTAGTTTCAGTCAAACATACTACCCCGGGCCTCTCTCTCTTTACATATTCGTCAAACTCAATCTTTTTGGAAATTAACCCATCAATATTTGTATACATGAACTTAGCATTTCCAGTATTTTCCCTATTTTTCTCGTCCCTGCCCGTTCCTTTCTTTTTTGTACGTACCCCTCCCAATTTATTTCCTAGCTTGTCTCCTCTCCTCTTGTCTCCACCTGGACTGTTTCTCGCTCCGTTTCCACCTCCCCTCCCTCTGCCTTCTCCCCCGTCACCCGCACCATCTCCCCTTCCCTCCCTACTTCGTCCCTTCGCTTTATATACCATTTCTTGAGTTTTCCCTCCCACACTCTCCAGAAAAACTTCTTTTCGTCTTCTTTCGTCCTTTCTCCATTCTTTACATTTGCCTCGGTTTGCAATTCCTTTCTTATGTTTCGATCCTCAATACTCATGTCTTTTCTAATTGTAATTTTCTTAAACTTGCTGGTCAAGTTAAGTCTCCATGTTACGTTCATTATTGCATCCACTGTTACCCTAGACCTAAACTGCACTCTCATTGGCCTTGTGTTTCCCTTACTATATTTACCCATTCTCCTAACTTCTTCAATATCATCTCTCCAGTTGTTTCCTTCTTCATCGACATGCTTGATCAATGTTTTTACCTTATTAATTTCTTCCTTATCCCTAGCTTTCCTCTCAATAATGTGCTCCTCTATATCCCCAAATACAATTATACACTTATTTCTATCTATTGTTTCACGCAGGACCTGTTCATTTCTCCTCATAGCTTTTACTACCACTGATTCTAAATCTCTATTTTCCCTTTCTGATTGTTTCTTTTGTTCCTCCATGATTTCCTTCATTGCCACTTCCTTCACTTTTCCTCCTTCGTCATTAACCCATTTATTGTGTTTCTCCTTAATCTCCTCCACATGTGTTTTCATTTCCTTGGTTTGCCCTTTGTATTCTTCAAGTTGCAATCTTAAAGCTTCATTTTCGTCCTGGAGTTGCCCCATATGAGTTTGAATATCTTTTAGGCTAGCCCAACTCATGTGTGTGTGTGTGTGTGTGTGTACTCACCTAATTGTACTCACCTAATTGTAGTATACAGGATTTGAGCCTAAGCTCGTGTTGTCCTGTCTCTCTCTCTACATTTATCCAATTTTGCTTTAAAAGTTTGGATATTTCTTGCTCCCACCACCTCCCCATCCAACTTATTCCAACACTCAATGCTTCTATACGGGAAGCTGAACTTTCTTACATCAGACTTACATATAACTTTCCTCAACTTACAATCATGACCCCTGGTTCTTCCCTCGTCCCTCACCACAAAATCTCCCTTGTCGATCTTCTCAAAACCTTTCACACACTTAAACATCATGATCATGTCACCTCTCTCTCTCCTCTCCCTCAGCGTTGGCAGCTTTAGCCTCTCCAATCTCTCCTCATAAGGCAGGTCTCTAAGGCTAGCTATCATCTTAGTGGCAACTCTCTGAACTCTTTCCAGTTTTTTATTATGTTTTATAAGGTGTGGAGACCACACCACTGCTGCATACTCCAGTCTTGGTCGTATTATTGTCCCTATTATTTTTGCTAACATCTCTTCATCTAAATAATTCAGAGCTATTCTCATGTTAGTCAACACTGCATAGGTTTCACCAGTTATTTTATTTATATGCTGTTCAGGTGACAAGCTGTCTGCCACAACTACCCCTAGGACCGCGATGGGCTGGTCTATCAGAGTGAGACCTGAGCGATCTCTGCCATACCCATAGCTTACTCTGACTGTTCCTTTTACTTATATATTTTCTAAATCTCAAGTGACGGCGTCTCTTCCGTGGATTGACCTCCCAATCTACCAAGATTGGAAGCTAAAGCGTCACATTATTCCTTTGCCCCTCAACTTTCTCTTCATAATTGCTGAGGGGCACAGGGCCCTGGGTGGGGCTTTGGTTTCCCGGGCGTTTACGCACCCTCTCAGCTCCCCGCCATGCAGTGGCTTCGGTCACCCAGGCTTTATTGTGGTCGGCAGGGAGGGTTCTGTGGGGGCGCTCGTTTATGGCCTTGGCCTTACTCGGGGCCTTGGGGCTGTTCGGCCAGGCAGCTTGGGGAACAACAACAACAACAACAACTACCCCTAGGTCTTTTGCTTTCACAGCTTTACTAATTATTTCATCTCCTATTTTATATCCCCAAGAAGGTCTATATTTACTTTTTCCTATCTCAAGAACCTGACACTTACTCGTGTTGAATTCCATTTTCCAAGTTTGACTCCACTCATATAACTTATCTAGGTCTCTCTGTAATTCTTCACAACTACTCCTACTTGTAATATGCTTCATTAATTTTGCATCATCAGCAAACATAGATATATATGAGCCTATTCCCATTTGAAGGTCGTTGATGAAAACCAAAAACATGATTGGGGCCAACACCGATCCTTGAGGCACTCCGCTTTTTACCCTTTTCCACGAGGAGAACTTTCCTTTATTACTGTTCGCATTTCCCTCCCAATTAAATAGTTTTCCATCCACTTTAATAATACTCCCTCAACCCGCCCCACAGTCCTGAGCTTCCACAACAATCTCTTATGAGGCACCTTATCAAATGCCTTCTTGAAATCTAAGTAAATACAATCTACCCACCCCTCCCTCCCTTGTACAATGTCAATTACCCTATCATAGTAACTCAACAAATTTGTGGTACACGAATGACCTTTTCTGAACCCGAACTGCTTGCTTGAAATTATTTCCCTCTCCTCCAACATACCCACCCATCTTTTTCTAATAATCTTTTCACAAATCTTGCATATAACACTCGTTAAGGATACCGGTCGATAATTTAGCGGGTGTGTGTGTGTGTGTGTGTGTGTGTGACAGAAGGCGAAATATGGAAGAGCTGGGCGTTCTATTGTTAAGGGTGGAAATACATGGATGAAGATACGCGAACACTTAATAATAGATAATGCTTATGCATAGATTTATAATCAGAAGTTGCGCTAGTGAGCAATATGTTCTCGCTCATATGTACGTATATTTACATACATATGTGCATATGACCATATAAATATAAATACACGTACAGTGCATATATATATTATATACCTTATATTCTCAACCGGGCTCGAACCATTGACAGCACATACACACAGACATACATATACATAAATATATGCACATTACAGGTGCATATATGTGTAGGTGCGAAGGCGATCTCAGGACACCTTCGTTTTCCAGTCCACAACGAATCCGATCATGATTATGTCAGCCCTATAATTAATTATGATCCCCCTCCGTCCTCTGACCTAACCTCTAACCCGCAATACTAACCCTCTGCCAGTTATTGTATTGATTCATATCTGTTGATTTATATATGTTTAATTATGACCAATCTGCATACGATCATCTCAAGAGGAATGCAGGAAAGCTACCTAGTATCTCTCTCCATTACGAGAATAGATATATGCAGCCCCCTTGCTCAGTTACAACACCCACATACCAACCCCATGCTCAGCTGTTCCTTTCTTTTGTAGTAACTAAGTATATAGATATGTACCCCCGTGCTCAGTTGGCCCTTGTCTTGTTCTTCTAGTAACTAAATACTGTATATACAGTATATAATATTAACCGGAGTATGCCCACCGATATTGATATGATAGCGGCACTGTCCTAGTGTCGTATTGTGCCACGTGCACACCAAACCGGTTTCATCATCTTATTAGGACGACGGCTATAATGTCGTCATTCATGCATGTATTCAATCCTTAGGTTAATTATTTTTTATCCGCCATTGTGTTCCTCTCTTCCATTTACTTTTCCACAATTGTTATACATCTTCCAATCACCTCCTTATCCACAATCCACACTACTCTGTTTTGCTTCGTGACCCCATGCTCAGTGGTAACATGTTTTTTTGGGTCATCCTGTCCCTTCTCCTTCACGCCCCGCTGCACACACCACACTACCTGTTCGATCGTAGGGAAATGCCACCCCTATGTCCAGCGCATTAAGGGTCACGACCCTAGGTCACGAGCGGCGCGGCGCCTAGCCTCAAACCACCCCCTTTACAATTCACAACCCTCCCCCTGTAAAGACGCCATAAGAACGTTATAACATGCCGACCCAGTTCGTTCACTACCCTCAACAAATGGAAGGTAAGGACCTATCCTTGTACCCCCCTTAACTATCCTCTAACTCCCTAGCCCCACTCAAAACCTGAACCAGAACAATAGCCGGCGCGAGGCTAGGACGACCCCCTCTCGTCCGCCCCTTAAAAATTTAAATTTCCCCCTGACTTGCATTTTCACAAAACCACTATTCTTAACACCCACGAGTGATCCTCGTACATGAAAACTAGATGTAGTGATCAACCCTAACTAAGAATATACCTCCTAACAACCTGAACTCATATCTCAACCCAATTAACGTAAGAACTCTCGATAACCATATTCAGGGAGCGGCCTGCCCCCCGACCCCACGGGGACCCCACCGACCCCCGCGGAGAATTACCATGACCCGCGCAAGCCAGCAAATTCTTGCCAGACAACAGGTGAGTTTCCAACAGGTTATGACCTACAAATCTAGATACCTATCCAAATACCATCCTACCCCATCCTTAACTAAAACCCCAATATCCCCCTTAACCCATCCTAAATTCCGAATAGCATGTCAGCTAGACCAGAGAAGGATACTTAGGTGAATTGAGGAATAATACCTCCCCGCCTAGTCACGTAGGGCGCCAACAAAGTAGTACTTAAAAACCTTCACCAAATCCGCCTACTGTAAACAACTCTACTAGTACCTCATACTAGGGTTAAGATATCCACGATAATAAATCAGATAACAAGTTACTTACCGCCACATTAAAGACCCCCTCCCTAACCCCCTAAGTTCACCAGAATATATTAACTACTTCATAGCACCGACATCCAATACTTCTAGAATATTCCTGAAGCTTCCTTGACCTGCCTATAAATAAGACACAGAGACAACAGTTGGGCAGTTGAATATTAGAGCCAAAAGCAACGGCTGGCCACACTGCGGTGTCTTCTAGTACCCCCTCCCCCCCTCAAGATTCACGATAATTCGGCGTTCCGTAATCTGTGCAACTCTGTGAGGAAGTGATTTAACCCTTTACGAATGTTTTATAGCGATCGGGACTACCGGCAGTAATATTATATTGGTAGACAACAAATTCACAAATTATTGATTGTTTCATTAACTTCTGATAGTGCACCATCCGCTACTTGAGTTACGAACGATCATAACTGATCTAAGGCAGAAAGATCTTGTTATGTTAGAAGGGATTATGCGAGAAACTCTTGAGTGAGGACTCTGCAAGAATAACTCCTTGGCAACAAGCGACTGTCTTACCCCATCAGCATTTGTTGCCAAAAAGGTGCAAAACCGCCCGCAAGAAGCCCATCTGCAAAACCTTCTCTACACTACCGGACAGCTTGGACGGCCCCCAGAGCTACTGTTAACCCCCAACATCACTAACGCAAGATAACCAGGAAAACTCTATCACAGTGTTACTTCGCAAAGTACCAGTGTTACGGTGCTATTAACTCAACCATCCAGTGTATTCGATTATGTCTCAACTTTCTCTGATGTTAGGAAACAAGTGATTATTATGCTAGTATGTGTTAATATATATCAGTGAAATTTAGCTTAGGCGAACTGACTCCCGTAATTATTCTTGCCATCAGGTTTAACCTGATTCGCCCTCACTGATATTTTCGGTCCGAAGTATCACCTAGATAAGTGAACATCCTAGACAAGTGAACATCCTAGACCAGTGCAACTAGTTACAGTTATCCCTTTATGTTAATTCTTGGGCAATAACCACATTACTTATACTTTCATCCTTGATTAAGTCATATTACCAGAGAGAGTTAACAAAGCGAAATACCTAACCTGTGTGATTCATGTACCCTACGTATCATAAAGCAATGTGATCAGAAGAATAATGCCTGAACGTTGGAAGTGGGAAGTATGTCTATCCAAATCCGCGATAAGTGCTGGGAGATTGTAATAAGTCCTATAACCTACCTGAGTGCTCCAACATCTATTGTTCGTGGAATTCTATTACGTACCTTATATCTGAGTGTTATTTAGAATAAAGCTGTATTATAAACCATTTATCCGAGATTATCTATGTCCTCTGTTGATTCTCTTTATGTATTTTGCAAGAAATCCAATAACCCAGGCTTGCAGAACTCACCTATACAAAGTTAATCCTGTATAAAATCAGGGCATCTATCTATCTATCTATCTATATGGTCAGGCCCAATCCCCATTTTGGGGGTAGCCGACTCAAGACAGAGCAAGAACAGGGAAAACACAAAAACAACATAAAAAAAAATAAACACAGATAAAAAACACAAACTCTCACACATCCAGGTCACCCAGGAGAAGACCCAGAGACCAGGGTTACCAAGGTCGCTCCAGCACTCCCCCGGCCCCTGACCACCCGGAGAGGTTCCGATCTCGGCAGGCAGACATGCAGCGGAGCCAAAGCCACAAGCCCTCCCACCACACTTCCAGGCACACCCTTCATATTAATCGTCTCCCCGGGCCAGGCGCCTGATGGACTATTATCTAGTCCAACTTGCGCCCGACCCCTTACTCCAAATGACCACGTGTTCACTCAACTATTCACAAGCATTCTCCATTCACTCCTGTCCACCACCACTTCCCCTGCCTGATCTATAGTCATTCCTCTATCATCCAAAGCCTTTCTTACACAGTCTCTCCATCTCAATGGGGGGTCTTCCTGCCCTTCTATCTCCCCTTGTACCTGACTCACATATTCTCTTTGTAAGCCTTTCATCTCCCATTCGTTCAACATGACCATACCAGCTCAGCACCCTTCTGTCCACTCTGGCTGACAAATGTTCCTGCTGCCCCACTCTCCTACGTATCTCTTCATTCCTCAATCTGTCTCTACGAGTAACTCCACACATACTCCTCAAGCAGCTCATCTCCATCACATCCAGCCCTCTTTTCTCCTTTTTCTTCAGAGCCCATGTCTCAGCCCCATACATCACTGTTGGCACAACAATTCCTTGATACAGTGCACTTTTTACTTTCACTCCGAGATTTCTCGTCTTCCACATACTTCCCATTGCTCCGAAAACCTTCCTTCCTTCACACACTCTCTGTTTTACCTCCACTTCCATACCTCCACTCCTGCTTATTGTTCCTCCTAGATATTTAAAACACTCTACTTGTTCCAATATTTCCCCATCCAGCCTCACATCTAGATTCACCCTATGCTCTCCCCTATTACACACCATTACTTTACTTTTATTGACGTTCACCTTCAGTTTCCTCCTTCCACAAACCACACCATCAGGGCATAACAGTTATAATAATTAAACCAGACAAAAGCTGGAAATTTTTTAGGTACTCGTGATAGTGGTGAAAAAGATAACAAATTAAAGAATATGTCAGTCATAATAACGGGGTTCGTGTGTGTCTGTGTTCCCGAGTGGCTTTAGACGGTGTTGCCATATTCAAAGTATCTTTGTTTTCTTGTTCTTTTTTCAATTGTGCAGTACCTACAGTACAATCATACTGCATGTACCCGGGGTACGTTGTGGTGACTACATTTAAAGGCAGTTTATACTGTTCAGGCAATCATGTGTTAGTGGGAGAAGGTTAATGGGAAAATAATAATGAACACACTTAAATTATCGTATGCGCCAGCTGTCCTATTGTGCGCCGCCCTCTACCACCACCTAAGGTATATTCTGCGTATATTTCACTATCTTATGACACAGTAAACACTCCCATGGCCAATATATCGCAACATTAATAATAATAATAATAATAATAAGCATGTTACTTATTTCTCATAAGCGCCAATTTTTCCGAAGAATTCACTAGCGCTCGGAAAGAGAAAGAAAAAAGCACAAAATCAATGCATCAAAAGAAGGCTTATATACAACACACATTTAACAATCACTAGCAGTGGCAAAATAGCCTAAACTCTATAGCCATCTGTCATGACACCTCTCTCAAGATCATAGCTTCTCTCAAAGAGAAAAGTCTTAAGTTGTCTCTTGAAGCATTCAACAGAACTCGGTTGTCTCATGGACAGCGGCAACCTGTTATACAACCTCGGAGCCATGTAGGAGAATGACCTCTCAAAGAAAGAAGACTGCTGGAAAGCCCTTGGTTCATCAAGACGAAAAGGGTCATTGTCATGACGCACAACTACACCATGGTGTGCCGGTGGGCGCCTGAGCAGCTCCGCAAGGTACCTAGGCTCACCAAATTTGAGAACCTTAAAAGTCACCAAACACAACTTAAATTCTATTCTTGCTCTTACTGGCAGCCAGTGCAGTTCTATGTGAAGAGATGTAGTAGGAGTTCTAGGTGGAACACCAAAAATTAGTCTTGCGGCCCTGTTAAGAACAGACTGAACTTTCTTCAAAATATAATTTGGAAGACCCACCAACAGGGCATTGCAATAATCAACACGAGAGAAGACCAATGAGTGAACCAACGTCAGGAGGCAACGTCTGGTTATAAACGGCTTCACCAAATAGAGATTTCTGATGTGCAAGTAACAACTTTTAACTATCTGGTTTACATGCTCTTTGAAATCTAATCGGGAGTTCACATATACACCCAGATTTCGAACAGAGTTGGCCGGTCGCAGCTGAGATCCACCCACATTGATGGAGAGGGCACCTACTATATCATCAGCTCTTCTATTTCCTCGGATGATGAGAATATCAGTTTTACCATCATTTAGTTTAAGTTTTCTCGCTCTCATCCACTTCTTGATATCAGACATCAACAATTCCATCTTACTCCGTATATCAACTATATTTGTGATTCTCACATAAATCTGGGTGTCATCTGCATAAAAGTGAAAGGTGACATTATGTGCACGAAGCAGAAGAGACAGACTGCTAATATAAATTATAAATAGGATAGGACCTAAAACTGATCCCTGCGGAACACCATACTGCAGGGGTGTCGAGTCCGAGACCACTTGATTTACCATCACACTCTGGGATCTACCTGACAAGTACGACCCAAGAAGCAAGAGAGCGGAGTCACGCACACCACAATCATAAAGATCACTCAATAACAACTCGTGATCCACTGTGTCAAAGGCCGCAGAGAGATCAAGCAAGACCAATAGTGAGGCCACACCATTGCAAATGTTCTCAACTAGATCATTATGTACTCTAATCAATGCTGTTTCAGTTGAATGATGCTGTCGGTAAGCAGACTGAAAAATTGGGATAGTTTCATTCTGCTGAAGTAGTGGTTGTAATTGGTCAAGTATTGCACGCTCTAATATCTTTGATATGAAGGACAGGTTGGAGACAGGACGATAGTTCAACATGTTCTCAACATCAAGTCCAGGTTTCTTTAGAGTAGGTCGGAGTAGTGCATGCTTTTCAGAATGTGGAAAGCTACCTTCAGAGAAGCACTAATTAATTATTTTGGAAATAAACTCAACTGTGTCATCATAGACTCTTGGTAGCTTGGAAACATTTATGGGATCCAACGGGCAAAATGTTTTATTGAGGTTTCTTATGTAGGACGAGATCATGTCCACCTCTACTGAGTGAAAGGATGAGAGGACATTATTAGGAATGTGTCGGGGTTGAAGTACAACTGAAAGTTCTTCACCAACAGAAGCATCATCCAGTTCCTGTCTTATGCGAGTTATCTTGCCAGCAAAAAATGCCACAAAGTTGGCAGCCAACTCGGCATCGGGTACAGAAGGTCTTAAGCCGACTCTTGTTTTTCCAAGTAAACTGTTTACAATTGAAGCCAACGGTCGTTACCACATGAGTCAACTTTTCCCTGATAATACACTTTCTTTTCATCTTTGATTGTGTGGACCACAGCTCTTCTGGCTGACAGATATTGCAACCATGTAGAGTCTGTTTTATTTTTCCGCCATTCACGTTCAGCTCTTCTACGCGCTCTTCTAAGAAATTTAACTCGAGTGCTATACCAGGGTGAATCATCTCGTACTATGATTTTCTTCTCTACTTCTGGACAGTGATGATCGAACACTAATTTAAGTGCATTTCCATGTACCTCCACCAGCTCATCTGAAGTAAGGTTGGAAGTATCAATACTTCCCAAGTACTGTTTTACTTCACTGCTAGCCAAATTTTGGTCTGTATTTTTATAATTTCTAAATCTGATTACTTTTTCATGTGTGAGTGGCTTAGGGAAATCAAAGCTGAAAGTAATCAAAGCATGATCAGAGGTATTAGGGTCAGCATTCTCAACATCAACATCCAGAACACCACCACAACCCACAGGAGAGAAAACCAAGTCAAGGGTGTGTTAGACCAGTCAAAGTAGGGCTGGACTTAGAACAAATTGCAATAGAAGGTTTTTTGGCTTTAACTTGTTTATTAGGTCCCTCTGATGAACATATAAAAAGTCTCCAACTTTTGGACACCGGGAAAGTGGTTAATTTGCATAAATTCAAGATGGCCGCCGTCCAAAGCTTCAATTTACAGATAACTTTTTTCTGGTTGCTCCTAGACCCTATAAATGTATTACAAACAACGTTTTTTGGCTTTAACTTGTTTATTAGGTCCCTCTGATGAACATATAAAAAGTCTCCAACTTTTGGACACCTGGAAAGTGGTTAATTTACAGCCAAAAAACCTTACAGCCAAAAAACCTTCTATTGCAATTTGTTCTAGGTCAAGCCCTACCTTTACTGCACATTATTGTCTATTACATTTTGCCTAGGCCTATACTAATCCCATCATCTTGTTTCTTGTTTCAACAGATTGGTGCGACATCTACCGAAGCCATGGTGCATAATCCCTGCGGCATTTGCTCAAACACGTTAGACGAAGGAGAAACAGTCAAGCTGAGGGCGAAGGGAGCAGATACTATCAACAAGGCCAGTACTGAACGTGGAACGCCATCAATTACCGTGTCCGAGGGCCAAACGGTGCACATTGATTGCCGAAAGAAGCATGTCAATACGAAGCCAAATAGTATTCCTGGGAAGCAGAAGAAACGTCCTGAAAAACCTGCTCTTCGTTCTCAGACACCAGACTTTTGTTTTACAGAGAACTGCTTTTTTTGTGGTACAAAAACTATTTGGACACAAAGCATGATTCAGAAGAAGTGTATCCAGTACGCACCTTCAACTTTCAAAGGACAATACTTTCTGCATGTGATGCCAGGGCTGATGAGTGGGCTGACACTGTTAGAGGCCGAATTAACTTTGCACGCGATCTTCCAGCAGCTGACGCAATATATCACAAGCAGTGCAGCTCAAATTTCCAGACACATAGGCAGATCCCCTCCAAATATCGTGATTCCGCAGACAGTGAACCTCCTCGCAAGGGTCGCAAAGTAGATGCCTCACGAGAGGAAGCATTTCTACTCGCAATCGAGGACCTAGTCAGTGGCAATGATGATGAACAGACTACAGTGGTTGATCTCGTTGATAGAATGTCCCAGTTGTGCCCTGATGTTGAAGCGTATAGTGTAAAATACATGAAACAGAAACTTATTTCATATTTTGGGGATGAACTGGTTATTAGTAACGTGCATGGACGCAGCGATGTTGT
Organism: Paralithodes platypus; assembly: GCA_032716605.1. Lineage (NCBI taxonomy): Eukaryota > Metazoa > Arthropoda > Malacostraca > Decapoda > Lithodidae > Paralithodes > Paralithodes platypus. The sequence continues at coordinate 17,264,795 of CM064514.1, forward strand.
AACTGTCAAAGAAAGTGCTGCAAAGATTTTGCAACAATTCAAAGACTCACCACAGACTGATGATGAGGAAGCAGAACAAAGAAAGATAGTCAGGGCTGCGGCACGGTTGATCAAAGCAGATATAAAGAACATTGATACTTGTAGAGATTTCTATCCAGATCCTTCTGAACTCCGGTCGCTGGAAAAGAATGTGGCGTACGTTCCGCAGTCCCTTCGTATATTGCTGCAAGAGACGTTCAGTGGCAAGTCATGTGATCTTGAAGTTGCATCAATTGGACAAAGTATCGTGCAACTTACCAGACCAAGGGCCATTGTAGCACCCATTCAGTATGGATTGGCGGTTCAAATGCACCAGCACTTTGGTTCCCGCTTTCTTGTGGACAGTTTACACAGCCACGGCTTCTGTCTGCCTTACGCAGAAGTTTTGAGGTTTTCGAAGTGTGCTGCCAATTTCAGGGGCACCAACATATCCACTGCAGGCAGGTTTGGACAGTTCGTTGCAGACAATGTTGATCACAACTTGCGTATGCTTGATGGGCGAGGAACATACCATGGTATGGGTATAATTGTTGCTGTCACCCCTGAAGTAAGAGACACAACATCAATACCAAGATTGCAGTCACCTGAAAACAACTTCACGGCAGCTCAAATTGAAATCAAATACTACCGCAGTGTTCGCAAGAAGGGTGGGCCTCTCGAATTTAGAAAGCTTGACCCCATTTCAGCATCTGACAAGCTTGAAAATCTGGACATACTGTGGAAAACGTCATGGTTGCTTCGACCAAAACGACCAGGCTGGTCCGGCTTAATGCAGAGTGTGTGCCATGGACCACACCCAGGGAAATCATCCGTCCATTTCTTGCCCATGATTGACATGGACCCTACGGACATGAGTTGTATTTACTCAACACTTCACTTCGTTGCTGCGGAAAGCCATCGCCAGGGAACGACGCCAATGCTGACATTCGACCAACCGCTTTATTGGAAAGCGAAGACGATCATTGTTCATGAGAAGGAAGGAAGCGAACTGAAACCCATTGTTTTGAACCTTGGTGGCTTTCACTCTGTGATGAGCTTTTTGGGATGCATGGGCCATGTTATGGAAGCATCTGGGCTTAAGGAGGTTTTGGAACTTATATACGCTGAAAATGCTGTGACCCAAATGCTGAGTGGGAAAGCCTATGCACGAGCAATCAGAGGCCACTTCTTGGTTGACACAGCCTTGAGTTCGATTGTGTTAGGCAGGGCATACGGTGTCAACCTCTCAATGGTAGATGAGGAAAGTGACGCATGCAAGGACTTCCAGGAGGCTGCAGATCTTTTGGATAAGCTGTTGCGTGAAGACGTTTCACCGGATGAAGTCTGCAGTAAAGACGTTTTCAACAGAATTTCTGAAAAACTTAAAGCTGAGAAGAGCTCCTTAGCAGAGCATAAGATGGGAAAGCTATGGATTCAATACATGGACATGATTGACCTGCTGCGTCGCTTCCTGAGGGCACTGAGAATGGGCGATTTCCTACTGTACCTCGGAACACTCCAGGAGATGTTGCCGTACTTTGCAGCGTGTGGTCATAACAATTATGCCAAGTCAGCCCATGTGTACATTCAAGACATGATTGAACTTGAGCAGCTCAACCCAGACATGTTCTGTCAATTGAACTCCGGTCTATTTGTGATCCGCCGAAGTGATCGGCTGTGGGCAGGACTGCCAAGCGACTTGGTTATAGAGCAGGTTTTGATGCGCTCTTTGAAAACGAATGGTGGATTGACACGTGGTAGGGGCATGGAGGAAACGCAATGCCTGCGCTGGTTACTTGCTATGCCAGCCTGCGCTGAGGTGAGTGAAGTTATGCAAGAACTGACAGGGAAGCATTTCCACACCTCTGAGCAGCACAAAGAAATGACTGAAGCAAGGCGTGAACGAGATAGGAAGGACACAGAGAAGGTTCTCGCATTCTTCAAGGATTATGATCCATTTCAAGAATCAAATGAACTCAGGAATATTGCCAACGGTGAATACGAACTCCTATCATGAATTACATAATTGGCTCTGAATGACGTCATACTACGTCATGGTTTTTTTTTTTTTTTTTTTATAAAAAAGAGGGACAACAGGTCAAAAAACCCATACAAGCACAAAGTGCCTGTGTCACCCCTTGTGAAAGAGACAGTTCAGCCTGTCTGTAAGGTTTTTCGGCTGTAAATTAACCACTTTCCAGGTGTCCAAAAGTTGGAGACTTTTTATATGTTCATCAGAGGGACCTAATAAACAAGTTAAAGCCAAAAAACGTTGTTTGTAATACATTTATAGGGTCTAGGAGCAACCAGAAAAAAGTTATCTGTAAATTGAAGCTTTGGACGGCGGCCATCTTGAATTTATGCAAATTAACCACTTTCCCAGTGTCCAAAAGTTGGAGACTTTTTATATGTTCATCAGAGGGACCTAATAAACAAGTTAAAGCCAAAAAACCTTCTATTGCAATTTGTTCTAGGTCCAGGTAAATGATTGCTAGATTTACTGGACTATGTCCTAAGATATGAGTTGGGTGGGACACATGGTTTACAAAATTGTTCTGATCAGTCAACTCAAGGAACTCAGGAGAGAATGGCTTCAGATGAGGGCTGTCAACCCAGTAATTAAAATCTCCACATATCAAAAGTCTTCCGGTTTTAGCAGAAAATTCCTCGAGAAACTGCCCAAACTCTTCCAATAACCCATTTTTAAGACAATTCGCCATAATCCTCATTATGGAACACAATAGGTTAGCTTAATGAGTTGATGACTGGCAAAGAACTCATTTTGTGATAGAGTGGTAAATGAGTGGAACGCACTGCCCCAGTATGTAGTCGATTCCGAATCAATAAGGGAGTTTGAAAGTAATCTTGATAAAGCATGGGGAAGACAAGATTTGAAGTTTGATTATAAAACAAAAATACAGAATAGTAAAAATGTTGCGTCTGCTACCGCTGCCGCCAACACCGTGAACGACCGCAGCAGTGCAAGTACTGGTACTGAGCTGGATACACAGGCATAGTTTGCCTTTTTCCAGAGTATCTACTGTAAGAAACTGTAAGTAAGAATACTGCATGCAGACAGTATGCAGAGACCTTGGCTATGATATTCATACAACGATTTTATCCCGAAAATTATATAATAATGACTCCTTAACCCTTCCTCCCCGGGCTGTCTTACCCAATGACGGTCGCCCCTACCCGGGCGAAATGGCTGAAAAACGTCTAGGCCTAGGCTACCGTATTTATGTTTATTTTCACTGCTAGAACTTTCCCACTCATCTATAATCGTAGTGCGGTTTTCAATCTGTATTTTGGCATTGAGTAGAGCTCTGTAAGTCAACTGGTTCAGTTGTGATGACGATTTCAGTGGAGCCAATATTGCAGAGATGTTGCCAATATGGGGGCTTTTCAGACACTAATTTCGTCATGACGTCAGAACAATAACATTGAGGAGTCTTCTCCTTCTTGTTTTCGGAGGTGCGGTGACGAACGCTTGGGTTTGTTGACATACGTCGTACGCACGGCGTTCAGACCAAGCTTAATTAGGCTATTAAGCTCATGCCTTAGATAAGGCATACCGGGTAGCGGCCCTTCTTTCGTGCTGTCCTTACCTAAGGCAGACCGGGTAGGAAGGGTTAAAGTGGTGACAAGCTCACAAGATACTGTCATTAGACTTAATCGCAACTAAATATTGTATACTCCAATGAAAGACATGTTATTCAGCTTTTCAAAGCCACACATCCTTAGATTCTTCAGGTTTGTATATGAAATATGGTCCTACTGTCCCAGGCTTGACGTCACACTGGATGTCGGAGGTTCCAATATTACTTCGGTGAGTTAACTTCTTGTATGTATATAAACTTTGGTAGTGAGACCTCGCTTGGGTTGGGTTGTGGAGTTGCCGGCCGCTCAAGCGAGTTGCCAACTGGGCAGTTAGTAGGTGCGTGTTGTGTACCGCTCAGTGAAGTTGACTCACCATTCCCGTTCATCTCTCTGACGGACTCTCGGTCGATTCGGCTCAAGTTTGTTCCTCTCTGTTCGGAGCTTTCGCTTCGCGGAAGGTGAAGTAGTGTAAAGTCAGTGAAAATAGGCTAGCCTAAAACAGATCGGATGCGGAAATACCCTGAGCCGACCAGGCCAAGTGGGATATCTCTATTGGTCTAACTGGTAAGGTGTCTGCCTCACAACCCAAGGGTCGAGATTTCGTGCCCCCACCAGGGCTTGATATTTTCGGGAGGCTATTCCCGCATCTAACAAAGTTTAGGTGTGCTGGTAAAATTGTTCAGATGGTTGAGAGTAAGATCGGAGTTCCATAAATCCTCTTTCGGGTATGGTGTAAAAACCAATTCCTACACAAGAAATCCACGAGATGGAAAGCTATAGCAAAACAAGTTTTGAGTTTATTTTTTCTCTTTTGTTTTTTACAAAGTTTTTTCGTAGTGTGTACCCCAATCATAAGACGATTCCATAAGAGAAGTAGCGTTACACTTATGATGTAGTACTCTTTTTCCCCGAGGCGGGAGTTTCAAACTGGCTACCCGCGGCCGCTTGAAAGGAGGCTATTATATTAATAGGCATATCGTCAATGATGGAGGGGCCACTAATAAATATCGGGATTCGAACCTGGGTCCATTGAATTACCAGTCCAATGGCAAGACCACTCCACCACACCATAATAAAAACAACTGCCTTGCAATTCTATTATATCTCAAAATGTCAAAAATGCCCATACCCTTTTTCGCCACAGGTTAGTATCGTAAAGTGCTCCGTAAAATGTGATAAGCTAATTTCTGAAGTTTCATACAATCTTAACCCTCAATTCGCAGTGCCCGTCATATGATGGGAGAGAGAATATTGGCCACCCCTGCGGCGCCCGTCATATGATGGGTGCCATTTTGAGGCCATTATGATCTATGAGAGAGAAACCGAGCGTTGGGAGGACGATAGGCGACCTCGGACTGCTCGCCACCGCTATGTGGCCGTTACTGGTACTGAGACATACTGTATCTCATCACCGCCTCCCTACCGCTCTCAACAAGGATAAAATCGGGAAAAATACCTCATTTAAGAGTATTTTCAGTTCCGGTTGCATGATCGTTGCAAGAGAACCCGTGGTCATACAAGATGATTCAGGTGTCATTGGAAAGCTCTATTATCGCCCTTTCACGGATATATAATTGTACACTTGGATACCATAGTCTCTAGCCCACGTTTTCTGGCAAAAGGTGAGGCCGAGACCCTTTCTGGATGGCGGTCCACAATGATGGTTAGGGGTGAAGTTTGGGAGAGAGGGAAACGCACATACAAACACAGTGTGAAGCATTTGAGGGAGGATTTGAAGACATTAAAAGCTTCACACTGTGCTCGCTTGTGCGTTTCCCTATCTCCCAAACCCCACTCCTAACCATCACTGTGGGCCGCTGTCCAGAAAGGGTCCGAGCCTCACCTCTTGCCAGAGAGGGATGGGCTAGAGACTATGGTATCCGAGTGTACATTATTACGCTCTGGCTCTTGCTTATGCATGACAAAGAGCATGGAATGAAGCTCATTATTTGTAAATATACCCGCCAGGAGCAATGGTGATGTAAACAACACTACCCGCTCGTTGGGAGCTAAAGACGTAAATAAGTAAAAAAAGTACAGATGCCCACATAAGATCTGTTCTCTGTGACCTTATACTGTACATACAAATATAATGTGCATGATTGAATTACAAGTGTAGTTTCTTACGCAGTGGTTAGCTCATCTGATTAGTCAACTAATAATTAAGAGAAACTACACTCAGAAATCATTCATACTATTTTACTGTCATACACAAGATCACAACGAGGAACAGGACTTATGTGGGCAACTGTACATTCATTGCAAACTGTATTACTTTTGAAACTTAGAAAACAATCATACTAAGAATATGGAATAGGCTAAGTTATATAAGCCTATACAATCCAAACAAAAACAGCTTTTACACTGTTTGATCATACACAAGACAATGAACAGTGAAACACACACAATTTAGTCCAGCAAAGTTTATCAAAAAGTTTAATCTTAATAATGCTGATAATTATGATAATACTGATGACAATGTATCCAACGCAGTCTACCGGCAACTCCTCAGCGCCAACCAGATCTGCCACTACAACGACAATGACGATGATGATGAAAACTATGACAATAATACTAAAACTAAATGCAATAATAATGTATGTAATGAAGAAAGCAGAGCGTGTGTTAGAGTAGGAAATAATGAGTTGGGTGAGTGGTTTGAGGTAAATGTAGGTCTGTGACAGGGTTGTGTAATGTCACCGTGGCTGTTTAATGTATATATGGATGGTGTGGTGAGGGAGGTGAAAATGAGAACTATGGGTAGAGGATTGGGTTTAGTAGCAAAGAATGGTAGAAATTGGGAGTTGAACCAGTTCCTGTTTGCTGATGACACAGCATTAGTGGCGGATACTGAGGAGAAACTGCAGCGAATACCGGTAGTCAATGAGTTTGATGTAGTTTTTGGGAGGAGGAAGCTGAGGGTGAACGTCAATAATAATAAAGTAATGGTGTGTAATAGAGGTGCTCGTAGGGTGAATCTAGATGTACGGCTGGAAATATGGGGAAATATGGGGAAATACTGGAACAACTGGAGTGTTTTAAATATCTAGGTGGAATGATAAGTAGGAACGGAGGTATGGAAATGGAGGTAAAACAGAGAGTATGTAAAGGAAGAAAAGTTTTCGGAGCAATGGGAAGTACTGTATGTGGAAGGTGAGAAATCTCGGAATGAAAGCTAAAAGTGCAATGTATCAAGGGTTAGGTGTACCAACAGTGATGTATGGGGCTGAGACATGGGCTCTGAAGGCAAAGGAGAGAAGAAAGCAGGATGTGATGGAGATGACCTGCTTGAGGAGTATATGTGGAGTGACTCGTAGACACAGATTGAGGAATTAAGAGATATGTAGGAGAGTGGGGCAGGAGGAACATTTGTTAGCCAGAGTGGACAGAAGGGTGCTGTGCTTCTACAGACATGTTGAGCGAATGGAATATGAAAGGCTTACAAAGACAATATGTGAGTCACATACAAGGGGAGATAGAGGGGTAGGAAGACCTCCATGGAGATGGATAAAATGTGTAGTACAAGGGTCGGAAAATAGAGGAATGACTATAGATCAGGCAAGAGAAGTGGTAATAAATTATAGGTTTGACTCCTGTAAGGAGATAAAGAAAACCTAATATTTAGTAGTGGCCCCGTAATCATTGACGAACATGCCTATTACATAAGGCACCCTCTTCAAACACTCATCCGCCTTAGTTTGGATCTACCGCGCAGAGCATTTAAAATTTGAGGAGCCTTCATCATGAGTGCACGCGACCTCACTCATGGCTTCAGTCATTATGAATTGGGTTCTCACTACGAAAAAACTTCGTAAAAAATAAAAACAAAAAGAAAATAAGAATAACTATTCAATAAGCTTTCCATCATATCGTGGATGTACTTGTGTGGATCTTTGACCAGACGCTACTGCAGGCGTCATTCTTCCTTCACTGACATATCAAGTAAACCAAAATCCTTAATACATCAACGAATGGGAAGGGGATGGTCGGGAGGGCCCCAGTCGTCAATGATTACAGGGCCACTACTAAATATTAGGTTTTCTTTATCTCCTTACAGGAGTCAAACCTATAATTTATTAGTGGCCCCTCCATCATTGACGAACATGCTTGATTTCTAAGACTGGAGGGGGACATTCGTAATCATATCATAACTCTAGAAAAGCAGATAATCAAACAACCACATAGTATTCTTACTTTTGTAAAAAAGATATATTCGGGTGCATAAACTTTATACAGCCTAAATCTTCAAAAAGGCCCACAACTGTGTGGACTTAATAACTTCCACCGAAAGATTATTAAGGAAACGTAAAGAGGCTGCCCCCTTGCATAAATCGTGGGTCTTACCCACAACGCCGGGATTCTTCTCTTTAAAGTCCTCGACCAAGAGAGAAGCCAGTGTACGCTCCATCAAGCGTTCACCCGGACTTGCGACCCATAAAGCACCCTGGTGATTTAGAGGTGCCACTCTTAAATATTTGGTTAGAGCTTGCACTGGGCAAAAAAGATGGTGCACCTTTCCCCTTTTTAACGCCGGCACCGTGAACTCTGAAAACACGTGTTCACTGTGCTCATTCTTGGCTATGAATCCTGGGGAAGGTGCAATGTGAATACACTCATGAAGCCTATCAAACCTGAGGCAATTAGGTGTGTTGCTCATCGCCGCCAGCTCAGATACTCTGTTCCCGGTAGCCAAAGCCATAAGGAATACTGCCCTTTTTGTAAAATCTGCAGTCTTTGGTACATACGGGAACGAAAATAACGACAATGCTTTGTCCAGAGACCAGGTAGGCATGAGCTGACGGGGAGGTGGGCGGAGTTTAAAACCTGCCCACATAAATCACTTTCAGATAAATGTTTCTGCATGAACAGATAAATTAAATAATTAACAACCAACGCCACCGAGGGCACAGTTTGTTTTGTTCTAAGAATCCAAGACGTAAAAGCTTGCCAATGTGATTGAAACTGTCGCTTTGTAGACTGGGTATATTGATTCGTGAATATCTTGGTCACGTCGCTACCATATGGTGCTAGCCACTTGGCCTCCTGAATGTCCATAATGAACAAGTCCGCGAGGTTTCTAGGTTGCCAATTGTGTTCTAAGTGGAACAACCCGACCGGGAGTGACACTGGGTGCGGGCACCACGTGTTCAAATGCTGGTACCACACTGCGCCGGCCACAGGGGCGCGATTAGCGAGACTACGCCTCGCTAATCCAGTAGTTTGTTGACTACGTGGCACATTAGAGACGCGTCTGGCGGCAGAAAATAGATAAATGGAACTCAACCTGTTCTCGTCCGTCATCAGAGCGTCTGGTCCGCCCGCCGGCGTTATCGTCCGGCGGGTGAGGAACAGTGGGAGTTTGTGAGTCTTCTCAGACGCAAACAAATCCACTTGTGGATGGTAATGCTCCGCAATCGCAAGAGCGCCCATTCTACTGTTGTATTTACCTAATTGTATTTACCTAATTGTAGTCTACAGGAGTTGAGCTAAGCTCGTGTTGTCCCGTCTCTCAGTCTACTTTTTATCCAATTTTTTCTTGAAAATATGGATGTTCCTTGCCCCTACCACCTCCTCCTCCAGCCCATTCCATTTGTCAATACATCTATAGGGGAAGCTAAACTTCCTGATATCGTTCTTGCAGGTAGGTCTTTTTACTTTGTAGCTGTGGCCTCTAGTTATTCCTGTATCCATAATTAATATATCCTCCCTATCCAGCCTCTCCAGCCCCCGGGTACATTTGTACATCATTATCATGTCTCCCCTCTCTCTACTCTCTTTTAGACTCGGTAGATTTAATTTGTCTAGCCTCCCTTCATATGGCAGTTCTCTGAGACTTGGAACCAATCTAGTGACTGCTCTCTGGATTCTTTCTAACTTGTGAACATGCTTCTTTAGATGCGGGGACCACACCACTGCTGCATACTCCAATCTTGGTCTAATCATACTCTTCATAATTTTCACTACCATGGTCTCATCCAAGTAGTTCAGAGCAACTTTCATATTCCCGGCCATTGCATACATTCCGCTAAAGAGCTTGTTAATATGTTTCTCTGGCGACAAATTATCTTGTATAATCAAGCCTAAATCTTTTTCTTTTTCGGCCTTGCTAATTATATTATCTCCCATCCTGTACTCCCAATTTGGTCTATTCACACTTCTTCCCATATTTAACACATGACATTTACTTATATTAAATTTCATTTTCCACTTGGTGCTCCATTCGTATATTTTATCTAAATCCCCTTGCAGCTCCTCACAACTACTTTTATTTGTTATTTGTCTCATAATTTTTACGTCATCTGCAAACATTGACATGTAAGAGTTTATGCCTATCGGCAGGTCATTCACGTACATAAGGAACATGAGAGGTGCCAACACAGATCCCTGCGGCACACCACTCTCAACTTTCCGCCACGATGAGTAAGTTCCTCTAATGTTGGTCCTCATTTCCCTATCTGTTAAATAGCTCTCCATCCATTTCAGCAAACTCCCCCTGACACATCCTAGCGTCTCAAGCTTAGCTAACAATCTCTTATTTATTAGTGGCCCCTCCATCATTGACGAACATGCCTATTACATAAGGCATCCTCTTCAAACACTAATCCGCCGTAGTTTTGAATCTACCGCGCAGAGCATTTAAAAACTGAGGAGCCTTCATCATGAGCGCACGCGACCTCACTCATGGCTTCAGTCATTATGAATTGGGTTCTCACTACGAAAAAACTTTGTAAAAAATAAAAACAAAAAGAAAATAAGAATAACTATCCAATAAGCTTTCCATCATATCGTGGATGTACTTGTGTGGATTTCTGACCAGACGCTGATTTAAGCGTCATTCTTCCTTCTCTGCTCTGCGCTCAGCCCGCCCGGACGTGCCTCCCCACGCTCCGCTGGTTCCGCATTCGTTGCGTCCCTAGTGAGTTTTTTCTCATTTGTTTACTCCAGGATGTATCGAGTAAGGTTAGGATAGGCGTAGCAGGAGTGTCCTGGGCTGGTTGCCCGCAGTGCAGTGTATTTTGGGTCGAGTGTATGGGGCATCTATTTCGGATGTACCCTCGTGGTCACGTTGTGGACATGTGAACTTTTTCACAGTTGAGTTAGTTGGTGATGCAGGCGGCTTTCACTACACGTTAATTATTGCTGCCTTTTATCTTTCTGATGAGGTAAGCTGTGTTTTCTGACGTTCCCAGCGTATTTTTCTTCACTTAGTGAAGTTTTTTCTGGGTCCCGAGTCAGTCTTCCCTGGGTTGGAAGTTGTTGCTCGGTGGTGTGTTGGCGGTGGTTCCTGTTGTGATATTTCCAGTGTGTGTGTATATTTCAACTGTTTTTATGCCGTCTGCCTAGGCCTAGCCAGCCGCTCGTAGCTTTGCCACATGTACTAGTGTTATTATTTATTATTTATAAATATGCCCTACTGTGTCATGTGTATCCGGGTTTTAGTTGTGTATTGGCTAATTCCTCGGACTATAATTGTTTCCTGGTTTAGTTGTGTATTGGCTAATTCCACGGATTATGCTGTGACCTTGGGTTAGCCGTGCGTGGCTATCCTCGTGTCGTGTGTTGTTCAGATGATATCTGTTCAGGGTGGGTTTCCTTTCGGCGGGTTTTTTCTCGGTTTCACCGTGAAAAAATCCTGGCCGAGAGCAGTGTTGGGCCACACGTGGTTGTTGACACTGGCTTGTATCCCCGGCAGGTGGGGTGTCTGTGGCTCTCCAGGACTGCGTCTCTGTGGGTGCCTGGTTTCAGGCCTCCTTTGATTCCCGGCGGGATGGCTGTACCCATCCATATAAAACGGCGTCCTTGTGGACATACGTTTTAGGAGTTTTTTCTACCTGGTTTTACGACAACCACATGAAAAAACCTAGCTGTTGTTTAGGCTTTCCTCCCCGGCGATCTTTTACAAAGAAGCGGGGACAGGAACTTATGGGGTTAACTTTTAAAACTTCTCACCCGGCGGGTGCACCTGGGTAGGGTGAGATGAACGACTTAGGTCTTCCAGTTAGTTAACCGATCCATTATAGTGATACTCTGTGTATCGCTGCCTTTACTATTTACGGCGATTGAAGGTTCAATTAGGTTATACTGTATATCGATTCTCACACCCGGCGGGTGCTCCTAGGTGGAGGAATTAAGGAATTTTACAAAATTCATTTTAACCTATTTAATTTAGTGATACTATCAGGTATCGCCGCCTTCGATCTTACGGCGATCTTTTGGGACAATTCGTTAAACATTAGATCTCGTATCATCCTGCCCTGGGCTATTCTACTATAATAATTCAAGGGCCGGCGTCTTTTTGGGGGGTTGCTTTGTTACAAAATTGAATCTTGAGACAGTCACCTCCTCCGAGAGACTATAAGTGCCATGCTGGACCATTATATCAGAGGGTATTCTTCACTTTCTTTAGCAAAAGATTTGTTTAGACTTTACACCCCGCCGCGTAGTGAGATGTGTTAGTTGTGTCTTTGCATCTCGTTACCCGGCGGGTTATTAACACTGGTGTGCGATCATGTTGGATTACCCTTATGAGCATTAATTCCTGGAAATTTTCTTGTTTTTTCCAGAGCTGAGCTCCGGCGGACCAATACAGACGCGGCGGTAGTTTTCACCCACCAGTCTCTGTCATGGCTACCATGGCCCCAGTTTTTGCCCTGTGCATTACCCCTACTTGTGCTGGTATCCCTATTTTTGCACACACCCTTTGCATAAGGTGTGTTAAATGTCTAGACCGTTCAAGGGGTCTCTGGGTGATGCATAATTGTTCCTTTTGTTCTCAATTAGCTGTTAAAGTCCTTTGTGATAATGATAAGACCGCGGCGGTAGCGTTGAGAGAGGTTCGACAACAAATGTCGGCCTACACTACCATTGTCGCGCATAAGTCACTTCAATGTGACAACGTCCCACTTTGGGATAGATTGCTGTCAGAACACCCTCCCCCTAAACGTTCCTCTAGAGTCACGAGTGTTAAGCCGACGGAGACTAGTCAGGGTTCTGTATCGTCTGCGACTACAACTAAACGCCCGAGAGAGCCTACACCCCCGGCATCCGCCTCCTCGTCGCAGGCGAGATCTAGGTCAAGGTCACCTCTCAGACAACAGTCTTCTAGTCGGGCCTCTTCGCCGGAGAGTAAGAAGAGTAAGACGGAAGATTCCACCAGTGGTCACGGCGGAGATTCTTCCAGATCTAAGACTAGTTCGCGGTCACACCGCAGCCATAAATCCTCAAAAAAGGATTCACATCGGAAGTCCTCTCGACATTCCCCTAAGTCTAGTGCATCTCATCGTACCTCTACACCTGACAGAGTTTGTGTTAGGGCCTCTGAGTCCAGTGCAGCACCTGTCCCTAAAGAGGAGTTGCCAATTAATATTTTAACCCTGGAAATGGAAAGTTCAGGAGGGTCAATAATTGAGAATGTTTCAGACTCTCAAGAGAGCGTAGGCCAGGGCCTTGGTGTTTGGCGGTTTGCCCAACCACGGTCTGACCACCCACGTCCGACTCATACGAGTCACACAGTAGCCGACGTCCACAGGGACGCGGTGACCCCATCCTCTATCCCAGACTTATCTTGGAAACAAGGTACCCCTGCCTCGGCGGGGTCTTCTCAGGAGGATCGGGAGGAAAAAGACGAAGTTTCAATAATTTTGGATATGGAAGGACAAGGGTCAGGCTCAGGCTTGGACGCCGCATGAGATAATAATGATTCTCCTATAAGTTCTTCATCTAACCAGTTTGTTACAGCACAAGAAATTGATGGGTTGCTTACTCATGCTTTATCTAAATTTTTTGGTCAGCAACAAGAAAACCCCACAATGGACTTGGGGGCTCCCTCGACAAGCTCTACGGTACGGCCTCTGATGACGTCAATTGATTTATCTAAGATTCCTAACCCTCCTACTCTGTCACCTGCAAGGAGCACTAAGCCTGCCACGGCGGCATTGACAACTTCAAATGTCAGGGTCATAACGGATGTTAATCCACCCCCTCTAGACAAAGCACCTCTTAGAAAGGTAGCTATGCCCCTCCTTTATGGGCCAGACGAGTCATGGGTTCTTTTGAACCCCTCTAAACCAGAGCTTGCCCAACCTACCTTGTCAGGGGAACTCCCGGTACCACGTGAGTGGTTTATCCAGGGCAACAAGTCAAAGAAATTAAGGGCCATGGATGCCTTAGGTAATGTTCTGGACGTAAACATTAAGGCTATACCTAGTTATTATCACCAGGATTATTTTGTGTATGCTTCTAAGCCTGCTTTACCCCCTGCCTCAGCTTTAAAACTATTTTCAGACTGGTCTAAGCTGGATGGGTTTAATGATATTAAGACTCTGTCAGCTCTTACTCCTGAACTAGATTTACGGACCGTCACAGACGACGCAGCTAATCCAGTTTTGAAGGTGGGACAGTTGGGTCCAGGACCTTGGGTGGATTGGGAGGTAGAGGCTCAAAACATTTCAACCACTTTCACTTCTAAATCTTCCCACCAGATCCCTCAGGACTCACATTCATGGTTTTCCATGCCGGTGGGTTCTGCCGGCGGAGTCCCGGCGGCTTTGTTTGCATTCCTAGCTGCCCCTAAGATTAATCTTTGTGAACTGAAGGACCCGTTCACTACCCCTACCCCTACTCACCTAGACAGAGAATTTAGGCTACGAGGAAAAGCTTTTCGCCTGTTTTCACAGTACATAGTATCTCAGCAGGTGGCTAAGTCTTTACTACGATCTACTCAGGCAATCGCAGACGCGGATGCTCGAAGATCGGTTGAGTTATCCCGGCGACTGATTCTTCAGTCGTCAATCCAATCCTTAGGTGACATACGCACCGCCTTGCTTGAGGCGGTGCGAGCACGACAAGATCTTAGGATGTCGTTAGTTCGCAAGCTACCTGAGCGCATTGCTAACCAGGTGGTGATGTCACCAGTACTTACCCCTTCTTTAATGTCCCCTGAAGTATGGCGAACGGTGTTCAATATGGCACAGGCCGTTAAGCACAGTCCCACCCCTTCTAAGAAACCTGCATTTAACTTCCCCAAACCCAGGCCTACTACTAAAGCCCAGCCAGGGGGATCTAAACCATTTCTTCCGCCTAAGTCCTCCCACTCCCCCCAGGGTCAGTACAGGCATAGACAGAATAGGTTTTCAGGACAGAGAGGACGCGGCCAAAATAAACCAGGTCAGGGCCAGTCTTCGACCAACACCAGCCAGCCGGCGAAGCGGCCAGCACCAACCCCACCATAAAAAAACTAAAGTCTCTCTCACTCCCGGCGCCTACCTTAAGGCCGGAGGAACCGAGGGTAGTACAGCCGGCGAACCCTTGTCTGCTAACTGGGTCGTTCCGAACGTGTCACCAAGCATGGCCGTTAAACACTTGGGCACGGATGGTGGCACGCAAAGGCATCACTTGGCAGTGGCTCCGGCGACCTCGATTACGTCAGCCGACAACGGCGAATTTTGTTTCTTTAGAGGTGGAGTCACTAGCCCAGGAAATGATTGCCAAGAATGTCATCATCCCGGTCCCCCCAAATTACCCTGTATTCACGTCCAAACTATTTTTGGTTCCCAAAAGGGACAGTGTTCAGATGAGGCCGGTCGTAGACCTGTCTTATCTGAATCTTCACATTCACAACGAATCTTTCAGAATGTTAACAGTACACCAAATCAGGCTAACACTTCCGCCGGGAGGTTGGATGTGTTCACTAGACCTGACAGACGCCTATTGGCACGTATCGGTCAACAAAAGATTTCAAAGGTTTTTGGCCTTACGGATCAGGCACCAAAATTTTGTTTTTCAGAGGATGCCGTTCGGTTTGAACCTAGCACCTCGATTATTCACAAAACTAGTCCGGCAAGCCCTGATGCCATTGTTAAAACAAGGGATCAGAGTGTTGTGGTATCTGGACGACTGGCTGGTGGTGGCAGAGACACAACAATTATGCATAAAACATGTCAATATCATTTTGAATCATGTCAAAACTCTAGGCTTCAAGGTAAATCTGGTAAAGTCAAACCTTGTTCCCTCACGAGTAATTCAGTGGATAGGGCTGGTCTGGGACACCGCCGCTCTCACTCTGAGTCAGAGTGTGGACAATCGCAACAGGTTTCGCAGGAAACTGTTCAGGTTTCTTCACAGTCTGACTACGACACGGAGGGTCTGGGAGTCTCTGGTCGGCTCTCTCAACTGGATTCAACTAACTGTCAAGTTGGGCCGGTTGAAAGTAAAACGATTAATATTGGAAGGCAACAAATATTTCCCGCTCTTACCGGCGGGAAAATTATGGCCCATCCCGAAATTAATCCACACCTTGCTAGCGGTCTGGGCGAAGAGGGAAACATTGCACTCAATAATGTCATGGACCTCTCCTCCACCAACGGTATGGGTAGACACGGATGCGTCAGGCACAATAGGTTGGGGATTTCAGTCAAATCAGGGGCACCAGGGTCAGGGGCTTTGGTCCCACTTAGAAATCTCGCACATCAATGTCAAAGAATTACTAGTCCCCTTATATTTCCTTCAGGCTCACGGCCCGGCGTTACGGGACAAGTCGGTGGCCTTCAGAATGGACAATCTGAATGCAGTCCACTGTATTCAGAAACAAGGGTCAACGAGGTCAAGGAAGTTGCTAAACGTGTCAGAAGAGATTTTTGCTCTAGCCAACAGTCTAGATATTTATCTGCACGCTTCTTATCTCCCAGGCGTAGCGAACGTCTGGGCAGACGCTCTATCCCGGCGACAAAGCACGACAGTAGAATGGGAGCTCAAGCAACCCATTTTCAACCTAATGATTGCAGAGCTCTCCCATCCACAAGTGGATCTTTTTGCGTCCGAGGAGACTCACAAACTCCATCTATACCTCACCCGCCGGGCGAAAACGCCGGCAGGGGGGCCAGACGCCCTAGTGACAGACTGGAACAGATGGAGCTCCATCTATCTGTTTCCGCCGCCAGATGCGTCACTAATGTGCCACGTAGTGAACAAACTACGAGATTATCGAGGCTTAGTCTCGCTAATCGCGCCACTGTGGTACCAGCAATTGAAAATGTGGTGCCCGGACCCGGTATCGCTCCCGGTCGGGTATTTCCACTTAGACGCGATTGGCAACCTCGCGACCTCGCTGACTTTTGCATTATGGACATTCAGGAGGCCAAGTGGCTAGCACCATACGGTAGAGATGGTGACAAATAAATTACTTAATAAATACTCAGTCTACAAAACGACAGTATCAATCACATTGGCAAGCCTTTACTTCTTGGATCGTTAGGACAGAACAAACTGTACCCTCAGTGGCATTAGTTTTTAATCATTTTAAATTATCTGTTTGAGCAGAAACGTTTATCTGTGGTAACATTAAAAAATCACTTAACTGCGATTAGAGTGCCCTTTTTAGACCTTACAGGTCTCATACCGGTAGCGGAGGAAACAGGTTTTATGAGAGCATGTTTTAAACTCCGCCCACCTCCCCGTCAGCTCATGCCTACTTGGTCTCTGGACAAAGCTTTGTCTTTGCTTCACTCTCGTCTGTACCAAAATACTGCAGACTTTGCATTACTCTTAAAAAAGGCGGTTTTCCTTTTGGCTTTAGCCACCGGAAACAGAGTGTCTGAGCTGGCGGCGATGAGCAACACACCTAATTGTCTTAGGTTTGGTAGACTTAATGAATGTATTTCCATTGCACCCTCCCCAGGTTTTGTAGCCAAGAATGAGCATAGTGCACACGTGTTTTCTGAGTTCACGGTGCCGGCGTTAAAAAGGGGAAAGGTGCATCATAATTTATGTCCAGTACAAGCTCTAACCAAATATTTGAGAGTAGCTCCTCACAACCCCCAAGGTGCTTTATGGGTAGCAAGTACGGGTAAACGCTTACTTAAACGGCGATTAGCCTCTCTTCTGGTAGAAGTCATTAAAGAAAGTAATCCCGGCGTTGTGGGTCGGGCCCACGATTTACGCAAATGGGCAGCCTCTTTACGTTTCCTGAAATTTTTTTCAGTTGAAGACATAGCGTCCACGCAGTTGTGGGCGTCTAATCATACGTTTCTGTCTAGATACTTGTCAGTTGCTCTAGACAAACCTTCCTTACCATGTATAGCTTTAAGGCAGAGGGTCTAGGCGGCCCTGCAGTCACTTTTGTTTACTTTCATGGGAAAGGGGGGGGGGGGGGGGTGCAGTCAGTTGACACAGGACACCCTAGACCCCGCCGGAGTATGAGAGCTGTGATACAATTTAAGGTTAAAATGTGTTATGAAAATTTCTCAGTGAGAAATTGTGCTAGTACAATGTTAAGTACAAAACAACGGTGTTGTTAGAGTAGTTTAGCTGCGAAAGCAATTTAGTTTTAGATTATTGGAGTTCCTTTGCAATTTATCTCCAAGTTTATGTTGGGGTTTATTATGTGCACATGTAAACTTATAACTTGTTATTTTTTGTCACCACTCGTTGAGTGGGGTGCCTTTGTAACTACAGATCTGTGTTCAGAATCTTCAGGGTTACCAATTTTTTGTCAGGCAGGCTTCTTTGAAGCACGCACCTGCCTGAACCCCCTTTTTCTTGTATTTGTTCGGCTACGCCGTTAATTAAATATATTTTCAAAGTAAGAATACTATGTGGTTGTTTTTATTATCTGCTTTTCTAGAGTTATGATATGATTACGAATGTCCCCCTCCAGTCTTAGAAATCAGGCATGTTCGTCAATGATGGAGGGGCCACTAATAAATTATAGGTTTGACTCCTGTAAGGAGATAAAGAAAACCTAATATTTAGTAGTGGCCCCGTAATCATTGACGACTGGGGCCCTCCCGACCGTCCCCTTCCAATTCGTTGATGTATTAAGGATTTTGGTTTACTTGATATGTCAGTGAAGGAAGAATGACGCCTGAATCAGCGTCTGGTCAGAAATCCACACAAGTACATCCACGATATGATGGAAAGCTTATTGGATAGTTATTCTTATTTTCTTTTTGTTTTTATTTTTTACGAAGTTTTTTCGTAGTGAGAACCCAATTCATAATGACTGAAGCCATGAGTGAGGTCGCGTGCGCTCATGATGAAGGCTCCTCAGTTTTTAAATGCTCTGCGCGGTAGATTCAAAACTACGGCGGATTAGTGTTTGAAGAGGATGCCTTATGTAATAGGCATGTTCGTCAATGATTACGGGGCCACTACTAAATATTAGGTTTTCTTTATCTCCTTACAGGAGTCAAACCTATAATGTGGTACCTTATCGAATGCTTTGGAGAGGTCTAAGTAGACGCAGTCCACCCATCCGCCTCTCTCTTGGAGTACATCTGTTGTTGATGATGATGCTTTTATTTTATACTAGCCCACTGGGCCTAGGCCCTCTCAAGGCTAGTGGTGGAGGAGGTGGTACAGAGTTTAAAGGTTGGAGTACATCTATCACCCTACTGTAATAACATAGCAAACTGGTAACACAAGATGTCCCTTCTCTGAATCCAAATTGCTTTGGGGTTATTATCTTCTTTCTCTCCAACATTTTCATCCATCTCTTCCTAATTAACTTTTCACAAATCTTGCATACAATACTAGTAAGTGAAACTGGTCTATAGTTTAGAGGGTCCTCAGGGTTTCCATTCTTGTATATCGGAATGATATTAGCTCTTTTCCATTCAACAGGAACCTGTCCTTTATCTAAGGAAGCTTGAATTATGTCCCTCACTGGCTCCACTAATTGCTCTGCACACTCCTTTAAAACCCAGGAAGACACTTCATCCGGTCCCATAGCTTTCCTTACTTCAAGTCCTCTCATCGCAGATAACAGCTCATCTCTAGTTATTTCAATCTTACTAAGACCACTCTCCAGTACTCCCGCCTGTGGTTCGTCAAAACCTTCCTCTCTAGTAAAAACTGACCCCAATTTGTTATTCATTACCTCACACATGTCCGATACATTTTCATACGTCCTAGCATCAACTCTTAATTTAGTAATTTGTTTCTTTACCTTCAACTTACTGTTTATATATTTATAAAATAATCTAGGGTCACTTTCACATTTATTTACTATGTTCTTCTCATAGTTCATTTTAACTTGCCTAATTATGTTAACATATCTATTCCTCTCCTGTTTATATTTATTCCGATTACTCTCAGTGTTCCTTCTTCTTAATCTAGCCCAAGCTGCATCACGCCTACCCAAAGCTCTTTTGCATTTCAAATTAAACCAATCTTTCTGCTTAGTAAAATTTCCAGTTTTATATCTTGGGACAAACAGATTGGTTCCTACTCTATAAATTTCGAGGAATCTACTATATTTACCTTGTACGTCCCGTTCCTTCAAAATAAGATCCCAATCTACTCCCTCTAAATATCTTTTCAAGGATACATAATCAGCTTTACTATAATTTAATCTGTCATTTATGTAGCTATTGTCTAATCTATTGGCATTACTCGAGGTCAACTTCCATTTTAGTAATAGGTGATCACTTTTACCTACAGGACATAGATAGTTTATATCACTAATTTCGTGAGGATCTTTTGTAAAAATCAGATCGAGTTTAGAAGGTTCGTTATTACCCCTCATTCTTGTATTTTCCTTCACATGTTGTGCAAGTACATTTTCCGTAACCAACTCCACTAGCCGACTTCCCCAAGATCTCTGATTTGGCCCTGCATCTCCCGATTCCCAATCAACCTCACTACAGTTGAAATATCCTACCAAGATCAATCGATTCTTCCTTAAAAGCAATCTTCTCAACGACTGAATCATATCCTCTACCATCTCCTCAAACTCCAACTCCCTCCATGCTCTGGTCTTTGGTGGCATGTAAGCTACTGCTATGTCTAGCTTTTTTCCTTCTATATCATTGAGTTCAACTGCCATTATTTCTGCCTTGTCATTATTTAACTCCACGTGCTTTGCTGTCATAGGGTTCTTAACTAATACTGCCACTCCACCTCCCCTTTTACCCTTTCTATCATTTCTCCATATATTATATCCTTCACTAAACACTATGTTGCTGTCAAAGTCCTGGTTCAGCTTTGTCTCTGTCAAACAGACTATCTGTGGTTGATCTTTTCTTAATATATTATCTAACTCTACCTTTTTACTGTTTATTCCATCTATATTAGTGTAGTAGCACAGTATATTTGAATCCACCTCCTTGTTTCTCTTCCCTCTCTGCCTCCTACCAGGTTCACCTCCTCCTCCATCCCTTCCCTGACCCAGTTCCACCTCCCCCGCTAATTCTATTCTCCTCCCCCCTCTCTCTCCCTCTGTTCCACCCTCTCCACCACATCCTGGCTCTCTCTCCGGTCCCCTGCTCCCTGCATTATCTCTCGCTCCGTCTCCTTGCTTTGACTTCGTACTTGTCTCTCTGTCTCTTTCCCTATCACTCCTCTTACTTTCGGTTCTTGGTGGCTCCTGATGTACCACTTCCTTACTTGCCCTTCCCTTATTCTCCAAAAAAACATCTTCTTTTGCTCTTCAGACAACTTTCCATTCTCTTCATCAGCCTTAGCTTGGAGTTCCCTTAACTGTTCTCGTTCTTCTACACTTAAAGGTCCTTTTTTACCCTTATATGATTCAGCTCTGTCGAATTTAATTTCCAGCTCACATTGGCTACTGCTTCTGCTGTTGATCTAAACTTTAGTTCCACTCTTAGTGGTCTCATCTCGCCCTTCTTATATATTCCTAACCTTCTCACCTCCTCCAGTTCTTTTACCCATCCATAACCCTCGTCTAAGTAATCCAGTATCCCCTTGACTTTCACAACATCCCTTTCCTTTCTTACCTTCATATCTGCCAGGTGCTCTTCCACATCTCCAAAGATTACTACACACTTACCTCTATCTATTGTCTCTCTCACTACCTTCTCTTTCTTCTTTAACACCTTACGAGCGGCCTATGCGGTTTATTTATGTGTACCGCACAGCGGGGTGTTTTTAGCCAAAATAGGGCTGTTTACGTGATCATTTTCATGCCTAAATAAGACCCAGAACGTAAAACAAGTACCTATCCCTGAAAGGGCATAAACAGAGCTTTCGAATGACACCATAACGATCCTTGTATGATGGATAGTTTTCTTGCAATAACCGTGCAACGCGAGTGCAAAAAGCAGGTAATTCGGTACTTTCAGTACATAATTGAGTATGTAGCGAGTGAGAGAGGGAGGAGGGAGCTGAGATTTGTGTCAGTAGGTTCGCCGCGGTGGTCTGGAGCAGTCATACGCTCGCTAGTCTCCTGCCACCACTTGTCTCTCTCTCTCAGCCACATTACGTGCTGAAATTGCCACTCGAGTTATGTCGAGCGCCGCCACATAGTCCAGCTTTATTTAACTCGACTTATGTTGCTCGCCGCTAAATAAGGGTTAAAACTTGCACTACATTTTTTTCAAACTCTTTCTTTTCCTTTTCTCTCTCTTCCTTCTGCTCCTTCACAATTTCTTCAAGGGCTACCATCGTGGCACTCTCTACCCTTGTCCACTCATTTTTTACCTCACTAATTCCTTTTACTTCCTCACTCAGGTGGCCCTCATATTCCTTAAGCTGAGCCTTGAGTGCCACATTTTCCGCCGCTAACTCGTCTACTCTGGCCATCACTGCCTCTAGGCTGTCACTTACTGGCCTAGGCCTATCCACCCCGCTAGTAACGCCACACATATCGGACAAAACTTCTACTTTAGCCCCTAACTCCTTCCTCCAATTTTCCATCACTCCCCTCCATCTCACAAGACCCATCAATTGTTTTTTCATACTTGCCAACTGATCATCCTTGTCCTCGGTGATAAAGCCTTCAAATTCATATTCCTCCTCATCCCCAGCTAGGCTTTCACGCCTTCCCGCCATCGCGAGGTGGTCGTCTGCCGATATAAAAACTGTATATATTGTCGTTGCCAAAACATCTTTCTCTTCCTTATATGTGCATTTGCTAAAAATAATCTAAGGTAGAAGACAATGACTAGTATATCCCCGGAAAATCTGTGGATTTGACTGTACTGTAATATATATTTTGTAGTATATTAAATTCGAGGCTTTTTGGATGCAATATGTATATACTATATAGCCTAAAAACAACAATCGCCCCACTATCCCATCTCACTCCAGGAACTGTTTTACTTAATCCATATTTTCAATTACTTGGAATATCCAATTACATCTGAATTGCTCATAAAACACCTAATTACTTATTGAAATGCACATATAAATTTCCGGGACAACACTTAGACACTCCTATCAACTTCACACAAGGTAACTCATTATCGGAGAGCAGCTGCGAGGTGTTGACAGCTCGGAGGTCGGAGGAAATGTCTCAGAGACGCTTTGTCTCTGAGACAGAGCGTCTGCCCAGACGTTTGCTACGCCTGGTAGATAAGATGCGTGAAGATGAATGTCCAGCCTGTTGGCTAGTATAAAAATCTTTTCTGACACGTTTAGCCACTTCCGAGATCTCATTGACCCTTGTTTCTGAATACAGTGAACCGCATTCAGATTGTCCATTCTGAAGGCCACCGACTTGCCTCGTAAAGCAGAGCCGTGAGCCTGAAGGACAGATAAGGGGACTAGTAAGTCTTTGACATTGATGTGGAAGATTTCTAAATGGGACCAAAACCTTTGACCCTGATGCCCGAGGTTTGACTAAACGCCCCAACCTATCGTTCCTGACGCATCCATGTCCACCCATACCGACGGCGGAGGAGAGGTTCATGACATGACTGCGTGCAACATTTCTCTTGTCGCCCAAACCGCTAGTAAGTTGTGTAATAACGTTGGGATAGGCCATACTATCCCCACCGGTAATAGTGGGAAAAATTTGTTGCCCTCCAAGATTAAACGTTAGACTTTCAACCGGCCCAACTTCACAGTTAGCTGAACCCAGTTGAGAGAACCGACTAGAGATTCCCAAAGTCTCCGTGTCGTAGTCAGACTGTGGAGAAACATAAACAGTATTTGCGAAATCTGTTTCAAGTGTCCACACTCTGACTCAGAGTGAGAGAAGCTGTGTCCTCGACCAGCCCTATCCCCTGAAATACTCGTGAGGGAACAAGGGTTTGACTTTTACTAAGTTGACCTTGAATCCTAGAGATTTGAGATGGTTTAACGTAACGTAGACATGAATGATGCGTAACTTTTCTGTTTCTGCCACCACCAGTTAGTCGCCCAGATACCACAAGACCCTGATCCCTTGTTCTAACAAGGGCATCAGGGCTTGCCGGGACCTTGTTTGAATGCTTGTGCCAAATTGAAAACAGTCTTCCAAACTGCTGGTGAAATCAAAGAAGGAGTTAGAACTGGAGACAGAACTACTTGGCTTGCAATACGGTCAAGAAGTTTCTTCACTAAGAACATCCTCAGATCCTGCCTTGCTCGAACTGCCTCTAATAAGGCCGTCCGAATATCTCCTAAAGACTTGGATGGAAGTCTGGAGAAGCAAGCGCCGGGAAAGTTCAATGGCTTTCCTGACTTCCGCGGCTTCTATTGCCTGAGAAGAGTGTAACAGAGACTTTGTTACTTTCTGGGAACCATATATTGCGAAAACAGTTTAAACGCTTTTCCTCTTAACCTAAACTCGCGGTCTAGGTAAGCTGGGGAAGGCGTGCTAAAGGGATCTTATAATTCGCACAAATTTATTATTTGGGGGGTGGCAGCCAAGAAGTCAAACAAAGCAGAGGGGACTCTGCCGGCACCAAAAACCGGAAGAGAGAACCAAGAATGGTGTTCTGGAGGGATTTGGTGGGAAGATTAAGTCATGGTTATAATAACTTGGAATGGCCTTAATATGAATATCCAAAACATTTCCGTAACATTGCTACCCCTGACTCATCAGGCCCGTATAAAAGAGGCATAGCTCCTGTTTTTGACTGGCGCCTTGTCTAAAGGAGGGGGAGACATGTCTGATATGACTCGCACATTGGAAGTAGTGAGAGCTGCTGTGCCTGGCACATTGGAAATTGGATCTGACACAAGAGGATGGTTAGGTATTTTAGCTAAAGCAAAGGATGTAGCCAGAGGTCGCACACTCGTCGACATCGCGGGATCTCCCGTATCAACTGTAGGAGTTTCCGGCGTAGGGCCAAAGAACCTATTAAGTGCATTCAATAGTAGTCCATCAATCTCTTCCGCCGGTACATACCTAGCCGATGACGAACTCAGTGGAGATTCGACAGTACCCTGAGAGTCGCCTAGAAGGTGACTGGACTCTTCAACCTCCATCTCTGAGACCAGAGATCGTTGTTCTTCATCCGTAAAGTCTGGCTTATCATGGGAAGATCCCGCCGAAGCCGGGACCTCCACATGTTGCCATGTTAAAACTGGGATAGAAGATGGTACATCGGCATCCCGGTGGACGTCAGCACTAGTTGAGTCACAAAGGGATGTGTTCTGTCCTGCCAGGACTGTGAGTATCGCCATACACCTTGGCTGTGGCTGTCCCTCGCTTGCGAGCTTGGTATACTCTCTGAATGGGAGCCCTCGTCCGAGTCCCGTAAAGGTTTATGATAATTAAAAGCTCCCATAGCTCATTAACACATTTAAAGCAGAGTTGGTGAGCAAAATCATAAAGTACAGTATACTAATTAATTTAATTTATATTTAATTGTATTAAAATAAATTACTATAAATAAACACAATATTATCATAATATAATCATAGAAAATATATATGTTTATTATTATTCAGTTATTAAATTATTTCATTAACAAATACAAATAATATAGGGATACCTGAGCTTAACGGCATTGAACATACAGCAATGAGAGGTTCAAGTGCCGACATGACAGAGACTGGGGGAAAACTACCCCGCCCCCGGGAACTACCTGGTCACCTGGTGCAACACCGGTACTCCGCCCTGGAAAGAGAAATTTCCGGGGATTAATGCTCATAGGGTTACACCCAAAAAATTGTACAAAATATGTGCCACAAAACCGCCGGTCAACGAACCGTAGCACTCCACCACTACTTTTCGTTTTCCTTTAGTTTCATATTAAAGATTTCAGCATATCTTTACCTGTCCAGAAGATTTAAGCATATCTTCTGAATCCTCATAAAGATGAAGCATATCTTTATTAAAGATGAAGTCTTTCAAGTATCCCTTTACACTTGAAACACTAGTAAGATTCCGGCATCTTTTTATCCCATAAAAAGTCTAAGCCTATCTTAATCTCTAATCCGGCTTCTCCCAGAAGCCCTCATAGATCGCCGTCTTGAAGGCCGTGATACTCTATTGTATCAATCAATTGTTTGGCAAATTATCGCGAATTGCAAATCAGTTAATATAACCACCCGAAGGTACAACCGCCGGGTTTTATATGCAATGTCAAACCAATTGTACCTGCCCCAGACCTCTTTGTAAAAAGGTCGCCGGGAGGGAAAGACCAAACAAACAAACAGCATTGTTTCAATGGCTTATTAAAGATTTCAGCATATCTTTACCTGTCCAAAAGAATTAAGCATATCTTCTGAATCCTCATAAAGATGAAGCATATCTTTATTAAAGATGAAGTCTTTCAAGTATCCCTTTACACTTGAAACACTAGTAAGATTCAGGCATCTTTTTATCCCATAAAAAGTCTAAGCCTATCTTAATCTCTAATCCGGCTTCTCCCAGAAGCCCTCATAGATCGCCGTCTTGAAGGCCGTGATACCCTATTGTATCAATCAATTGTTTGGCAAATTATCGCGAATCGCAAATCCGTTAATATAACCACCCGAAGGTACAACCGCCGGGTTTTATATGCAATGTCAAACCAATTATACCTGCCCCAAACCTCTTTGTAAAAAGGTCGCCGGGAGGGAAAGACCAAACAAGCAGACAGCATTGTTTCAATGGCTTTGAAAAGCCGAGAAAACCATATCCAACAGGTGTCAGCATGATCACCTAGATAACTGTGTGGAGCCCCCCTCGCCGGGAATAACACAGGAAGCCTGATCCCAGGCTCGACCACAGAAAATGCAGTTTCTGATGAGCCCTCAAGCTACCAAACTCGTCGGGGTAACTTACCTATTTTAGCCATCCTGACTAAAACTCGGTAAACAAAAACGGTGTTCTCGGAGCAACGAGAAAAACGCCGGAAAGGTAACCCACACCAAACGAGACATTTTAACACATTTTATACAAAGGGTGTGCGCAAAAATAGGGATACCTGAACAGGAGGGCGTAATGCATAAAGCAAAAACCGGGGCAAAGGTAGCCATGACAGAGACTGGTGGGAAACTTACTCCAGGTTCTGTATAGACCCGCCGGGACCCAGCTCTGGAAAAAAATAAAATTTTCAGGAATTAATGCTCATAAGGTTAACCCAATCATGTTCGCACACAAGTGTTAAATAACCCGCCGGGTTACGAGACGTAATACTCAACGACTACAGCTCGCTACGCGGTGGGGTTTCCTAAGTAAAAGTTTTCAGAATATCTTAATTTGTCCAAAAGATTTATGAATACCCTCTGACATAATATATAAAGACCAGCATGGCGTTTATAACTGATTAAGTCTTTCCGGTGGTGTTAGTTTCAAGATTCAATTTTGGAAAAAAAAAACTAAAAAAGACGCCAGCTCCCGAATTATCTCGTAGATAAAAAACTGGGAAGCCTGACAAATATACGAGATCTAACTTCTCCCGAAGTATCTTTTTAGATCGCCGTATGTTGAAGGCGGCGATACAAAACGTATCCCTCAATTGTCTGGTTAACTAACTGAATTGTAAATTCGTTATTCCCACCCTTCCAAGGAGCACCCGCCGGGTGTGAATATAAGTTTAAAAAAAACGTTAACCCCAATTGTGCCCTAAAGCGCCGTATGTTGAAGGAGGCGATACACAATGCATCCCTCAATTGTCTGGTCAACTAAACTGAATTTTTGCAAATTCGGTCATCCCACCCTTCCAGGTTGCACCCGCCGGGTGATTTAAAGTTTAAAAGTTAACCCCAATTGTTCCTATCCCCACTTCTTTGTAAAAGATCGCCGGGGAGGAAATACAACAACAGCTTAGTTTTATATTGGCTTTGCAAAACCGAAAAAAATACAAACAACACGTGTCCGTATGAACACTGTTAGATGGGTACAGCCATCCCGCCGGGATTCATAAGGAGCCTGAAACAGGCACCACAGAGACGCAGTCCTGGGGAGCCACAGACACCCACTCGCCGGGGAAACAAGCCTATTTTAAACCACGCGTGGCCAAAACTCGGCAACCAGCCGGGTTTATCATGGTGAAACCGAGAAAAACCCGCCGGAAAAAACCCACCCCGTCCAGATACCATCTGAACGCAACACCGGACCGAGTCGTAGCCAAAACACAACTAACGCCGGGCCCAACATAGTCCGTGGAATTAGCCAATACACAACTAACCCAGGACACATAAATAGTCCGTGGAATTAGCCAATACACAACTAAACCAGGACACACATGACACAGTAGTACATATTTAGAAAATAAATCAATAACACTTGTATATGTGGTAAAGCTACGAGAGGCTGGCTAGGCCTAGGCAGACGGAAAACAGTAACATGTCGGAATATAAACAAAAAGCACTGAATTATATCACAACAGGAACCACCGCCAACACACCACTGTAGCAAACACTTCCGGCAAAGGGAAGAACTGACTCGGGACCCAGAAAAAACTTCACTAAGTGAAGAAAAATACGCTGGGAACGTCAGCAAAAATACGCTACCTCATCAGAAAGATAAAAGGAAGCAATAACGCGTAATGAAAGCCGCCTGCATCACAAAGCTAGCTAACTGTGAAAAAGTTCACATGTCCACAACAGGACCACGAGGGTACATCCGAAATAGATGCCCCAAACACACGACCCAAAATACACTGCACTGCGGGCAACTAGCCCAGGACACTCCTGCTACGCATATCCTAACCTTACTCGATACATCCCGGAGTAAACAAATGAGAAAAAACTCACTAGGGACGCAACAAATGCGGAACCCACGGAGCGTGGGGAGACACGTCCGGGCAGGCTGAGCGCAGAGCAGAGAAGGAAGAATGACGCCTGCAGTAGCGTCTGGTCAAAGATCCACACAAGTACATCCACGATATGATGGAAAGCTTATTGAATAGTTATTCTTATTTTCTTTTTGTTTTTATTTTTTACGAAGTTTTTTCGTAGTGCGAACCCAATTCATAATGACTGAAGCCATGAGTGAGGTCGCGTGCGCTCATGATGAAGGCTCCTCAAATTTTAAATGCTCTGTGCGGTAGATTCAAACTACGGCGGATGAGTGTTTGAAGAGGGTGCCTTATGTAATAGGCATGTTCGTCAATGATGGAGGGGCCACTAATAAATAGGAATGAATAGAGAATGCTAGTGAATAGGTTAGTGAAAATGCAGTCGTTTGGGAAAGGGGGTCAGGCGCCTGGCCTGAGGAGCCGGTATATATGAAGGGTACGCCTGGATGCGTGGTGGGCGGGCTTGTGGTGGACTGTGGTATAGCTTCGCTGCATGTTTGCCTGTTGAGACCGGAACCTCTCCGGGAGGTCTGGGACCTGGGAATCCTGTTGGGTCCCCCAAATGGGCTTGTGTCTCTGGGTCTTCTCCTGGGCGACCTAAATGAGTGTGAATTTGTATTTTGTTTTTGTGTGTTTTTTTTTTTTGTCTTTTTTTTTTGTGTTGTAGCCTACCTGTTCAGGCTCTGTCTTGAGTCGGCCAGCCACAGCTAAAAATTAAAAAAAAAGAGGGGTATGAAGAAGTGCGGGAGAGGGTGCAACAGGGGAAGAGGGTTGTAGGAATGCTGAAAGCAGTAACAAGAAATAGGGTGGTCTCTATTTATGATTGGGTTATGTTCCAGAAAACCCGATATTAAATAGAAAAATTGTATAGCGAACCCTACAATGAATGCGGTAAATGGGGATGCGTTTTTGGACCAGCCAAAACCCAAACCCAAACACCTAAGACCATATAATAATATCGTAAATCAGGGCATCGGATAGTGAGGGAGACCTGTACTGTAGTTATATAAGGTGTAGCATGGGGAATTCTGACTCCTTTGTGTTGGTGGTGTAATGGTTTAGATGCTTATGTTCTAGGTGTGGTGTCCTGAGTTCGAATCCCGGGAGGACTATATGCTTTTTCATTAATTTATTAAAGTACATTGGGGTTTTTAATGAAGGATTAATGTTAAGAACGGGGTGTTCCTTAATACTGTACTATGCTATGACTTCTCACCCAGATGCTAGGTGTAGGAACAAGCATTTTATTGATTTAACAGTCCTATGTTATGTAATGTTATTTATATACTTTTTGTTAACTAATCTACCTATTCTATATCATGGTATGCTAAGGGCTGTGGAGTTGGAGTAGGAGTCGGGCGTCGGAATTGGCTATTTTTTGGTGGGTTGGAGTCTGAAGAGTACTCGTCAAATTTATGGAGTCGGAGAATTTTCTTTACATAAAAATCCTGTAGTAACAGGGAGTAACTTTTTTTATTGGTAGGGAGGGGGACGCCATTTTGGTTCCTTACCCCTTCCGCCTCGGCATTCTTCCTATGCTCCGTACCCACGGTATCGGTGCGTGTTGGGCGTTATGGCCATATTTTCTTAATAGCTAAACAATGGTAATAGGTTGAAAGATAAGCTTAATTGGAAAATGAAGTACAAGCTGTCATCTTTATCCTGGTGTTGTGTTACGCGGTCGTGAATGTTACGTGCGCGGGAGTATAAGAGGCCTACCGAGGTCCAAGGTGGAAGTTCGGTGTGGCGTATAAGAGGACAACCAAAGTGCGGGGGTTAAATATCAAAGAACGAGATATAATTATATTTTTTCATATAAACACCATATAAAGAGTAGCATTTCAATGAACATTTTTGCATTTAGCTTCATCAAGCATTGGCCTGATGAAGAAACTGACAAAAGAACTTATCAAAATCGTCATGTGGAAATAACGCTTTAGTAAAATAAAAAAAAACACAAAACAAAGAGAGGGAACTTGATCCGGATCTTCTGGATTGTATTTTCTCTCTTTCATACTAAAGAGGGAATTGAGTCTGGAACCAAAATCCATTCCGGAAGTGCCGGTATTCCGAATGTGAGGATTCCAAAAGGGAGGGGTTTTACTGTATCATTAGAGATATTTTTCCTGATTTTGATATATTCTGGCTTTCACTATACAAATTTATTAGCTTAGGAAAGGCTTCTAGTATTGAAGTTTTCAAAATCTGGTAATGGAGCAGTTATAATATGAAAATTATAATATAGCAAACTTATTTAGAAACATTCATATAAACATTATTATTCACAAAACTGTCATATTATACTGTCTGAAAACTATGTACATTAATACATGCAATGTTGTTGTTGTTGATGTTCCCCAGGCTGTCTGGCCGAACAGCCCCAAGGTCTCGAGCAAGGCCAAGGCCATAAACGAGCGCCCCCACAAAATCCTCCCTGCTTACCACTAACAAAGCCCGGGTGACCAAAGCCACTCCAAGGCAGGGAGCTGAGGAGGGTGCGGAAACGCCCGGGAAACCAAAGCCCCAC
Source organism: Paralithodes platypus (assembly GCA_032716605.1). Lineage (NCBI taxonomy): Eukaryota > Metazoa > Arthropoda > Malacostraca > Decapoda > Lithodidae > Paralithodes > Paralithodes platypus. The sequence goes on from CM064514.1 coordinate 17,295,836, forward strand.
CCAAGGCCCTGTGCCCCTCAGCAATTATGAAGGGAAAGTTGAGGGGTAAGGGAAAAATGTGACACTTTGGCTCCCAATCTGCCAACTTCTAGGTTGGCAGTAGGGAGGTCAATCCACGGAAAAGACGCCGCCACTTGAGATCTAGAAGATATATAAGTAAAAGGAACAGTCAGAGTAAGCTATGGGTATGGCAGAGATCGCTCAGTTCTCACTCAGATAGACCAGCCCATCACCACATGACTAGAACCCAATCCTCTCAGCATCAGCTAGGAAAGGCCCTAGAAAGCCGCCTTTGGTGGGGGGATAGCTCCCCTATTTCAACTCCTTTCGGGGTTGGGCACCCGCCGGTACATTCATAAATTATAATGTAAAACTTGTAAAAAAAAAAAAAAAATTAGACGAACACAGTAAAAAGACAAAAGAACTAATCAAAATCGCTATGTGGAAACAACACTTTGGCAAAATAATATTATAAATAAAAGAACACATTACCGAAATTAAAGGACCGAGTGCTCCATAGTAAGTGCGGTTCCAGTCCCACGTCCTAATGGCGACGCTCCACGCAGCCTCACTTGTCAGGATATTTTTATTCAAGATCAGACCATAAGGTCTGATCCCACGTCTTTCTTGGTCTGCCTCTTGGTGCAGCTTCCCTCACACTCATGATTCGAGCTCGGCTGCGAGTATAAACAAATATACTACAGTACAGCTAATAATATATACTATAAAATATGTAAAGTACTAATACCTGTATATACAATAAAATATTAAAGTATAAATATATACAATAAAATAGATGAAAGTAATAATAAAAACAAAACTACATGCAAAAATTGTATCACCATACAGTACTGAATGGGTCAACATAATGGTCCATTTATAGTACATACAGGGAGGGGAACTTAACCCCTTTAGCATGATGACATAATTTTCAACATATTCAGGTTACCATTAGACAATTTTCTTTAGCTTATACTCTACCTCTAGAATTCATAGGTCTCAATCTGATCTCAATAAACCCTCAAAATAACAAAGTTCCTTCTTAAACTGTCTAAACATTTCTGGTTTTAGCCAGAATTAATGGTAAATGGGTGCCATCGTGCTAAAGGGGTTAAGGTGGTATCACACACCCGATTTTACCCTCAACTTTAATCGGTAACTATGGTCGGGCTTATTTTGACCTCGGCCTTTATACAAGAACTATGTCACTTTTCAGTCTAGTTTCCAATATCAATGCAAATGATACAAACAAAATTACCGGAAATATCAATGATAAAAGCTTTTGTGTTAATGCCCCATTTGTTGTCACCTTTTAAGGTTCGTCAATCCTGCAAATAATCTCTGTTTGGTGATGTAATATGTCAAGGTAAAGGGATGGGTAGGATTTTTTCACATGTGTAGCCTACCAAAAATTCTTAAAACAGAAAAGCAAAAGTCTTCTAAGAAGGTCTGATTACTCAGTACAGTACTGCTCATACCCAAGTCTGAACAGCTTAAGAGGATGAACAGTAATATAGAAATTATCAAGTATACATACATACATTAATACATACATACATAAATTTAAAGACAGAGTGCTCCACACGAAGTATGGTTCCGGTCTCACGTTCTAATAGCGGCGCTCTAAGCAGCCCTGTTCAGAGCTGCCTCACTTGTCAGTTATTTTTTGTATTAAGATCAGATCATAAGGTCTGATCCCATGTCTTTCTTGGTCTTATATTTATATTTATCAACGACTTACCTGAAGTTATAACTAATGGAAGTGAGATATACCTGTATGCGGATGACACTAAGCTGTATAGAAGAGTGAGGAGTAAGGAAGATGTGAGTTTGCTTCAAGGAGATGTGGAGGGAATGAAGGGATGGTCTGAACATTGGTTAATGCCTTTTCATCAAAAAAATGCAAGTACATGCGGATTGGGACAAGCAAGATAGACAAGGTAGGATACAGTATGTATGAAGCGATGGAGGAAGTTAATGCAGAAAAGGATATAGGAGTAGTGATAGACAATAAGTTAAATTTCTCAGAACATTTAGCGGAAAAGATAAACAAAGCCAATAGAATTGTAGGGCTGATAAGGAGGACATTTGTGTCACTTGACGAAGAAATATTCAGGAATCTCTATACAGCGCTGGTTAGGCCGCACCTGGAATATGCAAACCAGGTGTGGGCTCCATATATGGTAAAGGATATAGAAGCAGTGGAGAAAGTGCAGAGGAGAGCTAGCAAGCTGGTGCCAACGTTGAAGAACGCGGGCTATGAGCAGAGGTTGAGGACACTGGGGCTTCCAACACTGGCATATAGGAGAAAGAGAGGGGATATGATAGAGACTTTTAAGATATTGTCAGGAAAGTATGATGAGGATGTGTGTGAAGGTATCTTCTTGATGCGGGAGGGAACAAGAACGAGAGGACACTCTAAGAAAATTTACAAAGAAAGAAATAGGCTTGAAAAGGCAAAGAATTCATTTTGTGATAGTGGTAAATGAGTGGAACGCACTGCCCCAGTATGTAGTCGATTCCGAATCAATAAGGAAGTTTGAAAGTAATCTTGATAAAGCATGGGGAAGACAAGATTTGAAGTTTGATTATAAAGCAAAAATACAGAATAGTAAAAATGTGTCTGCTACCGCCGCCGCCAATACCGTGAACGAACGCAGCAGTGCAAGTACTGGCACTGAGCTGGATACACAGGCCTAGTTTGCCTTTTTCCAGAGGATCTACTGTAAGAAACTGTAAGTCTGCCCCTTGGTGCAGCTCCCCCCCCCAACACACACTGTTCACGGACTTGCATCTTTCCACCCAACTTAGTTCATCCATCCTCTCCACATACCCAAACCATCCAAGCCTACTAGTAGCCTACACATCTCATCACTGATACTCTTGATACCTAACAGACTTCACTAGATATCCTATCTTACAGTTTGGCCCCACACATCCATCTCAGCTTTATCTCGAACCGTTTTCATAAAATAAATACTGTAGTTTATAAATGCTTCCAGGCTAGTTTGCCCAGGCATGCTCTCTGTGCCTGTGTTACACGGCTCCTTCCATTAATGAAATGTACATAAAAGTTTTGTTTCATCATATTTTTCCACTTTCTTTTCCCACACAATTGGTGGTCTTCCACTATCAACTGTCCCTCTAACTTGACTTCCAGGAATCATTCTGTCCTTAACCATTCTATGCACATGGCCAAACCAACATAAGGTACAGAACTTATATTGTATTGTGGTGTGAACAGGCTAGATGTAATAAGTAATGGGGAGGTACATGAGGCTTTCAGAATGGACAAGCAAGCTCTAGGCATTATATGAAGAGTGGTTGAGTGGATTAAGAGAAGTAGAAAACAGGTAAAGGGGATATGGTATCCTTCTCCCCTTAGATGAAAGGAGAAGGAGAAGTGGATTTTGGAAATGTGAAAGGTAGAAAGTCTGGAGTAGATGAGGGAGTTAATGCGAAAGAGGGAGTGGTTATAATTGTGAAGGAGTGAGCTCAAATAAAAAAATGGAGAGAAAGGTGTCATCAAGGCTAATGTGGGTGCAAACACGGTTTAAGGGTAAAAGGTGGGTTTTTGTGAGTGCATTTGGGCCAGGAAGTGAAAGGGAGCTAGAAGAGGTGGAGGGTTTTAGGGAAGATTGGAGGGATTGTCTACAAGGGTTCGAGGAAAATTTAAAAAAAAATCGTTTTAAGGGATCTAAATGCTAGGGTAGGAAATGAGCCTGTTGAGGGAGTCATCGGTAGTTTTAGTGTGGATGGTGTAAACGAGTGGAGAAAGACTAATTGGTGTATGTGGAGAGTGTAGAATGAGTGTAGGTAATACTCTACATTTAAAATAAAGAAGGCGTGTACACAAGTAAGCCCTACACACGGCATGAAGTTGGTTGGTGAAAAATATATATTTCATTCTGGTTCAGGAGCAATTTATAGCGAGGCCTTTCCGAGGGTCAAGTGCCCCATTAATTACTCTTTCCATTCGTCTATACATTAGGCTACCATAGCGCAGTTGTAATATATGTACAGTATATGCTCAGATTAATATGCAGGATTCGAAACTGCATAATAAATTGTAGGCTTGTGCATATTTCTTTAATTGTCTTGATAGCGTAATGCATAAGTGCGCGGAATTTCGGTGTGAGTATCCTAGGTTCGAGTCCTTGGAGTGCCACATGTATTTGTTGATTTTATTAATTGAGTTTAGAAGTGAAGTTGGTTGGTAAAAAAATATATAATACACTTGTGAGGGGAGTTATTGTAGAGAGGGCATTAATGGATTATGTGTTGGTGACAAGGATAAGATTGTGTAGACTGCTGGATGTGAATATGCCCAGAGGAGAGGCAGAGGGTATGTCTGATCATTACCTGGTGGAGGGAAAGCTGAGAGTTAGGAGTTACAAGAAAATGCGAGACAAGCGTGAAGTAATAGAGGTAATAAAAGTTAGTGAGTTAAGAAAAGTACAAAAGAGAGGGAGCACAAGGAAAGACTAAATGAAAATGGATGGAAGTGAGAGAGATGGAAGAGTGAAGTAGAGGATGAAAGGAAACAGTTTAAGGAAGGAGTGAAAGCAAGCGCAGAGGAAGTATGTGGAAAGGTAAGTAAGAGGCAGAGGTATCAGGAAGGGAAGAGAGTGGTGGAATAATACGGTGAGAAAGGCAGTTGAGGAAAAGAGACAGTGGTTTGTGATGAGGTATGGGACAGGTACAAGGAGAAAAGGAGAGAGGCTAAACGGAAAATTAGAGAAGCAAAGAAAATTACACATGAAAGGTAGGGTTAAAGGTTGAGTGAGAATTTTTGAGGAACAAATGATGTTCTGGAAGGAGATAAATAGAGTAAGGAAAGGAGGACAAATGAGGGAAGAATCTGTGAAAGATGCAAATGGAGAGTTAATAGTGGAAGGAATGCAAGTGAGGAAAAGATATGATGAGTATTTTGAATCTTTGCTAAATGTAAGAGATGGAAGGGAGGCAGTGACTGATGGAGATAGGTTACCCAGGCCACCCAGGTGGCAAGGATTGAATGAAAGGATTGGGAAAAATTAGGTGAAAGAAGCAGCGAGACAAATGAGAATGGGAAAAGCAGAAGGTATGGATGGTATTGCTGTGGAGTGTATCAAGAAGGGTGGAGATGTGATAATATATTGGCTGGTGAGACTATTCAATGTGTGCTTTGTTCAAGTTTGTTGTGTCAATGGCACCACTAGACTGGAGGAGTTCATGTATTGTGCCATTGTATAAGGGGAAGGGAGACAGGCAGGAGTGTTAAAGTTATTTATTTATTTTTGTTCTATGTGAGTGAGGGAGACAAAAGGCAGAACTGCATGTAGCGAGTGCCTCCACCATAGTTGAAAGAGTGACACAGCCAAAATCAAGGGACATTTGAGCCAAAATGCCTGGACACAAGGAGTTTGAAGCAATTTAAGTCATAGGAGGGAAAGACTGATTCTGGGAGAGAGTTCCAGAGCTTAGCTGTTGAATAGAAGAAAGACAGAGTAACGTTTCACTCTTGGGTTGGAGAGTTGCACAGAGTAGGGGTGGGATTATGTTGCAAGACGGGTACCACGTACCCTACGTAGAGGAGGTGGTATACACTGGGTGAGCTCTGAGCACTGATTATTGTAGTAGCAATAGAACAGCGAGAGATATGCAACATTGCGGCGAAGATAGAGTTTGCAGAGAGTTGGTGAGTGGGCGGGAATTAATTATACGAAAGGCCTTCCTTTCTACTTTGTTGTTGTTGTTGTTGTTGTTGTTGTTCCCCAAGCTGCCTGGCCGAACAGCCCCAAGGCCCCGAGCAATTCCAAGGCCATAACCGAGCGCCCCTACAGAACCCTCCCTGCCGACCACAATAAAGCCTGGGTGACCGAAGCCACTCCATGGCGGGGAGCTGAGGAGGGTGCGGAAACGCCCGGGAAACCAAAGCCCCACCCAGGGCCCTGTGCCCCTCAGCAATTATGAAGAGAAAGTTGAGGGGCAAGGGAAAAATGTGACGCTTTGGCTTCCAATCTTGGTAGATTGGGAGGTCAATCCACGGAAAAGAAGCCGTCACTTGAGATCTAGAAAATATAGAAGTTAAAGGAACAGTCAGAGTAAGCTATGGGTATGGCAGAGATCGCTCAGTTCTCACTCTGATAGACCAGCCCATCACCATGTTGTTGTTGTTGTTGTTGTTCCCTAAGCTGCCTGGCCGAACAGCCCCGAGTCCTTAAGGAAGGCCATGGCCACGGTCGGCCTTTCCCACAGAGCTCTCAAATAGTGTAAATTGTGTTGTTGGCGTAAGTGGTTGTGTGAAATGCAGTCTTCTATGATGTGTTTTATGGTATGGGGTGCTGTGTTACAACCCGGGCAGGTGTCGACGACGGAGTCATCCAGCCTCTTCTGATAGCTCAGAAGAGCTGGATGGTGTCCGCATCTCAGCCTGGCCAGGTGGACTCTGTCCTCACGAGGAAGGGAGGATTCAGAAGGATGGATTTCGGGTGGTCGTGCTTGCAGCTGCGTGTTGTCTATAAGTGAGTGGATGGAACGGCGAGTGATATGAGTATGGATGTGCTTCCGGAAGTTGGTTTGGGGTGGGCAGGGAGGGAGAGAAGACAGTATTTATTAGTGGCCCCTCCATCATTGACGAACATGCCTATTACATAAGGCATCCTCTTCAAACACTAATCCGCCGTAGTTTTGAATCTACCGCGCAGAGCATTTAAAAACTGAGGAGCCTTCATCATGAGCGCACGCGACCTCACTCATGGCTTCAGTCATTATGAATTGGGTTCTCACTACGAAAAAACTTCGTAAAAAATAAAAAGAAAAAGAAAATAAGAATAACTATCCAATAAGCTTTCCATCATATCGTGGATGTACTTGTGTGGATTTCTGACCAGACGCTGATTCAGGCGTCATTCTTCCTTCTCTGCTCTGCGCTCAGCCCGCCCGGACGTGCCTCCCCACGCTCCGCTGGTTCCGCATTCGTTGCGTCCCTAGTGAGTTTTTTCTCATTTGTTTACTCCAGGATGTATCGAGTAAGGTTAGGATAGGCGTAGCAGGAGTGTCCTGGGCTGGTTGCCCGCAGTGCAGTGTATTTTGGGTCGAGTGTATGGGGCATCTATTTCGGATGTACCCTCGTGGTCACGTTGTGGACATGTGAACTTTTTCACAGTTGAGTTAGTTTGTGATGCAGGCGGCTTTCACTACGCGTTAATTATTGCTGCCTTTTATCTTTCTGATGAGGTAAGCTGTGTTTTCTGACGTTCCCAGCGTATTTTTTCTTCACTTAGTGAAGTTTTTTCTGGGTCCCGAGTCAGTCTTCCCTGGGTTGGAAGTTGTTGCTACGGTGGTGTGTTGGCGGTGGTTCCTGTTGTGATATTTCCAGTGTGTGTGTATATTTCAACTGTTTTTATGCCGTCTGCCTAGGCCTAGCCAGCCGCTCGTAGCTTTGCCACATGTACTAGTGTTATTATTTATTATTTATAAATATGCCCTACTGTGTCATGTGTATCCGGGTTTTAGTTGTGTATTGGCTAATTCCTCGGACTATAATTGTTTCCTGGTTTAGTTGTGTATTGGCTAATTCCACGGATTATGCTGTGACCTTGGGTTAGCCGTGCGTGGCTATCCTCGTGTCGTGTGTTGTTCAGATGGTATCTGTTCAGGGTGGGTTTCCTTCCGGCGGGTTTTTTCTCGGTTTCACCGTGAAAAAATCCTGGCCGAGAGCAGTGTTGGGCCACACGTGGTTGTTGACACTGGCTTGTATCCCCGGCGGGTGGGGTGTCTGTGGCTCTCCAGGACTGCGTCTCTGTGGGTGCCTGGTTTCAGGCCTCCTTTGATTCCCGGCGGGATGGCTGTACCCATCCATATAAAACGGCGTCCTTGTGGACATACGTTTTAGGAGTTTTTTCTACCTGGTTTTACGACAACCACATGAAAAAACCTAGCTGTTGTTTAGGCTTTCCTCCCCGGCGATCTTTTACAAAGAAGCGGGGACAGGAACTTATGGGGTTAACTTTTAAAACTTCTCACCCGGCGGGTGCACCTGGGTAGGGTGAGATGAACGACTTAGGTCTTCCAGTTAGTTAACCGATCCATTATAGTGATACTCTGTGTATCGCTGCCTTTACTATTTACGGCGATTGAAGGTTCAATTTGGTTATATATCGATTCTCACACCCGGCGGGTGCTCCTAGGTGGAGGAATTAAGGAATTTTACAAAATTCATTTTAACCTATTTAATTTAGTGATACTATCAGGTATCGCCGCCTTCGATCTTACGGCGATCTTTTGGGACAATTCGTTAAACATTAGATCTCGTATCATCCTGCCCTGGGCTATTCTACTTTAATAATTCAAGGGCCGGCGTCTTTTTGGGGGGTTGCTTTGTTACAAAATTGAATCTTGAGACAGTCACCTCCTCCGAGAGACTATAAGTGCCATGCTGGACCATTATATCAGAGGGTATTCTTCACTTTCTTTAGCAAAAGATTTGTTTAGACTTTACACCCCGCCGCGTAGCGAGATGTGTTAGTTGTGTCTTTGCATATAGTTACCCGGCGGGTTATTAACACTGGTGTGCGATCATGTTGGATTACCCTTATGAGCATTAATTCCTGGAAATTTTCTTGTTTTTTCCAGAGCTGAGCTCCGGCGGACCAATACAGACCCGGCGGTAGTTTTCACCCACCAGTCTCTGTCATGGCTACCGTGGCCCCAGTTTTTGCCCTGTGCATTACCCCTACTTGTGCTGGTATCCCTATTTTTGCACACACCCTTTGCATAAGGTGTGTTAAATGTCTAGACCGTTCAAGGGGTCTCTGGGTGATGCATAATTGTTCCTTTTGTTCTCAATTAGCTGTAAAGTCCTTTGTGATAATGATAAGACCGCGGCGGTAGCGTTGAGAGAGGTTCGACAACAAATGTCGGCCTACACTACCATTGTCGCGCATAAGTCACTTCAATGTGACAACGTCCCACTTTGGGATAGATTGCTGTCAGAACACCCTCCCCCTAAACGTTCCTCTAGAGTCACGAGTGTTAAGCCGACGGAGACTAGTCAGGGTTCTGTATCGTCTGCGACTACAACTAAACGCCCGAGAGAGCCTACACCCCCGGCATCCGCCTCCTCGTCGCAGGCGAGATCTAGGTCAAGGTCACCTCTCAGACAACAGTCTTCTAGTCGGGCCTCTTCGCCGGAGAGTATGAAGAGTAAGACGGAAGATTCCACCAGTGGTCACGGCGGAGATTCTTCCAGATCTAAGACTAGTTCGCGGTCACACCGCAGCCATAAATCCTCAAAAAAGGATTCACATCGGATGTCCTCTCGACATTCCCCTAAGTCTAGTGCATCTCATCGTACCTCTACACCTGACAGAGTTTGTGTTAGGGCCTCTGAGTCCAGTGCAGCACCTGTCCCTAAAGAGGAGTTGCCAATTAATATTTTAACCCTGGAAATGGAAAGTTCAGGAGGGTCAATAATTGAGAATGTTTCAGACTCTCAAGAGAGCGTAGGCCAGGGCCTTGGTGTTTGGCGGTTTGCCCAACCATGGTCTGACCACCCACGTCCGACTCATACGAGTCACACAGTAGCCGACGTCCACAGGGACGCGGCGACCCCATCCTCTATCCCAGACTTATCTTGGAAACAAGGTACCCCTGCCTCGGCGGGGTCTTCTCAGGAGGATCGGGAGGAAAAAGACGAAGTTTCAATAATTTCGGATATGGAAGGACAAGGGTCAGGCTCAGGCTTGGACGCCGCAAGAGATAATAATGATTCTCCTATAAGTTCTTCATCTAACCAGTTTGTTACAGCACAAGAAATTGGGTTGCTTACTCATGCTTTATCTAAATTTTTTGGTCAGCAACAAGAAAACCCCACAATGGACTTGGGGGCTCCCTCGACAAGCTCTACGGTACGGCCTCTGATGACGTCAATTGATTTATCTAAGATTCCTAACCCTCCTACTCTGTCACCTGCAAGGAGCACTAAGCCTGCCACGGCGGCATTGACAACTTCAAATGTCAGGGTCATAACGGATGTTAATCCACCCCCTCTAGACAAAGCACCTCTTAGAAAGGTAGCTATGCCCCTCCTTTATGGGCCAGACGAGTCATGGGTTCTTTTGAACCCCTCTAAACCAGAGCTTGCCCAACCTACCTTGTCAGGGGAACTCCCGGTACCGCGTGAGTGGTTTATCCAGGGCAACAAGTCAAAGAAATTAAGGGCCATGGATGCCTTAGGTAATGTTCTGGACGTAAACATTAAGGCTATACCTAGTTATTATCACCAGGATTATTTTGTGTATGCTTCTAAGCCTGCTTTACCCCCTGCCTCAGCTTTAAAACTATTTTCAGACTGGTCTAAGCTGGATGGGTTTAATGATATTAAGTGTCAGCTCTTACTCCTGAACTAGATTTACGGACCGTCACAGACGACGCAGCTAATCCAGTTTTGAAGGTGGGACAGTTGGGTCCAGGACCTTGGGTGGATTGGGAGGTAGAGGCTCAAAACTTTGCAACCACTTTCACTCTAAATCTTCCCACCAGATCCCTCAGGACTCACATTCATGGTTTTCCATGCCGGTGGGTTCTGCCGGCGGAGTCCCGGCGGCTTTGTTTGCATTCCTAGCTGCCCCTAAGATTAATCTTTGTGAACTGAAGGACCCGTTCACTACCCCTACCCCTACTCACCTAGACAGAGAATTTAGGCTACGAGGAAAAGCTTTTCGCCTGTTTTCACAGTACATAGTATCTCAGCAGGTGGCTAAGTCTTTACTACGATCTACTCAGGCAATCGCAGACGCGGATGCTCGAAGATCGGTTGAGTTATCCCGGCGACTGATTCTTCAGTCGTCAATCCAATCCTTAGGTGACATACGCACCGCCTTGCTTGAGGCGGTGCGAGCACGACAAGATCTTAGGATGTCGTTAGTTCGCAAGCTACCTGAGCGCATTGCTAACCAGGTGGTGATGTCACCAGTACTTACCCCTTCTTTAATGTCCCCTGAAGTATGGCGAACGGTGTTCAATATGGCACAGGCCGTTAAGCACAGTCCCACCCCTTCTAAGAAACCTGCATTTAACTTCCCCAAACCCAGGCCTACTACTAAAGCCCAGCCAGGGGGATCTAAACCATTTCTTCCGCCTAAGTCCTCCCACTCCCCCCAGGGTCAGTACAGGCATAGACAGAATAGGTTTTCAGGACAGAGAGGACGCGGCCAAAATAAACCAGGTCAGGGCCAGTCTTCGACCAACACCAGCCAGCCGGCGAAGCGGCCAGCACCAACCCCACCATAAAAAAACTAAAGTCTCTCTCACTCCCGGCGCCTACCTTAAGGCCGGAGGAACCGAGGGTAGTACAGCCGGCGAACCCTTGTCTGCTAACTGGGTCGTTCCGAACGTGTCACCAAGCATGGCCGTTAAACACTTGGGCACGGATGGTGGCACGCAAAGGCATCACTTGGCAGTGGCTCCGGCGACCTCGATTACGTCAGCCGACAACGGCGAATTTTGTTTCTTTAGAGGTGGAGTCACTAGCCCAGGAAATGATTGCCAAGAATGTCATCATCCCGGTCCCCCCAAATTACCCTGTATTCACGTCCAAACTATTTTTGGTTCCCAAAAGGGACAGTGTTCAGATGAGGCCGGTCGTAGACCTGTCTTATCTGAATCTTCACATTCACAACGAATCTTTCAGAATGTTAACAGTACACCAAATCAGGCTAACACTTCCGCCGGGAGGTTGGATGTGTTCACTAGACCTGACAGACGCCTATTGGCACGTATCGGTCAACAAAAGATTTCAAAGGTTTTTGGCCTTACGGATCAGGCACCAAAATTTTGTTTTTCAGAGGATGCCGTTCGGTTTGAACCTAGCACCTCGATTATTCACAAAACTAGTCCGGCAAGCCCTGATGCCATTGTTAAAACAAGGGATCAGAGTGTTGTGGTATCTGGACGACTGGCTGGTGGTGGCAGAGACACAACAATTATGCATAAAACATGTCAATATCATTTTGAATCATGTCAAAACTCTAGGCTTCAAGGTAAATCTGGTAAAGTCAAACCTTGTTCCCTCACGAGTAATTCAGTGGATAGGGCTGGTCTGGGACACCGCCGCTCTCACTCTGAGTCAGAGTGTGGACAATCGCAACAGGTTTCGCAGGAAACTGTTCAGGTTTCTTCACAGTCTGACTACGACACGGAGGGTCTGGGAGTCTCTGGTCGGCTCTCTCAACTGGATTCAACTAACTGTCAAGTTGGGCCGGTTGAAAGTAAAACGATTAATATTGGAAGGCAACAAATATTTCCCGCTCTTACCGGCGGGAAAATTATGGCCCATCCCGAAATTAATCCACACCTTGCTAGCGGTCTGGGCGAAGAGGGAAACATTGCACTCAATAATGTCATGGACCTCTCCTCCACCAACGGTATGGGTAGACACGGATGCGTCAGGCACAATAGGTTGGGGATTTCAGTCAAATCAGGGGCACCAGGGTCAGGGGCTTTGGTCCCACTTAGAAATCTCGCACATCAATGTCAAAGAATTACTAGTCCCCTTATATTTCCTTCAGGCTCACGGCCCGGCGTTACGGGACAAGTCGGTGGCCTTCAGAATGGACAATCTGAATGCAGTCCACTGTATTCAGAAACAAGGGTCAACGAGGTCAAGGAAGTTGCTAAACGTGTCAGAAGAGATTTTTGCTCTAGCCAACAGTCTAGATATTTATCTGCACGCTTCTTATCTCCCAGGCGTAGCGAACGTCTGGGCAGACGCTCTATCCCGGCGACAAAGCACGACAGTAGAATGGGAGCTCAAGCAACCCATTTTCAACCTAATGATTGCAGAGCTCTCCCATCCACAAGTGGATCTTTTTGCGTCCGAGGAGACTCACAAACTCCATCTATACCTCACCCGCCGGGCGAAAACGCCGGCAGGGGGGCCAGACGCCCTAGTGACAGACTGGAACAGATGGAGCTCCATCTATCTGTTTCCGCCGCCAGATGCGTCACTAATGTGCCACGTAGTGAACAAACTACGAGATTATCGAGGCTTAGTCTCGCTAATCGCGCCACTGTGGCCGGCGCAGTTGTGGTACCAGCAATTGAAAATGTGGTGCCCGGACCCGGTATCGCTCCCGGTCGGGTATTTCCACTTAGACGCGATTGGCAACCTCGCGACCTCGCTGACTTTTGCATTATGGACATTCAGGAGGCCAAGTGGCTAGCACCATACGGTAGAGATGTGACAAATAAATTACTTAATCAATATACTCAGTCTACAAAACGACAGTATCAATCACATTGGCAAGCCTTTACTTCTTGGATCGTTAGGACAGAACAAACTGTACCCTCAGTGGCATTAGTTTTTAATTATTTAAATTATCTGTTTGAGCAGAAACGTTTATCTGTGGTAACATTAAAAAATCACTTAACTGCGATTAGAGTGCCCTTTTTAGACCTTACAGGTCTCTCCATACCGGTAGCGGAGGAAACAGGTTTTATGAGAGCATGTTTTAAACTCCGCCCACCTCCCCGTCAGCTCATGCCTACTTGGTCTCTGGACAAAGCTTTGTCTTTGCTTCACTCTCGTCTGTACCAAAATACTGCAGACTTTGCATTACTCTTAAAAAAGGCGGTTTTCCTTTTGGCTTTAGCCACCGGAAACAGAGTGTCTGAGCTGGCGGCGATGAGCAACACACCTAATTGTCTTAGGTTTGGTAGACTTAATGAATGTATTTCCATTGCACCCTCCCCAGGTTTTGTAGCCAAGAATGAGCATAGTGCACACGTGTTTTCTGAGTTCACGGTGCCGGCGTTAAAAAGGGGAAAGGTGCATCATAATTTATGTCCAGTACAAGCTCTAACCAAATATTTGAGAGTAGCTCCTCACAACCCCCAAGGTGCTTTATGGGTAGCAAGTACGGGTAAACGCTTACTTAACCCTCTGTTCCCGGAAGGGCTCTTGAACGCCCATAAAAAAGCATACACGAGCTGCCCGGAAGGGCTCTTAAACACCCATGACGTCAAAGCCTGTGAGCTTGGTGTGCGAGGCGTCGGTCCGACGCATGTAAACAACAGCCGGCTGGACCGACGCTCCGCATCTCCGGCCACAAGAAGGAGAGCGTCGCTTGTGCCTGTATGTTGTTGTTAAGTATCGAAAAGTGGTGTAAAGTGGCTGTTTTGGCCATAAAGTTATCTCCAATGAAATCATCATCACAGCTCAACCAGTTGACTTAGAGAGCTCTACTTAATGCCATTCTACAGGTAAATAACACAGCTACGCTTGGGGATGCGTGGGAATGCGGGAAGCAGTCTGATTAACGAATATACGGTAGCCTAGCCTAGACGTTTTTCGGCCAAAATACCAGGGTTTCGAGGAATATATATATAATAAATAGCCGGGGCTGGAGGGTTAAACGGCGATTGGCCTCTCTTCTGGTAGAAGTCATTAAAGAAAGTAATCCCGGCGTTGTGGGTCGGGCCCACGATTTACGCAAATGGGCAGCCTCTTTACGTTTCCTGAAATTTTTTTCAGTTGAAGACATAGCGTCCACGCAGTTGTGGGCGTCTAATCATACGTTTCTGTCTAGATACTTGTCAGTTGCTCTAGACAAACCTTCCTTACCATGTATAGCTTTAAGGCAGAGGGTCTAGGCGGCCCTGCAGTCACTTTTGTTTACTTTCATGGGAAAGGGGGGGGGGGGGGGGGGGGGGTGCAGTCAGTTGACACAGGACACCCTAGACCCCGCCGGAGTATGAGAGCTGTGATACAATTTAAGGTTAAAATGTGTTATGAAAATTTCTCAGTGAGAAATTGTGCTAGTACAATGTTAAGTACAAAACAACGGTGTTGTTAGAGTAGTTTAGCTGCAAAAGCAATTTAGTTTTAGATTATTGGAGTTCCTTTGCAATTTATCTCCAAGTTTGTGTTGGGGTTTATTATGTGCACATGTAAACTTATAACTTGTTATTTTTTGTCACCACTCGTTGAGTGGGGTGCCTTTGTAACTACAGATCTGTGTTCAGAATCTTCAGGGTTACCAATTTTTTGTCAGGCAGGCTTCTTTGAAGCACGCACCTGCCTGAACCCCCTTTTTCTTGTATTTGTTCGGCTACGCCGTTAATTAATATATTTTCAAAGTAAGAATACTATGTGGTTGTTTTTATTATCTGCTTTTCTAGAGTTATGATATGATTACGAATGTCCCCCTCCAGTCTTAGAAATCAGGCATGTTCGTCAATGATGGAGGGGCCACTAATAAATTATAGGTTTGACTCCTGTAAGGAGATAAAGAAAACCTAATATTTAGTAGTGGCCCCGTAATCATTGACGACTGGGGCCCTCCCGACCGTCCCCTTCCCATTCGTTGATGTATTAAGGATTTTGGTTTACTTGATATGTCAGTGAAGGAAGAATGACGCCTGAATCAGCGTCTGGTCAGAAATCCACACAAGTACATCCACGATATGATGGAAAGCTTATTGGATAGTTATTCTTATTTTCTTTTTGTTTTTATTTTTTACGAAGTTTTTTCGTAGTGAGAACCCAATTCATAATGACTGAAGCCATGAGTGAGGTCGCGTGCGCTCATGATGAAGGCTCCTCAGTTTTTAAATGCTCTGCGCGGTAGATTCAAAACTACGGCGGATTAGTGTTTGAAGAGGATGCCTTATGTAATAGGCATGTTCGTCAATGATTACGGGGCCACTACTAAATATTAGGTTTTCTTTATCTCCTTACAGGAGTCAAACCTATAATTTGTGTGTGATAGCGTGTGCTGGGTGTTGTTTTAATATTTCTTGGTGTCTGTGGGTGTGTTGCCATGTAGTGTAGTGGGTGGTGTTGATTCGTGGAGGCTGCTGCCAGGAATTGAGTGCCTCTCATGTCTAGATGATCTTTGACTTTTAGGACTTTGGTATCTTGATGTAGGTGATCTGTGGGTGTAGTAGCTGTGCATCCTGTGATGATTTTAAGGGCTTTATTTTGAATAGTCTGTAAGGTCTTATGATGTGTTTCAGCTAGGTTAGAAGCCCAGGCCGGGCTTGCGTATTCCATAACTGATCTTATGTATTGTTTGTAGACTGTGGTGGTGTTTTCTTTGTTGTGTCCAAATTTCGTGTGGGCAAGTGATCTGAGGGCGTTAAGTCTGGGTGTCAGTTTCTTTTTCGTGTTTGTGGTGTGCTGTTTGAATGTCATTTGGGTGTCGTATGTTACTCCTAGGATTTTGTGTGTGTGTGTGTGTTAGGGGTGTGTTGTTTATGTTGAGTCCCGGGACGTAATCGTGCTCTCCTGTCCAGCTTGTGAGGAGGGTTGCAGTGGATTTAGCTAGGGCTAAATTGAGTCTGTTTGTAGTGCACCATTCATGTAATGTGTCGAGATAGTCTTGAAGGAGTCTTGTTGCTGTGTCTGGGTTTTGGTGCGTGCTTGTGAGTGTTATGTCGTCTGCGTAGGAGGCTATGGTTATTTGGGGTGAATTTGGTGTATTTATATCATGCATGTACAGATTGAAGAGTGCGGGCGACAGGACGGATCCTTGTGGGACTCTGTTTGGTAAGTTTCTAATGCTAGATGACTGACCGGCAAAGGATACGTGTGCACATCTGCCTGCTAAGAAGTTGGCCAGCCATCTTTTTGTGTTGTTGTGCATGTTTGTGTTGTAGATTTTGTTTGTTAGGTTGTGGCGGGGGATGGCATCGAAGGCTTTACTAATGTCAAGTGTGGCAAGTACTGATCTGTGTGGTGGTCTAGCTGAGTTGATGCCGTCAAAATCTCTTTGTGTAAGGTCTGTAAGAAGAGTGTTTGTGGAGTGCAATGGCCTGAAGCCGTATTGTGTTGGAGAAAGGGGTAAGTCAGGTGTCATCAGTTGTAGTACAAGGCGCTCTATGACTTTGGAGGGGGTGCAAAAGAGTGTGATAGGGCGGTGTGAGGAGGGTAGCGTGGGGTCTTTGTTAGGTTTGGGGAATGTGATGATGATACCATGCTTCCAAATGTCTGGTATTGTGTTGTGTGAGTAGCTGTAGTTTGATATGTTAGTGAGTGCTTGTATGCCTTGTGGTCCCAGGTGTCTGAGGTGAATGTTGCTTATGTTGTCTAGGCCACAGGCGGGTGAGAGCTTGAGATTGTTGATGATATGCTTTGTCTGGTTGTTGGTGAAGGGTGTATAGTCAGGGTCTGTGGGGAATTGTCTTTTGCGTCGGATGACACGTCGGTCGTCTTTGTGGGGTTTTAGGTGACTGACATGAGAGAAGTGATTGATGAGAGTTTTTGCTTGTTGTTTACGTGAAGGAGTAGAGTCTGTTGTTGTGATTGCAGCATGTGATTGTGTTGTGTTGCTGTTGGAAAGTGTGATGCTGTTTAGTGTTTTGTAGAGATTTTTGGGGTTTGTTTTGTGATCGAGTGTTTGTAGGAAGTTATTCCAATTTAGTGTTTGTTGCTCTTGTATTTTGTTGTTAATCTGGATGTTGAGTGCTTGAATTCGTTGATTGATGTCTTGTGTGTGGGGTGCTGGGGAGTGTTTCAGTGTGTTGCGTTGTATGATGAGTTTTGAATTTCTGGTGAGAAGTTGGGGTTGTGTTTTTTTATGTTACCTCTTGGAATGTATTTCTTGTCAGCGTTTTGGATAGGCGTGTTGAATGTGTGTACAGCATTGTTGATGTTAGTGATGGGTGTACTGTTTAAGGTTTCAAAGTGTTGTTCTGTCTCATTTGTGAAAGCTTCCCAGTTAGCTCTTTTATAGTTAGTGTAAGTGTGTCTGTGGCTAACTGGGGTGAGTCTTGTTTTGGTGGTGATAATGATCGGGAGGTGGTCTGAGCCTAAGGTTCTGACCACCCTCCAGGATGTTGTGGGGGCGAGTTTGGGGGGAGCAAAAGGTGATATCAAGAGATGATGGGGTGTAGAGGGCTTGGTGAGGAGTATGGGTATGCTGATGAATGTTATTAAGGATATATAGGTTGTCTGTTTGGTGTTGTAGGACCAGCCCTCTGTCTGTGTCGGGGTTGTCGACAAACCAGGCCGAAGTCTTTGCATTGAAATCACCACCCAGGATGATGTGTGGGGTGTTTGTGATGTGTTGTATTTGTGGTCTGTAATAATTTGGTACTGTAGGGGATGTTTGGGGAGGGATGTATGTGTTTATGATGGTAATGTTGGAGCTGTTGCCAGTGCGTATTTTAATTGATTGTATTTCTGTTGTGTTATCGGTTGGGGGGAGGAGGGATTTGGTATGTGCACTGGTGTCTATATATGTTATATCTTTGTGTACCAGGGTGATGAGTCCACCGCCAATGCCGACGGCCCGGTCTTGTCGTATGGTGGTGAAATTGTGAAATGTAGGTGTTTTTTGTGTTGTACGGAGTTTTGTTTCTTGTAAGATGGCAATGTGTATGTTGTGTTGTTTGATGAAGTGTGTGAGTTCGTGTTTCTTTGTGTTGATGCCATCTATGTTTAGTTGAAGGATGTTAAGGTTGTGTGTGCGGTGTTGTTGGGCTCCTGCTGCACGGGGAGGGGGTGGGGGGGGGGGGGGGGGGGGTGGGTGGGGGTGGGGTGGGGAGGGTTGGGGGGTAGGAGGAGGGTAGGAAGAGGGGGGGGTGGTGGGGGGGATGGGGGGGTTATGGGGGGAGGAGAGGTGGGGTTAGGGGAGGTTTTGGATGGGGAGGTTAGGTGTGGGTTTGGGTTGGGGAGAGGTGGACGGGTTTTAGGAGAGGGAGAGGGAGTGGATGGTATGGTAAGGTTATGTGGGTTGGGGAGGAGAGGTGGACGGGTTTTAGGGGAGGGATTTGACTGGGAGAGGGAGGGGCATGAGGAACATGTCCAGGTGTTTGTGTAGTGTTTCATGGAGGCAAGTGTTGTGCAGGTGAAATGGGTCCAGCTCCCGCATGAGTTGCAGAGAACTGAACCCTTAGTTTGGCGGCTCGAAGTAATGGGTTTTGAGCAAGTTGGACATGTGTATTTGTAGGTGGGTCCTGGGTTGCTCTCAATGTCTCCGGCTAGGAGTCTTCGAGAAATGACAGCCGGAGAGTAATTTCTCGGTGTAGGAAAAACTGTGTATTGTGTGTGTATGTGTGGTGTGAGAGGTGTGAGAATTGCCCGGCATGACCGCAGCCGCTCCAAGGACGCGTGCCCCCAGGGAGGGGGGCAGGGGATAGTTAGTTAGGGGATAGTTTCTACTTTGTTTAGGGTCCTGATGTGGCGGCGTCTACGCCGTAGGACCACCTCCCGGAGCTGCCAACCGCGGATGGCTGCCGACCCTCCACGGCCGGAGACAAGATCAACGACCAGTGGAGGACAACCGGATGCCGGCCGCGGGGAGCAGTTTCGGGAGCCAAACCGTCACAACCATCCCCTGCACCCTCCCTGGGGGCACGGGTCCTTGGAGCGGCTACGGTCGCGCCGGGAATTTCCACACACACACATCACACAGTTTTTCCTACACCGAGAAATGACTCTCCGGCTGTCATTTCTCGAAGACTTCTTCTAGCCGGAGACATTGAGAGCAACCCAGGACCCACGTACACATACATATGTCCAACTTGCTCAAAACCCATCACTTCGAGTCGCCACACTAAGGGTTCAGTTCTCTGCAATTCATGCAGGAACTGGACCCACTTCACCTGTACAACACTTGCCTCCAAGAAACACTACACAAACACCTGGACCTGTTCCTCATGCCCCTCCCTCTCCCAGTCAAATCCCTCGCCTAAAACCCGTCCACCTCTCCTCCCCAACCCACCTAGCCTTCCCATACCATCCACTCCCCCCCCAAAACCCGTCCACCTCTCCTCCCTAACCCACCTAACCTTCCCATACCATCCACATCCTCAACTCAACACACCACACCCCATCCTAATCCATTCCAACCCCCAACTTCTGCTCCCCCCCTCACCCATCCCCCCCCCCCCCCCCCCTCCCTCACCCCCACCCGATCCTCGTGCAGCAGCACCCAACATACATCGTGCACATTCTTCAATTGAACATAGATGGCATCAACACAAAGAAACACGAACTCTCACACTTCATCAAACAACACAACATACACATTGCCATCTTACAAGAAACAAAACTCCGCACAACACAAAAAACACCCACATTTCATAATTTCACCACCATCAGACAAGACCGGGCTGTCGGCTGGGGCGGTGGACTCATCACCCTGGTACACAAAGAAATATCATACATAGTAACCAGTGTACAAACCAAATCCCTCCTCCCCCCAAATGATAACACAACAGAAATACAATCAATTAAAATACGCACTGGCAACAACTCCAACATAACCATCATAAACACATACATCCCTCCCCAAACATCCCCTACAGTACCAAATGAATACAGACCACACTTACAACACATCACAAACACCCCACACATCATCCTGGGTGGTGACTTCAACGCCAAGACGTCGGCCTGGTTTGTCGACAACCCCGACACAGACAGAGGGCTGGTACTACAAAACCAAACTGATAACCTCATCATCCTTAACGACATCCATCAACATACCCATATTCCTCACCAAGCCCTCTATAACCCATCATCTCCAGACATCACCTTTTGCTCCCCAGAACTCGCCCCCACAACATCCTGGAGGGTGGTCAGATCCTTAGCCTCTGACCACCTCCCGATCATTATCACCACCAAAACCAGACTCACCCCAGCTAGCCACAAACACACATACACCAATTATAAAAGAGCTAACTGGGAAGCATTCACAAATGAGACAGAACAACACTTCACAACTCTAAACAGTAAACCCATCACTAACATCAACAATGCTGTACACATACTCAATAAAACTATCCAAAACACTGACAAGAAACACATTCCAAGAGGTAACAGAAAAAGACACAACCCCAACTTCTCACCAGAAATTCAAAACCTCATCAGACAACGCGACATACTGAAACACTCCCCAGCACCCGACACACAAGACATCACACAACAAATTCAAGCACTCAACACCCAAACTAACAACAAAATACAAGAACAACAAAAACTAAATTGGAATAACTTCCTACAAACACTTGATCACAAAACAAACCCCAAAAAACTCTACAAAACACTAAACAGCATCACACTTTCCAACAGCAACACAACACAATCACATGCTTCAATCACAACAACAGACTCTACTCTTTCATGTAAACAACAAGCAAACACTCTCATCAATCACTTCTCACATGTCAGCCACCTAAAACCTCACAAAGACGACCGACGTGTCATCCGACGTAAGAGACAATTCCCCACAGACCCTGACTATACACCCTTCACCAATCACCAGACAAAGCATATCATCAACAATCTCAAGCACTCACCCGCCTGTGGCCTAGACAACATAAGCAACATACATCTCAGACACCTGGGACCACAAGGCATACAAGCACTCACTAACATATCAAACTACAGCTATTCACACAACACAATACCAGACATTTGGAAGCATGGTATCATCATCACATTCCCCAAACCCAACAAAGACCCCACGCTACCCTCCTCGCACCGCCCCATCACACTCCTTTGCTCCCCCTCCAAAGTCATGGAACGCCTAGTATTACAACTAATTACACCTGACCTACCCCTAGCTCCAACACAACATGGCTTTAAGCCACTGCACTCCACAAACACTCTTCTCACAGACCTTACACAAAGAGCTTTTGATGGCATCAACTCAGCTAGACCACCACACAGATCACTATTAGCCACACTCGACATTAGTAAAGCCTTCGATGCCATCCCCCGCCACAACCTAACAAACAAAATATACAACACAAACATGCACAACAACACAAAAAGGTGGCTGGCCAAGTTCCTAGCAGGCAGATGTGCACATGTATCTTTTGCCGGTCAGTCACCTAAAATCAGAAACTTTCCAAACGGAGTCCCACAGGATCCGTCCTATCGCCCGCACTCTTCAATCTGTACATGCACGATATAACTACACCCAATACGCCCCAAATAAACTTAGCCTCCTATGCAGATGACATAACACTCGCATGCACACACCATGACCCAAAAAGAGCAACAGATCTCCTTCAACCCAACGGAGGTTGTAGAAACCTCCGTTCTTGTACCTGTTGGCACTTCCGACCACAATGCCATCATGTGTAAAATTAATCTTGATTTTTCTGTTCCTGATATTACTCTCTCACGTAAAGTCTACCTTAAATCCCGGGTTAACTGGGACAACGTTTGTAATGATGTTTGTAATATTGAGTGGAATCACATACTAAGATCTCATGACCCAGTTTCAGCTCTCAACAATTCCCTTCTTGGTATCCTTCGCAAAAGAGTTCCATCAAAGACAATTAAGTCTCGTATCAGGGATAAAGCATGGTTTAATGATGACTGCAAGCGTGCATTTGATGACAAACAGGCTGCATATCGTCTATGGAGGCGTAATCAAACCCCCTTGCATTGGGAAAATTATGTTTTTAAAAGGGCAGCTGCGCAGAGAGTTTATGATGGTGCTGAGAGGGATTATAACTCCCATCTTCAGGATGTTCTGGCAGGAGCTACACAGCCTCATAAATGGTGGTCCGCTTTGAAATCCTCTTTATTTGGAATAGATTCCTCCATGCCTCCTCTTTGTGATTCTGATGGCTCCATCTCTTTTTATCCATTATCGAAGGCCAATATTCTATCTAATATTTTTATTAATAAGCAGAGTAATCAGGAATTGTCTTTGCCATTGACATGTTTCCCTAGACCCAACCTCAATTCAATGGCATTCAAATCAGCTGAACTGAAAAGGTACTTGCTGGATCTTGATACCTATGGTGGCACAGACCCGGATGGATTTTTCCCTCTCTTTTTTAAAAAGGTTGCAGTGGTCTTGGCACCTAAATTGGCAGTGGTGTTTAGGTTTCTTTTGAAATCAGGTAGTTTTCCTCTTTGCTGGCGTAAGGCTATTATCACTCCTATTCCAAAGGGAAATACTGCCTCATCTCCTAATGATTATCGCCCTATCTCCATTACACCTATCCTATCCAAGCTCTACGAGAGGCTTTTGTCCAGACGCCTTTCCTCTTATTGTAATAGTCATAATTTGATACCAAACTCACAGTTTGGTTTTCGTAAGGGACTGGGTACATGTGATGCACTTCTGACACTCACCCATGACTTGCAATCTTCATTGGACCAGGGACATGAGTCTCGCGTCGTGGCTATTGACTTTAGTTCTGCTTTTGATTTAGTCAACCATAAAGCACTTCTGTTTAAGTTACAGCTCATTGGTATTGGTGGCAATTTTTTAAGGATCTTTGAAGATTTTTTGACGAAAAGATCTCAGTCTGTGGTCATTGATGGGTGTCATTCCCCTTCTGTTACTGTTGTTTCTGGTGTTCCACAAGGCAGTGTCCTTGGGCCTTTGCTTTTTATTATTTTTACTGCTGACCTGTGTTCCGAGCTTGAAAATAAACTAATCTCCTATGCTGATGATACAACTTTATATGCGTCAATTGCATCACCAATAGATCGACACGTAATTGCTACTGCTCTGAATAGGGATTTAGCCAAAATTACATCATGGTGTGAACTTTGGGGCATGAAACTTAATGCTAGTAAAACACACTCCATTATCATCAGCAGATCTCGTACCTTGGATCCTCCCCATCCTTATCTACAAGTTTCTGGCGAGCAAGTTGAGAATGTGGATACTCTGCGTTTGTTAGGAGTTACTCTTGATCCCAAACTTACTTTTGAAAAGCTTATTCGTTCTTTCTCCTCTTCCATTTCCCAAAAAATTGGTCTGCTTCGCAAGGTTTATAAAACATTTGCTTGTGACGCCACAGTTATCAACTCTTTTTATGCTTTTATTTTGCCACATTTCGAGTACTGCTCACCTGTCTGGTTGTCAGCAGCTGATTGCCATCTCAAGTTGCTTGACAGGTCGCTAAATTCCATCAGTTTTATTCTACCTAATGTGTCTCTTGATCTGTGTCATCGACGTAAAGTTGGTGCCCTTAGTCTTTTATTTAAAGTTTTTAACAACCCTCAGCATCCCTTACATGGGGTTCTGCCTGGGCCCTATGTCCGGGCTCGTGCAACTAGATTCACAAGCAATCTTAATTATCTTGCCATGAGCCGTGTTAATTTTTCTACTACACAGTTTTCACGGTGTTTTGTGCCGGCCATGGTTGACTTGTGGAATAAGTTGCCAAATGAGCTAGTCAATTCAGCTAATATCTCCATTTTTAAGTCTAGAGTTAATGCTTTTTTGCAGCATTAATTCTAATTTTTAAACTTATTTTATTATATTTTATTGTATTATATTTAAGCTTGATATTCTCCACTGCATAATATGTTATCTGTGTTTAATATGTGTATATGTACAGTACAGTATACAGTGTATGTTTTTATTTTTTCCTAAGTTGCCATAGTCTCTCTCCAGTGCCTCCGGGTGTTTTGTGTGGATTGATCTTGATGGTGTTTCTGCACCCTGGTTGGAGACTTCGGCATCTCATATAATAATAATAATAATAATATCTCAACACACTACATGGCTGGTGCACTACAAACAGACTTAATCTAGCCCCAGCCAAATCCACCGCAACCCTGCTCACAAGCTGGACAGGAGAACACGAATACATCCCTCAACTCACCATAAACAACACACCCCTAACACATACACTCCCATATATTTTTTAATGATGTAAATATTCCCACTTCCCCTAGTATTGACATTCTCGGTGTAACATTAACTACTAACTTGAGCTGGACACATTATGTTAGAAGCATTGCTAAGAATGCCTCTAAAAAACTGGGACTCCTGTACAGAGTTCGAGAATTCTTCACTGACGAGCAGTTGGCCGTAATATATAAAAGTCATGTGCGTTCTCAGATGGATTACTGTTCACCTCTGTGGGGTGGAAGTGGAGTGGTTGCATTGAGGCAGTTGGACAAAATTCAAAATAAAGCTATTAGATTAATCAATAACCCTGCAATCACACAGGACCTTCCTACATTATCCATACGAAGAAACGTTGCATCCCTTGCATTATTCTACAGATATTTTCACAGCAATTGTTCCGAGGAACTTGCTTCAATTGTGCCGCCTCTCCACATCTTTCCCCGTAGAACTAGGGCAGCTGAGAGCGCCCATGAATTTACACTTTCTCCTCCACAATGCAGAACTTCTGCTTATCAGAATTCATTTATCCCCAGAGCTACTACTCTTTGGAATTCACTTCCCTCAAATTGCTTTCCACAAACTTACAATTTACAAATGTTTAAATCCAGTTGTTACATTTTATGAATGGAGGATGCCTTTAGGCACATGGACCTTTTTGTTTTATCTGTGTTTTTCCTTCCTCCGTTCATTGTCTCTTAAAAAAAAAAAAAAAAACACACACCCAAAATCCTAGGAGTAACATATGATACTCATATGACATTCAAACAGCACACCACAAACATTAAAAAGAAACTGACACCCAGACTTAACGCCCTCAGGTCACTTGCTCACACAAAATTTGGACACAACAAAGAAACTACCACCACAGTATATAAACAATACATAAGATCAGTGACGCAAGCCCAGCCTGGGCTTCTAACCTAGCTGAAACACATCATAAGACCTTACAGACTATTCAAAACAAAGCCCTGAAGATCATTACAGGCTGCACAGCTACTGCACCCACAGATCACTTACATCAAGAAACCAAAATCCTCAAAGTCAAAGACCATCTGGACATGAGAGGCACTCAATTCCTGGCAGCAGCCTCCACGAACCAAGACCACCCACTAAACTACATGGCAACACACCCACAGACACCAAGAAATATCAAAACAACACTCAGCACACGGTATCACACACAATTATTGTCCTCTCTCCCTCCTTGCCCACCCCGAACCAACTTCCAGAAGCACATCCATACTCATATCTCTTGCCGATCCATCCACTCACTCACAGACAACACGCAGCTGCATGCACGACCTCCCGAAATCCATCCTTCCGAATCCTCCCTTCCTCGCGAGGACAGAGTCCACCTGGCCAGGCTGAGATGCGGACATCATCCAGCTCTCCTGAGCTATCAGAAGAGACTGGATGACTCCGTTGTCGACGCCTGCCCGGGATGTAACACAGCACCCCATACCATTAAACACATCATAGAAGACTGCATTTCACACAACCACTTACGCCAACAACACAATCTACACTCAATGAGAGCTCTGTGGGAAAGCCCGATCGTGGCCATGGCCTTCCTCAGGGACTCGGGGCTGTTCGGCCAGGCAGCTTAGGGAACAAGAACAAGAACAACAAGAACAACAACAACAACAACTTTGTTTAGGAGTGTGGTGCGAGAGGATCCTCCCCACACATGTGAACAATACTCAATACAAGGACGCACTGTGCCCCTGTACAGAGCAAGAAGCTATGCAGTGGTAAACAACCCCCTGAGGCAATTGAGCACACCCAGCTTCTGGGAGGCTGCCTTAGCAAGACTGGTAATATGGTCCTTCCAAGTGAGAGATGAAGAAAAAGAGACACCAAGAATATTGAGAGAAGATGAAGGATTTATTTTTGTATTATTGAAGAATAAGGGATAGTCCTCTGGGAGATCCGAACTGGTAGATAAATGGAGAAATTGGGTTTAGGAAGCATTAAAGGCAACAAGTTTTTCTCTGCCCCAATTGGAAATAGATAAGTGTTGCATGGTTTCATTACGTTTGTTTTTGAGGGATTGCTGGCTGGGGCGTTCTGGAAAACTAATTGAGTAGTGTAAGGTAGAGTCGCCTACGTATGAATGGATGGGACTGGAGATACAGTTAAGAAGATCATTTATGAAAATTAGAAAGAGAATAGGAGATGAGACATCCCATACATCCCATTGCTCCAAAAACTTTAACCAGAGTTGATAGGATGAGGAAGTGAGCGATGTTCAACCACAACCGCAGCTATGGAACGGCCGGAAAGGATATTAGAGACAAAGGCACAGATGGAGGGATAGAAACCGAAGGAGGGTAATTTAGAAATTAAAGATTTGTGCCAGACTTTATCGAATGCATTCGATGTGTCTAGTGCAATAGAAAAGGTCTCACCGAAGTCCCGAAAGGAGGATAACCAAGAGTTAGTAAGATATGAAAGAAGATCACCAGTAGAGCGACCCTTAACCCTTGTCTATCGGGGCCCGACTTAAGTCCGTATCGAAAAATTTGGACTATGTGGCGGGGCCCGACTTAAGTCCGTGTGCAATTTTGGCGCAATATTGGTTCTGAGAGAGAGACGAGCGACGGGAGGAGCTTGCGTTACTTCATGACCGCTCGCCACGGCCGCCGTGGACCGACTGAGATGTACTCCACTTACGAAATTACCGTATTTTAGCGATTTTGCCCTTCGGTTGCACGATCGTTGCAAGACAACCAGTGATCGTAGAAGGATGGTTCAGGTGTCATTGGAAAGCTTAATTTACGCCCTTTCATGGATACATACTTGTATTACGCTCTGGGTCTTGTTTATGCATGAAAAAGAGCACGGAAACAACCCCATTTATGGTAAAAAAAAACAGCAATATACTCCACCACCTGCTCTTAAGGTGTTAAGGAAGCCATACTGGCGATCTGAGAGCAGATTATGAGAAGAGAAATGCCTAAGAAATTTGGAAACAAGAATAGTTTCAAAACTTTAGAGATACAAGAGATGAGAGCAATTGGACGATAGTTGGAGGGTTGAGAGCAGTCACCCTTCTTTGGGACAGGTTGAATGAGAGCAAATTTCCAGCAAGAAGGGAAGATGTTAGAGGAGAGACAGAGACGAAAGAGTTTGCCTAGGCAGTGAGTCAGCACGGAAGCTCAGTTTTTGAGTACTGTACAACATGAGGAAAACCGTCCGGACTGTACACTTTCTTAGTATTAAGCCCAGAGAGGGTAGAAAGTACATCTATAGAAGAGATTAGGATATTTATTAGTGGCCCCTTCATCATTGACGATGCGCCTTAACGTAGGTAATGGCCAATCTTGAACTCTAGCTTGCTGTTCAACCCTTCCCGCCCGGGGAGAGATCAAATACGATTGCCACACATCGTGAGCGAAACGCTCTTAAAAATACACTCACGGACTCGTCATTATGATGTGGGTACCACTACTAGAAAAAAACTAGTAAAAAATAATTAAAATAAAAAATTAAACTTGATATTAGCAATGCGCTTCCCTTGCGTCTGCTGTTTTGGGTACGGCACGCCACCCTCCTCGTAGCGGCTGTCCGTTCTTATTCTCCCCGGGCCCGCACAGTGTGGACGTGCGACCCTGGCACTCCTGCCTACCCTTGTTCGTCATCTTTCCTCGGTGCTGGTGAGTCTTTGCTCATTTGTACATGATGGTGCTGATGTCAGGTTAGATTATCGACTAGGTGTAGACTGAAGTGTTAAATACGGGCCCTGGAGACTGTTTTTCTGGGTCTAAGCATTCGTGTTAGGTGGAGTTCTTGTTGTGATAAGGCAAGGCTCCCCACGTGTTCTGATTTATTACCCTAGCTCACTATTAGTTCACTATTTAGTCATGAGGCTTCTTTTAGGGTGAACTGGAGCCTGTTGCTCGGTCCCTTCAGGGTGTGCAACAAGTATGCCACGTGGGCTAGTGCCGTTGGATTTTCTCACTTAGCTGAGGGGTCCGGCACGGAGCCATGCTGCTCTGCAATCTTCTCGTGTATTGTATGTGTTGTGTGGTCGACGCTGGATCGCAGGTTTGTGCTATATGACTGAACTCATCGCCACTTGCTCCAATCTAGTTGGCCTCATTAGGTTGCATATACAGTATATATGGTTGTTGTTGTTGTTGTTGTTGTTCACCAAGCTGCCTGGCCGAACAGCCCCAAGGCCCCGAGCAAGGCCAAGGCCACAACCGAGCGCCACCACAGAACCCTCCCTGCCGACCACAATAAAGCCTGGGTGACCGAAGCCACTCCATGGCGGGGAGCTAAGGAGGGTGCGGAAACGCCCGGGAAACCAAAGCCCCATATACAGTATACAGTAAAAGTCCTTTAATCCGACGACCGATGATTCGAATCTCCCAATAGTCCGAATTTTTCAATTTGAGGCCAAATCCGAATTCACCCGATGGTCCGAATTTCAAGAAGTCCCAAAGTCCCCTTTTTGAGGCATTAGTCCACTCAAATGACACATAATGGAGCACACACATATCATATGTTCATGAATTCACTTTAAAAGTTTACCATTGTCGTTGTAGCCTATTACCTACTTCAAAACATTCAGATTAATGGTCAAAGGAAGCTACTGATATAAACGTAAACACCACATCGTCTGCTAGAGAGTTTGTTTTGCTCTAGAACGCATCCATGGGACGCTCCGATGCGCTACTGGCTTGCACCGCATTTTCTGCAAGCGCATTCAGTCTTGAGGTTGAAATCGCACCTTTCTTGAGCTTGAAAACGCACCTTTGGACGTTCCGATACGCTACTATTTATAGTTCAGTGATCGGAGCATCCCAAGGGTGCTTTCAAGACAACAAGACAGGGTGCTTTCAATCTATCTATCTATCTATTGCCTGACGCCGTGATCCCCGAAGGGGTGGCCACGAACGAACCGCCCCCATGCACCTCTGTCCCCAGTCAGTCGACGCCCCTCCCCCCAACCAGCACCACCTTCGTTCATGTACTTCCTCACTCCATCCTTCCACCTCATATTCGGTCTACCTCTCCCCCTCTGTCCCTCCACCTCGCTCTCATACACCCTCTTAGTCATTCTCTCGCTTTCCATACGTTCCATATGGCCGAACCATCTCAAGTTGTTCCTTTTCACACTTTCCAGCACATCTACCTCCACACCACACCTCCTTCTTACTTCCTCATTAGTCTGTCTATCCCTCCATGTAACTCCGCACGCACTCCTTAAGTAATTCATTTCCACTGCTCTCACTCTTGGTCTGAGTCTCTCAACCAACGTCCATGCTTCGCTTCCGTAAGTCAGTGTCGGGATTACCACACTGTCATGCAAGGACTTCTTCACTTCCATACTGACCACCCTATTTTTGGTTACTGCTTTTAGCGTTCCTACAACCCTCTTCCCCTGTTGTACCCTCTCCCGCACCTCTTCATCCATAGTCCCATCTTTACTCAACACACTGCCCAGATACTTAAAAGAGTTGACGATCTCCATAGCCTGACCGTTCAGCTTCACCTCACACTCTGTGACTTCACCCCTTTCGAAGACAATATAATATAATATAACAGAGCACGTCACAAAAGGAAAATTACAAGAACCTCTCGGGGAAGTGCCGTTGTTAAGGCATTACTTCCCGAACCACATCTGATCTGATCTTCAAGAGCAAGACAAACTCGCTAGTAGACGGAAGAAGAAGACGATGCGGACATATGGTGTACGTTTATATCAGCAGATTCCTTTGACCATTAATCTGAATGTTTTGAAGTAGGTAATAGGCTACAATGACAATGGTAAACTTTTGAAGTGATTTCATGAACATATGATATGTGTGTGTGCACCATTGTGTCATTTGGGTGGCCTAATGCCTCAATGTTTTCGTCATACACAGGTTCATAGGGGTAAAGTCCGATAATCCGAAAAATCCACTAATCCGAACGAGGGCCGGTCCGCTGCCCTTCGGATTAACGGAAGTTTACTGTATATGGTTAGGAAGTGTTATCATTGATTATTGATTGTTTTTCATATATAACCATGCCATGTATGTACACGTTGTTCATTCCTATATATTGGAGGGTTGGCCCTTCCGGCGGGATTTTAATTCAAGTGAGACTTACATAACAACGTATCTCCGGGTGTTTCGCGTGGTTTTTCCGCCGGGAAACACTCAGAGTTATGTTAAAATTCAGTTTTCCTCGATTGGTACGGGATTGCAATGAATTTTGTTTGTGTTGTTTACGGCGTATAGTATGATTCCGGATGAACCGGCATGTTACTAAAACAAATCGGGTTTCGAAGGGTTACGGCTATGCCTTCCCTCGTAATCACTTTTTCCGCCGCCATAAAACTTCACAAAGAAAACGTTCTTTTACTTGGAACAGACGAATGTTACGCCGGCTGTTATTAAAAAGTGGGGAGCCACTGCCCCCGCGCTATTAACGGTTGAGCCGAGAAACGAACTCACCCATTCCGATCTTGTAGCTTCCAGTTAAACTGTTTTGCTTTATCATTGGCGATTGGTCCGCCGGGCTTAGAATCGAAATCCGTTTTAGCGTTGGTCGCCGGGGTTGATTCTTGCATCACAAGACGGGTTAGGTCAGTGTTATTCACTTGGGTAAGAAGTTAACAAATTTTAGTAGCACATGATCGGCTACACAATACTCAATTAAATTTCTGGGGAATGTATTAACGTAAGGGGAATTAACCCACTCACGACCATATGACGCAGAGGTTGCCAGATTAGCAATAAGAAATAGAGTTCTCTCACTCTTATAATTACCTCTCCAAAATTAGTTTTCTGCCCACAGCTAACTCAAAGACAACTGCAGAGGTTAAAGTAACTAAACTAAAGGTTTTTAAATACCCCTGATGGTAACAAAGGCTTTAAAGTATCCCTAATAGGCTCAAAATTGCATCAAGAACGTGAGAGGGTTAAGATTGTTTAAGTGTTATTCAAGGCTTTCTTCTTTTTTATATGGCGGGGGGAAGTGTAATCATGGATAAGAGTAATTTCTCTTTCTGTGCGGCTCTGGGTTGTCACAATTTAGCGGTTATCGGTCACTTACTGTGTGTAACGTGTGTTCCTTGTCTAGACCGTTTGAGAGGTCGTTGGTTGTCCCAATCTTGTCCCAAATGTTCAGCCCTCCACAGTGCCTTTATTAACCATGAAGATAGTCAATGTAAAACTATCCTGCTACACATTAGATCTGAATTTGTAATGTACTGTAAGACAGTAGCTCATAAGTCCCTTCAATTGGATGACCGAATTCTCGAGGATTTGTTAAAGAGTTCATTAGTTACGTCACCCCCTCCGGGATCTTCGTCTTGTGACACTTCCTCCCGCCACCTAAAGCGACCTCGGACCGATGATCCGCCAGAGACGCCAGCTTCGGCCAGCCGGCGAGACAGGTCCAGATCACCTTTGCCACGGCCCAAGCCCCGATGAGATGACCAGGCTGCTAAGAGGTCTCGCTCGAATTTTGACTCCGCATTATCCGCCGGGGACAAGTCAAAGTCGAGCCGGCATAGGAAGTCCTCCTCAACAGGAAAGAAGACGGCTCAGGGTCCGTCAAAGTCGGGCAAGAAATCTTCCTCTAGGAGTGAGGCATCAGGAGACACATCTAGTTCTGTCTCAGGCTCTTCCCCCCGATTTACTATTCCCCTTAATCCTAAACCAGAACCTGCTGTTTTACCTGTGTTAGGAAGGGAAAGAAGTGGCAGCGTGGTTTCTCACCGGCGGGGGCATGATAGCTCCCCGGGCCGGCGTTCATCTGTTCAGGAATTCCCCTTGTATGAGATCCCAGATTTAAATATGCTTGATCTGTCTGGGCCCGGCGTTCCCGACAATACACAAACAGATACACAAGAAACCGCTGCCCGGGTTGACGAGTCTCGGTCGGAGGCTGTACCAGCCCCCTCAACCCGGTCACCGGGTTCACACATACACCAACAATGAGTATATACTGTACTGAAGAACTGGCGTCTGGCCAACGCCCAGTTTCTCAGTTATCTGGAACGCAGGGCTCAGAGATGTCACAGTCCGCGTCCCAGTCTGATCAGGAGGGGGCTTTTTGTAGCAAAGGACCAGTTGCAAGAGCTGTTTGATTTTATGAGGCAGGTTAAGTGTGAGCGACAGGCTGTTATTCCAACACCAGTAGCCCCGGCGGTGCGACCTCTTGGGCAAGTGTTAGTGCATCCTCAAGTTACCATAACTTCACCTTCCCCTGCTGTCACTGTCAATCCCGTGGTTCCGACTTCAGGTGCCCCTGCTCTTTTGCCGTCTAACTTGAAATTGTTTTCAGAGTTGTTACCCCCTCCACCAGACAAATCCATCCCCCAGCAAAAAAGGCCCTATGCCACTCTTGTATGGACCGGATACTTCCTGGTCAGTAGTTCAGCCTTTACGCCCCGAGGTCGCAAAACCCACGGTTACAGGTGAGTTACCTGTCCCGAGTCACTGGGTTATAGAAGCAAGTGAAGCGAAAAAGTAACGGGCCAAGAACCAGTCGGGAGAGGTGCTTGATGTTGTCATTAAGGCCATCCCAACATTTTTTAATCGTGAATTCTTTGTCTACTCGCAGTTCCCCGCCTTGCCTCCTACTTCCGCCGGAAAACTGTTTTCTGACTGGACTAAATTTGATGGGATGAATGATTTAAAAGTGTTGCAGGGTTTGATCCCAGAACAAAATTCCATTCCTTTCAGGGTATCTCATGGGGCGTCACTAGTTCATGTTCAGGGAGGGGAGTCTGGGCCGTGGGTTTCTTGGGGACATGAGGCCCAGCTGTTTGCCAGCACCATTACCAACAAAAGTAGTCATCAACTTCCGTCAGAAGACAATCATTGGTTTTCTATGCCAGTAGGCAAGGCGGACGGGATTCCCCAACACATTTTTTATTTTCGTGGGGCCCCGAAACTATCTTTGTGCCAGTTACCTGAACCATTTTGTCCTCCCACACAGGTCCAGATTGACAAAGATTATAAAATGAGACATAAAGCCTGGAGGCTGGCGTCTCAATACCTGCTCAGCCGCCAACTTGGAGCCTCTCTGGCTCGGACGACTGGGTCGGTTAGGGACGCCGGAACCCAGAAAGCTCTTTCTCTGTCCAGACGCCTCCTCCTCCAAAACTCGATTCAGTCTCTCGGCGACGTTCGGACAGCTCTCTTTGAGGCTGTACGGGTATGCCAAGATCTAAGAGTCTACTTGGTGAGGAGGCTTCCGGCGGAGATTGGTAGGAGGTTGATCTTATCAAATGTTTTTACATCTACCTTAGTCTCTAGCGAAGCTTGGTGCACCGTTAAATTTCTCCTAGACTCACAACCTGCCACCACTGCTAGCTAAATCCAAGGGTAACAGTCAGCTAAACCAAATTTCAAAGCTAAGAGTTCTTTTCGTGGCCAGTCACAGTTCAATCAGTCAGCCAAGACTTTCACAAACCCTGCTCATACCGGGACACCTAGAGGGCGAGGTCAACCCAGGGGTAGAGGGAGGTGGTTTCGGGGTCAATCTAGGGGTAAACCCAGTAGCGACGGTAGCAAGGCCTCTCATCCCCCCATGCCAAAGTCAGAGTCACAATCCTCCTCAAAAAACTGAGACACCACAAGGCTCTCTCACTCCCAGTGCCAAGGCAAGGCGAGACGGATCCGAGAGTAGTACTGCCAGACAAGACCAGTCATGTGACTGGCAACTTCAGAGATTTTTTCCGGGCATGGCCCCGGCGAACACGGGCAAGGACAGTGGTCCGCAAAGGTCTCTCGTGGCGGTGGTCCCGGCGACCCCGTTTACGTTTCCCCACAGAATTCAATCGTGTTTCATTAGAGGTGGGATCCATTGTCAAAGAGATGGCACAAAAGCAGATCATAATCCCTAGTCCTATTTCAATGCCAGTGTTCATATCCCGGTTGTTTTTGGTGCCAAAGAGGGACAGTGTTCAGATGAGGCCAGTGATCGACCTCTCATTTCTCAACACCCACATTCACAATCGATCATTCAGGATGCTGACGGTGAATCAGATCAGGTTGTCACTCCCGCCGCAGGGCTGGATGTGCTCAATAGATCGGACAGATGCCTGTTGGCATGTCCCAATCAACAAAAGTTTTCAGAAGTTTCTAGCTTTACGCAACGGGGATCAAACGTTTGTCTTTCAAAGAATGCCCTTTGGATAAATCTAGCACCCCGAGTTTTCACAAAGTTAGTCCGACAGGTTTTGTTACCATTGCTCAAACAGGGAATCATGGTTTTATGGTACCTAGACGATTGGCTAGTGGTAGCCCAATCCGAGATAATGTGCCTTCATCATGTTCAACAGGTATTAGATCATGTAGCTGCCTTAGGGTTCAGGGTGAACTTAGCAAAGTCTTCTCTCATTCCCACCAGGAAACTCCAGGGGGTGGGCCTTATCTGGGATACCGAGTTACTAACTCTGAGTCAGAGCGAGGACAACCGTCAGAGATTTCGCAGGAAACTCTTTCGATTTCTTCATTCTCGGACGACAACGAGGAAGATCTGGGAATCTCTAGTAGGCTCACTCAATTAGATACAGCTGACGGTACCGTTAGGTCATCTGAAGGTCAAAAGAATGATCTTGGAAGGAAACAGGTGCTTTCCGCTTTTCCCGGCGGAAACACTGAGGACAATTCCAAAATTAATCCACAACCTTCTGGCGGCTTGGGCGAAGCCAGAAGTAATTCACTCCTCCTTGACTTGGACAGTTCCGCCTCCGACGGTTTGGGTAGATACAGACGCGGCAGGAACCCTGGGATGGGGTTACCAATCAAACTTAGGCCATCAGGATCGAGGTCTATGGTCAAATCATCTTCATATCAATGCCAAGGAGTTGCTAGTCCCATTATTCTTTTTACAGGAGCACGGCATGAGCCAGGCGGGAAAGTCCCTAGCCTTCAGAATGGACAATTTGACTGCAGTGAAATGCATTCAAAAGCAAGGGTCAGCGAGATCTCGAGTGTTACAAGGGTTGTCGGAAAAGATATTTCGACTGGCCGCGAGGCTCGGGATTTATCTTCACGCAACGTATCTGCCCGGCGTGGCGAATGTATGGGCGGATGCTCTGTCCCGGAGACAGAGCACTCAAGTAGAATGGGCTCTCAGACAAAACATCTTTCAAGAGATGATTGCCGAACCCTACCATCCACAAGTGGACTTGTTCGCGTCAGAGGCAAACCACAGGCTGCCTCAGTACCTCAGTACGCCGGAGTCTGACTCCTGCGGGGGGTCCGGACGCATTTCTGGTAGAGTGGAACAAATGGAGCTCCATTTATCTGTTTCCACCTCCAGACGCATCCTTAACCCTCTCACCACGGAAGACCTCTCGAACGCCCATAAAAAAGCATATAACAGGTTCCCGGAAGGCCTCTTGAACGCCCAGTGGTTGAAAGCCTGTGAGCTTCGTGTGCGAGGCGTCGGTCCGACGCATGTAAACAACAGCCGGCTGGACCGATGCCCTGCATCTCCGGCCACAAGAAGGAGAGCGTCGCTTGTTCGTGTGTGCCTGTATGTTGTTGTTAAGTATCGAAAAGTGGTGTAAAGTGGCTGTTTTGGCCATAAAGTTATCTCCAATGAAATCATCATCACAGCTCAACCAGTTGACTTAGAGAGCTCTACTTAATGCCATTCTACAGGTAAATAACACAGCTACGCTTGGGGATGCGCGGGAATGCGGGAAGCAGTCTGATTAACGAATATACGGTAGCCTAGCCTAGACGTTTTTCGGCCAAAACACCCGGGTTTCGAGGAATATATATATAATACATAGCCGGGGCTGGAGGGTTAATGTGCAAAGTAGTTCACAAACTACGGGATTATCGGGGCATGGTCTCGATGATCGCACCCTTGTGGCCGGCTCAAGTGTGGTACAACCAATTAAAGACGTGGTGCGAGAACCCGGTGTCGCTCCCGATCTCGTACTTCCACTTAGAGACAATTGGAAACCTCAAGACCTCGCTGACTTTTGCCTTGTGGATATTCAGAAGGCCAAGTGGCTAGGCCAGTTTGGGGAAACCGTGACTCACAAGTTGATTAATCAGTATGCTCAGTCAACCCGACGACAGTAACAATCACACTGGAAATCATTTACTACCTGGATTGTAGAAACTGGTCAACAGCAGTCTTCAGTGGCTCTGGTGTTTAATTATTTATATTACCTATTTGATATTCAAAAGTTGTCAGTTGTCACATTAAGGAATCACCTCACAGCAATTAGGACACCGTTTTTCGATTTAACTGGTCTGTCTGTGCCGGAGGCGGAGGAAAAGGGTTTCATGAGGTCTTGCTTCAGGCTTCGCCCTCCTCCTCGTCAATTCACACCCACCTGGTCTCTTGATCTGGCTCTTGAGATGCTTCAGTCCCGTAAATATTGCAAGGATCCTCCCTTTGACTTAATACTTAAAAAGGCAATTTTTCTAATGGCACTGGCTACGGGTGACAGGGTGTCTGAGTTGGCGGCGATGAGTTCGGAGCCAACCTGTTTAAGATTTTTAAGGCGCAACATGGGTGTACATATTGCTCCTGCTCCTAACTTCATAGCTAAGAATGAACATTGTAATCATGTCTTTACAGATTTCGAAGTTCCGGCTCTGAAACAAGGTGATAGGCACCATTTACTTTGCCCAGTGCAATCACTTATGTTATTTATGCGGCTACCCGGCCCTCACAGGCGGGAGCCCTCTGGGTTTCACGGACAGGTAAACGTCTACAAAAACGCCGGCTAGCTGCGTTATTAGTGGAAGTCATTCGTGAGAGTAATCCCGGCGTGTTGGCACGATCACACGATATCCGTAAATGGGCTGCATCACTTTGATTCCTCCATAATTACTCTCCAGATGATATTCAGCAGACCCAATTGTGGTCATCAAATCATACATTCCTCACGCGTTACCTGTCCGTCAATCTCATGAAACCTTCTCGTACATGTGTAGCATTAAGGCAGAAAGTCTAGTTTTAAGCTATTTTTGTAATGAAAAGGGGGGGGGGGGAGTATCCTAGCTAAGGACTCTACCTGCCTCTGAAGTGATACAAAATGTAACGAGTATTAAGGCCATGTGATAACCTGTTCCTCAGACTAAAGTAAGTCTAGTCAGGAAATATTTATTTTTATGTTACCACTATGGATGCAATAGAGTTTCCAATATACTCAATAATCTTAAGGATTAGGATTAGAGTGAGAGTACAAATATTTTGGTAATACAGTACCTGAGGCCATAAATATATAGGCCAACATATTATCAAATTTGGATAACAATGAGATTTTCATTCATTTATGGATGTATAAGCTACATGAATAGTTTATTTTTGTGTTACACCAACTGTTCTCTCAAACGTAACGGTGCTAACACCACAGGCTTCTTTTAAGAAACGCCACCTGTAACCTCTTTTAAATTATTTGATATTAATTATTAAACTGATCTGATTAGTACGTGTTTGTTTGGACCGTATCTAGTTTATTAGTGGTTTTCGATGTTCATGATGAATGTCCCCCTCCAGTCTTGAGATATCAGGCGCTTCGTCAATGATGGAGGGGCCACTAATAAATTATAGGTTTGAGTCCCGAAGGGAAGAAGGAAAACCTAATATTTAGTAGTGGCCCCGGAATCATTGAAAATTTTGGCCCTCCCTTCCATCCCCTTCCCATTTATCTGCTACATTTTGAGAGTCTCGATATGTCAGATTAAGAACGAACAGCCGCTACGAGGAGGGTGGCGTGCCGTACCCAAAACAGCAGACGCAAGGGAAGCGCATTGCTAAGATCAAGTTTAATTTTTTATTTTAATTATTTTTTACTAGTTTTTTCTAGTAGTGGTACCCACATCATAAGGACGAGTCCGTGAGTGATTTTTAAGAGCGTTTCGCTCACGATGTGTGGCAATCGTATTTGATCTCTCCCCGGGCGGGAAGGGTTGAACAGCAAGCTAGAGTTCAAGATTGGCCATTACCTACGTTAAGGCGCATTGTCAATGATTCCGGGGCCACTACTAAATTATAGGTTTGACTCCTGTAAGGAGATAAAGAAAACCTAATATTTAGTAGTGGCCCCGTAATCATTGACGAACATGCCTATTACATAAGGCATCCTCTTCAAACACTAATCCCGCCATAGTTTTGAATCTACCGCGCAGAGCATTTAAAAACTGAGGAGCCTTCATCATGAGCGCACGCGACCTCACTCATGGCTTCAGTCATTATGAATTGGGTTCTCACTACGAAAAAACTTCGTAAAAAATAAAAACAAAAAGAAAATAAGAATAACTATCCAATAAGCTTTCCATCATATCGTGGATGTACTTGTGTGGATTTCTGACCAGACGCTGATTCAGGCGTCATTCTTCCTTCACTGACATATCAAGTAAACCAAAATCCTTAATACATCAACGAATGGGAAGGGGACGGTCGGGAGGGCCCCAGTCGTCAATGATTACGGGGCCACTACTAAATATTAGGTTTTCTTTATCTCCTTACAGGAGTCAAACCTATAATTTATTAGTGGCCCCTCCATCATTGACGAACATGCCTGATTTCTAAGACTGGAGGGGGACATTCGTAATCATATCATAACTCTAGAAAAGCAGATAATAAAAACAACCACATAGTATTCTTACTTTGAAAATATATTTAAATAACAGCGTAGCCGAACAAATACAAGAAAAAGGGGGTTCAGGCAGGTGCGTGCTTCAAAGAAGCCTGCCTGACAAAAATTTGGTAACCCTGTAGATTCTGAACACATATCTGTAGTTACAAAGGCACCCCACTCAACGAGTGGTGACAAAAAATAACAAGTTATAAGTTTACATGTGCACATAATAAACCCCAACATAAACTTGGAGATAAATTGCAAAGGAACTCCAATAATCTAAAACTAAATTGCTTTCGCAGCTAAACTACTCTAACAACACCGTTGTTTTGTACTTAACATTGTACTAGCACAATTTCTCACTGAGAAATTTTCATAACACATTTTAACCTTAAATTGTATCACAGCTCTCATACTCCGGCGGGGTCTAGGGTGTCCTGTGTCAACTGACTGCACCCCCCCCCCCCCCCCCTTTCCCGTGAAAGTAAACAAAAGTGACTGCAGGGCCACCTAGACCCTCTGCCTTAAAGCTATACATGGTAAGGAAGGTTTGTCTAGAGCAACTGACAAGTATCTAGACAGAAACGTATGATTAGACGCCCACAACTGCGTGGACGCTATGTCTTCAACTGAAAAAAATTTCAGGAAACGTAAAGAGGCTGCCCATTTGCGTAAATCGTGGGCCCGACCCACAACGCCGGGATTACTTTCTTTAATGACTTCTACCAGAAGAGAGGCTAATCGCCGTTTAAGTAAGCGTTTACCCGTACTTGCTACCCATAAAGCACCTTGGGGGTTGTGAGGAGCTACTCTCAAATATTTGGTTAGAGCTTGTACTGGACATAAATTATGATGCACCTTTCCCCTTTTTAACGCCGGCACCGTGAACTCAGAAAACACGTGTGCACTATGCTCATTCTTGGCTACAAAACCTGGGGAGGGTGCAATGGAAATACATTCATTAAGTCTACCAAACCTAAGACAATTAGGTGTGTTGCTCATCGCCGCCAGCTCAGACACTCTGTTTCCGGTGGCTAAAGCCAAAAGGAAAACCGCCTTTTTTAAGAGTAATGCAAAGTCTGCAGTATTTTGGTACAGACGAGAGTGAAGCAAAGACAAAGCTTTGTCCAGAGACCAAGTAGGCATGAGCTGACGGGGAGGTGGGCGGAGTTTAAAACATGCTCTCATAAAACCTGTTTCCTCCGCTACCGGTATGGAGAGACCTGTAAGGTCTAAAAAGGGCACTCTAATCGCAGTTAAGTGATTTTTTAATGTTACCACAGATAAACGTTTCTGCTCAAACAGATAATTTAAATAATTAAAAACTAATGCCACTGAGGGTACAGTTTGTTCTGTCCTAACGATCCAAGAAGTAAAGGCTTGCCAATGTGATTGATACTGTCGTTTTGTAGACTGAGTATATTGATTAAGTAATTTATTTGTCACATCTCTACCGTATGGTGCTAGCCACTTGGCCTCCTGAATGTCCATAATGCAAAAGTCAGCGAGGTCGCGAGGTTGCCAATCGCGTCTAAGTGGAAATACCCGACCGGGAGCGATACCGGGTCCGGGCACCACATTTTCAATTGCTGGTACCACAACTGCGCCGGCCACAGTGGCGCGATTAGCGAGACTAAGCCTCGATAATCTCGTAGTTTGTTCACTACGTGGCACATTAGTGACGCATCTGGCGGCGGAAACAGATAGATGGAGCTCCATCTGTTCCAGTCTGTCACTAGGGCGTCTGGCCCCCCTGCCGGCGTTTTCGCCCGGCGGGTGAGGTATAGATGGAGTTTGTGAGTCTCCTCGGACGCAAAAAGATCCACTTGTGGATGGGAGAGCTCTGCAATCATTAGGTTGAAAATGGGTTGCTTGAGCTCCCATTCTACTGTCGTGCTTTGTCGCCGGGATAGAGCGTCTGCCCAGACGTTCGCTACGCCTGGGAGATAAGAAGCGTGCAGATAAATATCTAGACTGTTGGCTAGAGCAAAAATCTCTTCTGACACGTTTAGCAACTTCCTTGACCTCGTTGACCCTTGTTTCTGAATACAGTGGACTGCATTCAGATTGTCCATTCTGAAGGCCACCGACTTGTCCCGTGAGCCTGAAGGAAATATAAGGGGACTAGTAATTCTTTGACATTGATGTGCGAGATTTCTAAGTGGGACCAAAGCCCCTGACCCTGGTGC
Source organism: Paralithodes platypus (assembly GCA_032716605.1). Classification (NCBI taxonomy): domain Eukaryota; kingdom Metazoa; phylum Arthropoda; class Malacostraca; order Decapoda; family Lithodidae; genus Paralithodes; species Paralithodes platypus. The sequence goes on from CM064514.1 coordinate 17,337,193, forward strand.
CCCTGATTTGACTGAAATCCCCAACCTATTGTGCCTGACGCATCCGTGTCTACCCATACCGTTGGTGGAGGAGAGGTCCATGACATTATTGAGTGCAATGTTTCCCTCTTCGCCCAGACCGCTAGCAAGGTGTGGATTAATTTCGGGATGGGCCATAATTTTCCCGCCGGTAAGAGCGGGAAATATTTGTTGCCTTCCAATATTAATCGTTTTACTTTCAACCGGCCCAACTTGACAGTTAGTTGAATCCAGTTTGAGAGAGCCGACCAGAGACTCCCAGACCCTTCGTGTCGTAGTCAGACTGTGAAGAAACCTGAACAGTTTCCTGCGAAACCTGTTGCGATTGTCCACACTCTGACTCAGAGTGAGAGCGGCGGTGTCCCAGACCAGCCCTATCCACTGAATTACTCGTGAGGGAACAAGGTTTGACTTTACCAGATTTACCTTGAAGCCTAGAGTTTTGACATGATTTAAAATGATATTGACATGTTTTATGCATAATTGTTGTGTCTCTGCCACCACCAGCCAGTCGTCCAGATACCACAACACTCTGATCCCTTGTTTTAACAATGGCATCAGGGCTTGCCTGACTAGTTTTGTGAATAATCGAGGTGCCAGGTTCAAACCGAACGGCATCCTCTGAAAAACAAAATTTTGGTGCCTGATCCGTAAGGCCAAAAACCTTTGAAATCTTTTGTTGACCGATACGTGCCAATAGGCGTCTGTCAGGTCTAGTGAACACATCCAACCTCCCGGCGGAAGTGTTAGCCTGATTTGGTGTACTGTTAACATTCTGAAAGATTCGTTGTGAATGTGAAGATTCAGATAAGACAGGTCTACGACCGGCCTCATCTGAACACTGTCCCTTTTGGGAACCAAAAATAGTTTGGACGTGAATACAGGGTAATTTGGGGGGACCGGGATGATGACATTCTTGGCAATCATTTCCTGGGCTAGTGACTCCACCTCTAAAGAAACAAAATTCGCCGTTGTCGGCTGACGTAATCGAGGTCGCCGGAGCCACTGCCAAGTGATGCCTTTGCGTGCCACCATCCGTGCCCAAGTGTTTAACGGCCATGCTTGGTGACACGTTCGGAACGACCCAGTTAGCAGACAAGGGTTCGCCGGCTGTACTACCCTCGGTTCCTCCGGCCTTAAGGTAGGCGCCGGGAGTGAGAGAGACTTTAGTTTTTTGATGGTGGGGTTGGTGCTGGCCGCTTCGCCGGCTGGCTGGTGTTGGCCGAAGACTGGCCCTGACCTGGTTTATTTTGGCCGCGTCCTCTCTGACCTGAAAACCTATTCTGTCTATGCCTGTACTGACCCTGGGGGGAGTGGGAGGACTTAGGCGGAAGAAAAGGTTTAGATCCCCCTGGCTGGGCTTTAGTAGTAGGCCTGGGTTTGGGGAAGTTAAATGCAGGTTTCTTAGAAGGGGTGGGACTGTGCTTAACGGCCTGTGCCATATTGAACACCGTTCGCCATACTTCAGGGGACATTAAAGATGGGGTAAGTACTGGTGACATCACCACCTGGTTAGCAATGCGATCAGGTAGCTTGCGAACTAACGACATCCTAAGATCTTGTCGTGCTCGCACCGCCTCAAGCAAGGCGGTGCGTATGTCACCTAAGGATTGGATTGACGACTGAAGAATCAGTCGCCGGGATAACTCAACCGATCTTCGAGCATCCGCGTCTGCGATTGCCTGAGTAGACCGTAGTAAAGACTTAGCCACCTGCTGAGATACTATGTACTGTGAAAACAGGCGAAAAGCTTTTCCTCGTAGCCTAAATTCTCTGTCTAGGTGAGTAGGGGTAGGGGTAGTGAACGGGTCCTTCAGTTCACAAAGATTAATCTTAGGGGCAGCTAGGAATGCAAACAAAGCCGCCGGGACTCCGCCGGCAGAACCCACCGGCATGGAAAACCATGAATGTGTGTCCTGAGGGATCTGGTGGGAAGATTTAGAAGTGAAAGTGGTTGCAAAGTTTTGAGCCTCTACCTCCCAATCCACCCAAGGTCCTGGACCCAACTGTCCCACCTTCAAAACTGGATTAGCTGCGTCGTCTGTGACGGTCCGTAAATCTAGTTCAGGAGTAAGAGCTGACAGAGTCTTAATATCATTAAACCCATCCAGCTTAGACCAGTCTGAAAATAGTTTTAAAGCTGAGGCAGGGGGTAAAGCAGGCTTAGAAGCATACACAAAATAATCCTGGTGATAATAACTAGGTATAGCCTTAATGTTTACGTCCAGAACATTACCCAAGGCATCCATGGCCCTTAATTTCTTTGACTTGTTGCCCCGGATAAACCACTCACGCAGTACCGGGAGTTCCCCTGACAAGGTAGGTTGGGCAAGCTCTGGTTTAGAGGGGTTCAAAAGAACCCATGACTCGTCTGGCCCATAAAGGAGGGGCATAGCTACCTTTCTAAGAGGTGCTTTGTCTAGAGGGGGTGGATTAACATCCGTTATGACCCTGACATTTGAAGTTGTCAATGCCGCCGTGGCAGGCTTAGTGCTCCTTGCAGGTGACAGAGTAGGAGGGTTAGGAATCTTAGATAAATCAATTGACGTCATCAGAGGCCGTACCGTAGAGCTTGTCGAGGGAGCCCCCAAGTCCATTGTGGGGTTTTCTTGTTGTTGACCAAAAAATTTAGATAAAGCATGAGTAAGCAACCCATCAATTTCTTGTGCTGTAACAAACTGGTTTGATGAAGAACTTATAGGAGAATCATTATTATCTCTTGCGGCGTCCAAGCCTGAGCCTGACCCTTGTCCTTCCATATCCAAAATTATTGAAACTTCGTCTTTTTCCTCCCGATCCTCCTGAGAAGACCCCGCCGAGGCAGGGGTACCTTGTTTCCAAGATAAGTCTGGGATAGAGGATGGGATCGCCGCGTCCCTGTGGACGTCGGCTACTGTGTGACTCGTATGAGTCGGACGTGGGTGGTCAGACCCTGGTTGGGCAAACCGCCAAACACCGAGGCCCTGGCCTACGCTCTCTTGAGAGTCTGAAACATTCTCAATTATTGACCCTCCTGAACTTTCCATTTCCAGGGTTAAAATATTAATTGGCAACTCCTCTTTAGGGACAGGCGCTGCACTGGACTCAGAGGCCCTAACACAAACTCTGTCAGGTGTAGAGGTACGATGAGATGCACTAGACTTAGGGGAATATCGAGAGGACTTCCGATGTGAATCCTTTTTTGAGGATTTATGGCTGCGGTGTGACCGCGAACTAGTCTTAGATCTGGAAGAATCTCCGCCGTGACCACTGGTGGAATCTTCCGTCTTACTCTTCTTACTCTCCGGCGAAGAGGCCCGACTAGAAGACTGTTGTCTGAGAGGTGACCTTGACCTAGATCTCGCCTGCGACGAGGAGGCGGATGCCGGGGGTGTAGGCTCTCTCGGGCGTTTAGTTGTAGTCGCAGACGATACAGAACCCTGACTAGTCTCCGTCGGCTTAACACCTTACGAGCGGCCTATGCGGTTTATTTATATGTACCGCACAGCGGGGTGTTTTTAGCCAAAATAGGGCTGTTTACGTGATCATTTTCATGCCTAAATAAGACCCAGAACGTAAAACAAGTACCTATCCCTGAAAGGGCATAAACAGAGCTTTCGAATGACACCATAACGATCCTTGTATGATGGATAGTTTTCTTGCAATAACCGTGCAACGCGAGTGCAAAAAGCATGTAATTCGGTACTTTCGGTACATAATTGAGTATGTAGCGAGTGAGAGAGGGAGGAGGGAGCTGAGATTTGTGTCAGTAGGTTCGCCGCGGTGGTCTGGAGCAGTCATACGCTCGCTAGTCTCCTGCCACCACTTGTCTCTCTCTCTCAGCCACATTACGTGCTGAAATTGCCACTCGACCTATGTCGAGCGCCGCCACATAGTCCAGCTTTTTTTAACTCGACTTATGTTGCTCGCCGCTAATTAAGGGTTAACACTCGTGACTCTAGAGGAACGTTTAGGGGGAGGGTTTTCTGACAGCAATCTATCCCAAAGTGGGACGTTGTCACATTGAAGTGACTTATGCGCGACAATGGTAGTGTAGGCCGACATCTGTTGTCGAACCTCTCTCAACGCTACCGCCGCGGTCTTATCATTATCACAAAGGACTTTAACAGCTAATTGAGAGCAAAAGGAACAATTATGCATAACCCAGAGACCCCTTGAACGGTCTAGACATTTAACACACCTTATGCAAAGGGTGTGTGCAAAAATAGGGATACCAGCACAAGTAGGGGTAATGCACAGGGCAAAAACTGGGGCCACGGTAGCCATGACAGAGACTGGTGGGTGAAAACTACCGCCGGGTCTGTATTGGTCCGCCGGAGCTCAGCTCTGGAAAAAACAAGAAAATTTCCAGGAATTAATGCTCATAAGGTTAATCCAACATGATCGCACACCAGTGTTAATAACCCGCCGGGTAACGAGATGCAAAGACACAACTAACACATCTCGCTACGCGGCGGGGTGTAAAGTCTAAACAAATCTTTTGCTAAAGAAAGTGAAGAATACCCTCTGATATAATGGTCCAGCATGGCACTTATAGTTTCTCGGAGGAGGTGACTGTCTCAAGATTCAATTTTGTAACAAAGCAACCCCCCAAAAAGACGCCGGCCCTTGAATTATTTTAGTAGAATAGCCCAGGGCAGGAAGATACGAGATCTAATGTTTAACGAATTGTCCCAAAAGATCGCCGTAAGTTAGAAGGCGGCGATACCTGATAGTATCACTAAATTAAATAGGTTAAATTGAATTTTGTAAATTCCTTAGTTCCTCCACCTAGGAGCACCCGCCGGGTGTGAGAATCGATATTTAACCTAATTGAACCTTCAATCGCCGTAAATAGTAAAGGCAGCGATACACAGAGTATCACTATAATGGAATGGTTAACTAACTGGAAGACCTAAGTCATTCATCTCACCCTACCCAGGTGCACCCGCCGGGTGAGAAGTTTTAAAAGTTAACCCCATAAGTTCCTGTCCCCACTTCTTTGTAAAAGATCGCCAGGGAGGAAAGCCTAAACAACAGCTAGGTTTTTCATGTGGTTGTCGTAAAACCAGGTAGAAAAAACTCCTAAAACGTATGTCCACAAGGACGCCGTTTTATATGGATGGGTACAGCCATCCCGCCGGGAATCAAAGGAGGCCTGAAACCAGGCACCCACAGAGACGCAGTCCTGGAGAGCCACAGACACCCCACCCGCCGGGGATACAAGCCAGTGTTAACAACCACGTGTGGCCCAACACTGCTCTCGGCCAGGATTTTTTCACGGTGAAACCGAGAAAAAACCCGCCGGAAGGAAACCCACCCTGAACAGACACCATCTGAACAACACACGACACGAGGATAGCCACGCACGACTAACCCAAGGTCACACCATAATCCGTGGAATTAGCCAATACACAACTAAACCAGGAAACAATTATAGTCCGAGGAATTAGCCAATACACAACTAAAACCCGGATACACATGACACAGTAGGGCATATTTATAAATAATAAATAATAACACTAGTACATGTGGCAAAGCTACGAGCGGCTGGCTAGGCCTAGGCAGACGGCATAATAACAGTTGAAATATACACACACACTGGAAATATCACAACCGGAACCACCGCCAACACACCACCGTAGCAACAACTTCCAACCCAGGGAAGACTGACTCGGGACCCAGAAAAAACTTCACTAAGTGAAGAAAAATACGCTGGGAACGTCAGAAAACACAGCTTACCTCATCAGAAAGATAAAAGGCAGCAATAATTAACGCGTAGTGAAAGCCGCCTGCATCACAAACTAACTCAACTGTGAAAAAGTTCACATGTCCACAACGTGACCACGAGGGTACATCCGAAATAGATGCCCCATACACTCGACCCAAAATACACTGCACTGCGGGCAACCAGCCCAGGACACTCCTGCTACGCCTATCCTAACCTTACTCGATACATCCTGGAGTAAACAAATGAGAAAAAACTCACTAGGGACGCAACGAATGCGGAACCAGCGGAGCGTGGGGAGGCACGTCCGGGCGGGCTGAGCGCAGAGCAGAGAAGGAAGAATGACGCCTGAATCAGCGTCTGGTCAGAAATCCACACAAGTACATCCACGATATGATGGAAAGCTTATTGGATAGTTATTCTTATTTTCTTTTTGTTTTTATTTTTTACGAAGTTTTTTTCGTAGTGAGAACCCAATTCATAATGACTGAAGCCATGAGTGAGGTCGCGTGCGCTCATGATGAAGGCTCCTCAGTTTTTAAATGCTCTGCGCGGTAGATTCAAAACTACGGCGGATTAGTGTTTGAAGAGGATGCCTTATGTAATAGGCATGTTCGTCAATGATGGAGGGGCCACTAATAAATATTAGGTTTTCCTTCTTCCCTTCGGGACTCAAACCTATAATTAGGCATAAGTAGGAGAGAGGGGGGTGGATGTAGGAATAGGTCTTTACACCATACCCGAAAGAGGATTTATGGAGCCCCATCTTAACCCCTCCAACCCGGATGGGCTCTTGAACGCCCATAACAACCTCGGCCCGCGCAACCCGGAAGGGCTCTTGAACGCCCATTGCTTGCATGCGTGCTTTCGAATGCCGCGCGTACATTTTCGGTATCGTGGGACGGTAGGTGGCGCCACCAGGCGTAAACTCCGCCACAGCAACAGTATCTACCCCGACGCCATCATGGACAGTACGCCAAATAGTGATTCCGCTGTGTCCGATACCGTGCTTCCTACGACGCCCTTGCTTGTTCGTCGCGCCTTACCCCGACGCCATCGCCTAAATGTGTTATCTCCCGGAGGTATTGAGACGACATTGAGACTTTATGAGCGAGCTGATGCCAAGCATAATGTTGATGATGAAGTCAGTGACGACTCCAGTAATTATAAGTCGAGTGATAAAGAAGAACGCTAGTAGGAACGCTAAAAGCAGTAACAAGAAATAGGGTGGTCAGTATGGAAGTGAAGAAGTCCTTGCATGACAGTGTGGTAATCCCGACACTGACTTACGGAAGCGAAGCATGGACGTTGGTTGAGAGACTCAGACCAAGAGTGAGAGCAGTGGAAATGAATTACTTAAGGAGTGCGTGCGGAGTTACATGGAGGGATAGACAGACTAATGAGGAAGTAAGAAGGAGGTGTGGTGTGGAGGTAGATGTGCTGGAAAGTGTGAAAAGGAACAACTTGAGATGGTTCGGCCATATGGAACGTATGGAAAGCGAGAGAATGACTAAGAGGGTGTATGAGAGCGAGGTGGAGGGACAGAGGGGGAGAGGTAGACCGAATATGAGGTGGAAGGATGGAGTGAGGAAGTACATGAACGAAGGTGGTGCTGGTTGGGGGGAGGGGCGTCGACTGACTGGGGACAGAGGTGCATGGGGGCGGTTCGTTCGTGGCCACCCCTTCGGGGATCACGGCGTCAGGCAATAGATAGATAGATAGATAGATAAAGAAGAGCAATTCCTGGGATTTGCGAGAGAACATGACAGTGATGAGAGTGATGAAGGTGATGTACCAGTTGTTGAGGAAGCTGGTTTACCTAAAGACAGTGAACTTGAGAGAGTGAGCGAGTGGGAGAGTTCAAGGTCACTCACCAAATTAGGCTTAACCCTTATTTAGCGGCGAGCAACATAAGTCGAGTTAAATAAAGCTGGACTATGTGGCGGCGCTCGACATAGGTCGAGTGGCAATTTCAGCACGTAATGTGGCTGAGAGAGAGAGACAAGTGGTGGCAGGAGACTAGCGAGCGTATGACTGCTCCAGACCACCGCGGCGAACCTACTGACACAAATCTCAGCTCCCTCCTCCCTCTCTCACTCGCTACATACTCAATTATGTACTGAAAGTACCGAATTACCTGCTTTTTGCACTCGCGTTGCACGGTTATTGCAAGAAAACTATCCATCATACAAGGATCGTTATGGTGTCATTCGAAAGCTCTGTTTATGCCCTTTCAGGGATAGGTACTTGTTTTACGTTCTGGGTCTTATTTAGGCATGAAAATGATCACGTAAACAGCCCTATTTTGGCTAAAAACACCCCGCTGTGCGGTACACATAAATAAACCGCATAGGCCGCTCGTAAGGTGTTAAGTGACACGACGCCAAGCCCTTCCCCAGGTAAATCGCCTTTCAAGCTACATTTGTATAAGCAGAAAATACTTGAGAAGGCGGCCGCGGCAGCTAGGGAACAAGCAAAACTACTTGGTGAGGATGAGGCTGTGAGTGAGGGTCAGCGTGGTGACCCTTCTCGTCCGCCATTGTCTCCCTTATCTACCCACGCCACCCAAGATGACCCGGATGCCCCGCATTCTTCCACACCACCCCCACCATTGCCAAGGGTTGAGGACCCCACACTTTCGGCCTATTTGCCTCCTAGGTCCCCCGACAGGAGACATACTGCTGCCGAAAAGGGGAAAGGTAGGAAATATACCAAGAAAATTAAGAAAAGTAAGAGAGTTTTGTTCGAGGCTCCCGCGGCGTCCACCCCGGCCGGCCCCAGCCATACGTCCCCACAACTTTCCCCACGGTCCTCCCCACCTCTCCCGCCTTCAACATGTCTTCCTGAAGAAGTCTTTGAGCTCGCATCACCAATACCTGGCCCTAGTGACAGTGAAACATTGCTTTCTGTCACTCGTCGCAGGCCAAGGAGCCCGGGACCTCGGGGGGACACAGCCTCACCTGCCACTCCTTCCCCACCTCGCCCACCCGCACGCCGCCCACGCATCACTGGTTCCCCGCCAGATTATGTGGGGGCCACTGATGATGAAGGGCACCTCTCTCAAGACTCTGGCCATGATTACATAGGTCCACCGTCAGGGCAAGATGACCACTCTGACGATGACTATATGGACATCGACGACCCTCGACCCATCCGCTTGGCCCGGCGTCGTGCTGCCCGTCGTGCTGCCCACCGCCCTGGCCGCCGCCCTCGCCGCCCTAGGGCGCGCGCCTCCCGAGTTGGCCGTGGGCGTGCTGGGCCACCAGCTGGAGCTCCTCGTCAGCGTAGACAAGACCCATTCTACGTTTTTCAGTGGCAAGACGTAGTTGATGAGGATGCATACAACCCTGATGTGCCAGCTTTTGATGAGGTACTGGAGGGTTCAGGCGTTACCCCCAATTTTCCTGCAGGCCCCAATGCTCCACCACACGAACTGTTTGAGGCCTTCTTTGATGAGGAGGTGGTAGGCTATGTTGTCAAAGAGACAAATAAGCAGCACCAATTCCAGGTCCACTTTTTGGGAAAGGTGACCAAGGGCCACATGAGGCAGTGGACCCCAGTGACTCATAAAGAGTTCATGGTGTTCCTGGCACTCACCATGCTAATGCCTCATGTCAAGAAGCATAGGTTGCCTGACTATTGGATCACCAATGATCTGATATCCACCCCTGCCTTCGGGAAATATATGTCTCGCGACCGGTACCTTGATATCCTCGCAGCGCTCCATCTTGTCACCAACCTTGACGTCCACCTCCCAGACAAGCTGTGGAAGATTAGGACGTTGTATGAGATGATGCGAGAACGCTTCACCTCCTACTTCAAGCCCTTCCGCAAGGTCGTCATTGACGAGTCTCTTGTGCTGTTCCGGGGAAAACTCAGCTTCCGGCAGTACATCCCCTCAAAAAGACATCGCTTTGGCATAAAATTCTTTGTGCTGTGCGACTGCCAAACTGGCTATGTCCTGGACTTCCGGGTCTACAGCGGGAAGGAAGGGGACTTGCTTGTGGACCCCCTCATTGGCTTTGGCGGAGCAGTGGTGCAAGCCATGATGGACCGCTACTTTCATAAGAATCACGTCCTCTACACGGACAATTATTACACGTCCCCCACTCTCTCACAGTACCTGCATGAGCGCAAGACGGGGACTGTAGGCACAGTACGAGGGAAAAGGAAGGGCATGCCACCTTTCCCTCCAAAGACCAAAAAAGGTGATGTGTTCAAGAAGAAGTCGGGGCCCATTCTGGCTATCCACTGGCACGACCAGCGGAAGGTCAACCTCCTGACCACCATCCACAAGGGGGAAATGGTGGAGACTGGCAAGGTGGATCGCCGCACCCAGGCCAGGGTGACCAAGCCCGATGCTGTCCTGGACTACAACATCAACATGAGGCTGGTGGACAAGTCCGACATGCAGATAGGCTTCATTGACTGCCTGCGTACCTCGTGCAGATGGTACAAAAAGTTCTTTCTGCATATGGTGGACATGTCAGTTCTGAATGCCTACAACATATACAAGCTTCGGAATGTGAACACACCCATGAAGTTCAATAGCCTGCGGAGGTTCCAAAAGCAGGTGTTGACGGAGCTCCTGGAGAAGTATGCTATGCCACAGAGGGCAGTGGCACATCCTGGGCCCGCCGTTATTGACCGCTTGCAGTCTGCTCAATACTTGACTAGGCACAGGCTTGGTTCCCTGCCTCAGAATGAATCCGGAAGAACACAGCAGAAGCGGTGCCATGTCTGCTACAACAGCAGGGTGAAGCCGAGGTCAGGTAAAAAGTCAACCCTGGAGTGTGTGGAGTGCAAGGTGGCACTCTGTGCTGTAGATTGCTTCTTTGATTACCACTCCAAGCTGGAGTTCTAATAATCATACTGAAATTGCCAAATAAAATGACAATATGTACACTATAATTATATATAGGCAAAAAGTGGAAGAAAACCAATGTATTGTAATACAAAAGTCATGTATTATGAGAACATTGATACAAATACAATTACACCATAATAATATGTGAAAGTGACACATATGTATATACCAAGTGACATTCATATGATTAGAACCTATAGAAATATATAAATCAGTGAAAAAGACACAATAAATTGTATATAAAACGTTTACAAATCATATAACTAAGTGAAAGTGACACAAGACCTAATATTTGATGGCCAAAGTATAATAAACACCTGTGATAACGAATAATCAGTGCCTAATACAACAATAACCTACCTCAATTACTAATAAAATGTACGGTATCGAGTGAAAATGAGCATTATCAGTGACAGTGACACTCTCTAAAGCATATTTGTCAAAGTGAAAGTGACACAAGACCTAATATTTGATGGCCAAAGTATAATAAACACCTGTGATAACGAATAATCAGTGCCTAATACAACAATAACCTACCTCAATTACTAATAAAATGTACGGTATCGAGTGAAAATGAGCATTATCAGTGACAGTGACACTCTCTAAAGCATATTTGTCAAAGTGAAAGTGACACAAGACCTAATATTTGATGGCCAAAGTATAATAAACACCTGTGATAACGAATAATCAGTGCCTAATACAACAATAACCTACCTCAATTACTAATAAAATGTACGGTATCGAGTGAAAATGAGCATTATCAGTGACAGTGACACTCTCTAAAGCATATTTGTCAAAGTGAAAGTGACACAAGACCTAATATTTGATGGCCAAAGTATAATAAACACCTGTGATAACGAATAATCAGTGCCTAATACAACAATAAGCTACCTCAATTACTAATAAAATGTACGGTATCGAGTGAAAATTAGCAATATCAGTGACAGTGATACCCTAATAAACATATTTTATATAATTGGCCTCAAAATAACTAGAAAATATCAAATAAACATCACATTCTCAATATCAAACACTAAAATCGTCTAAGGGAGATAAATACTTTGGCGCGGCGAGCGGCTAGGTGCGTCGTAGCCATGGCCGAGGCGACGCGTCCGAACGCGGGAAGAATTTGCCGCCGAAAAGCACTCGTCTTCCCGCGCTCACCATTATGCAACCAGAGGGGCTAGAGACCTCTACTCAACGCCATTCGACAGAGGAAGGTTTGTGGAACATTATTCTTTTTTATTCACAACATTACATGACATATTCATTGACTTACAGAGTAGTTAACATAGGCCAAAGATCGTCAAAACACCCGGTACCGGAGCACAGTCGTAAGCTATAGCCCCCGGGGCTGGAGGGTTAAAGGTGGTGGGGCGTCCGAAATTAAAATTAATTTATAATGTATTTAAAGAGATGTTTAGATCTCCAGTAATCAACCTGACTACTCCTTTGTCAAAACTAATCTTCAATATTAGAGAACAAATCAAAAATAGATATTGAATTGCGACCCCTTGCAACTAGTACTCACGTGAGGATGTGACGTACGCCCAGGCAAACATTTGGGAAGTAAACATCAGCAAGTATAGCAAAAATGGTGAATAGGTGTGCTGTTTTCGGGTGTAGCAACATCCCTGGACCAAACATAGCACTACACAAGTTTCCAAGTGATCCATACCATTGTAACAAATGGGTGAAGTTTATACAAAGAACCAGAGTGTGGGAGGCAAATCCCAAAACAAGCTTCATATGCAATGGACATTTTCGTGATGAATGCTTTGACAATAAAGTGCAGTGGAGTATGGGTATGGCTAGATGCACCCGCTGATTGCCTATAACCCTATACGGACTGGGGTCTTGTCACGCCCAGTGCCAGGTCCGTATATATACGGACTCGCCGAAAAAAAATTGTAGCAGCGAAACGACTGCACCTATAGCTTTCATATTTCTACCACATGGTACCTTACCCATCTGGCGTCTTGCCATCACCACCCCAACCCCCTCCCCCAATCCACTCGCCGACCATGGATCGCCGCATCAGGCCATCACAAAGGAAAACAATGAAAATATGTGGCGGCGAAACGACTGCACCAATTGGTTCCATATTTGTGTGACAAGTCCCCTACCCTTCTGTCTTCCCCCCACCACAACCCCAACTTCCTCCCACCACCCACTTCCAGCCTATCCGTAGATCATCATATAAAAAAATAAAAATCCGTGGTGGCGAAACTACCTCACCAATCGGCTCCATATTTGTAACACGAGTCAATTACCCTTCTACCTTCCCCCCACCATCCCCCAAACCACCCTCCCACCCATACGTGCTTGCCAATTTCAGGAGTCAGGAGAGTGGATAATATGGGCTAACTTAAGCCTAGCCCAAATTATACAGTCAGTGTCGATGGATATGGCCTAACCTAAGCTAAAGAAATTTATTGGCTGAAATTCAACTACTAGCAACTAGGCTAAAAAAAAAAATAAAAAAAAAAAATAGATCGCCGCGGTTTAAGTTCCCGTCTATTTTTACGGCGAGTTTTTCTGTTATTTGCACCCTGTTGGCAATGTATATGATGATGACAATAAGTCATGGAGGCGTGAGGGGCGGGCTTTCATTATTGTATCCAAATGCAGTCAAAATAGACGGGGACATGATCGCTAGCGTCCGCCGCGGCTCCGAGTAGTGTAAACAAGGCGGGCGGTAATCACAGCTGCGTCTCCCTCCTCTCCTGCTGGATCTCGTCCTACAGGTTCATACATATAAGCCTGGACACCACCAATATTCATCACTTGAGGTTCTTTGCCATAATCACGGTTATCACCCTCAGTATTGGCAAACGAATCGGAACTACTGTCACTATCCTCCATTTCCACCTGTCAGAAGAGCTTGTTGTGCTCCTGGGCATACGTCATCAGAGCGCTTAAACTCCGAATCCAGAAAAGTGTCACCCATATCCTATTTTGGCCATTATATAAATAATTAAGCCATTGTAGCAGAAAATATTGCACCAAAAGTTATAGTGCACACTGCCGGTAATGATTGTGGAGGAAAATAATAGCATGCACACCCACCTTTAACAATTTTACCAACACACCTAAACTTAGTTAGATGCTGAAATAGCTTCCTGAAAATATGCCCTGGCCGAGAATTGAACTCGGGACCCTTGGGTTATGAGGCAAACACTGCCAGTTAGACCAAGAAAGATATCTCACTTGGCCTGGTCGGCTCAAGTTATTTCCTCATCTGGTTCTGTTTAGGCTAACCTATTTTTACTGACTTTACATGGAGAAGGAGGAATAGCACCGGAATTATCCAAGGTGGAGTTTCTAGCAAAAGTTTGAGCGAAGAGTTCAGCTTTGTCAGAGGAAGAAGTGATGGTTGTGCCATCAGAGTGGAAAAGGGGAGGGGAAAGATGAGGAAGAGAAATTGTTGGAGAGGTTTTTGGCTAGATGCTATAGAGCTTGGGAAGAGCTAGAGTTGGATAGTTCAGTGCATTTATTATTGATGAAAGAGTGCTTGGCAAGTCAAAGAACAGATTTAACCCATCATCTCCAGACATCACCTTTTGCTCCCCAGAACTCGCCCCCACAACATCCTGGAGGGTGGTCAGAACCTTAGGCTCTGACCACCTCCCGATCATTATCATCACCAAAACCAGACTCACACACATACACTAATTATAAAAGAGCTAACTGGGAAGCATTCACAAATGAGACAGAACAACACTTCACAACTCTAAACAGTGCACCCATCACTAACATCAACAATGCTGTACATGGAGAAGAGACAGGTTAGGAAAGCTAGGAGGAGGAGTGTTGATCATGGTAGATAATAAAATTACTGCTAAAGAATTAAAACTTGGTGATAGCATTGCTGAAGTGGTAGCAGTTGAAATTGAGGATAATGATAGGTCAAAATTGGACATTGTATCAGTTTATTTACCTCCTAAGACTAAATCTTGGAGCAACGATGAATATAATGAATTAATTTTGGAAACCTTGCGTATGTTAGAAATTATTTGTAAAAGGAAAAATAGGCTTATTCTTGCAGGGGACTTTAATTGCGGGGAGGTGGATTGGGAATGTTTGGATGCGGGTTCAAATGAAAATACTTGGGGTAGCAAATTTCATGAACTAACAATGGGGTATCTATTAACACAACACGTTATGGAAAATACAAGATTTAGAGGAGGTGATGAACCATCAAGACTCGACTTATTATTCACCAAAGACCCCCAAGAAATAAAGAACCTAACATATTTGAGTCCCATGGGAAAAAGCGATCATGCTGTGATTGAATTTGAATTGACAGTGGAATTTCTGGAAGGCAGAGAGGAGGAACATAGGGAATATAGACTAAATTATAGTAAGGCGGATTATGAATCATTACGAGGATACTTTGCAAATATAGATTGGTCATTTATTGAGCAAGAACAGAATATTCAGGTAAAATACACCATGTTACTAGACATTTACAGGGAGGGGGTAGATAAATATGTACCAACATTTAAGGATAGAAAGCTGGCTAAGGAGAAAGAGTGGTTTAACATGCGATGTCACATTGCCCAGAACAAAAAGGACTCTGCATGGAATAAAGTGAGAAGGAGACACACTGAGGAAAAATGGAATGAGTATAAGAATGCTAGAAACAACTATGTCAAGACTATAAGAGAGGAGAAAAAGAACTTTGAAAAAGATATAGTAAACAAATGTAATAAAGAACCCAAACTGTTCTATAGTTATATCAACGGCAAAACAAAAATAAAGGACAAAATAACAAAGCTTAGGGTAGAGGGTCAATTATATGAAGACACAGTGGGTATGTGTGAAATTATGAATGATACATTAACATCCGTGTTTGTGGAGGAGGATGACTATGTAGAACCTGTGGTGGAATTGAACGAGATACAGGGACTAGAGTCGATAGAAGTCAACAAGGATGAACTAAAATCATTGTTGGAAGAATTGGACGTGAGAAAATCTATGGGCCCAGATAACATTGCTGGATGGGTATTAAGAGAATGTTCTGAACAACTAGTGAGACCTATTTTTAATATTGTTCAACACTCATTAAACAAGGGGGAACTTCCCTTAGAATGGAAACAAGCAAATATAACTCCAATATATAAAAGTGGAAATAAAGAAGACCCGCTAAATTATCGACCGGTATCCTTAACGAGTGTTATATGAAAGCTTTGTGAAAAGATTATTAGAAAAAGATGGGTGGGTATGTTGGAGGAGAGGGAAATAATTTCAAGCAAGCAGTTCGGGTTCAGAAAAGGTCATTCGTGTACCACAAATTTGTTGAGTTACTATGATAGGGTAATTGACATTGTACAAGGGAGGGAGGGGTGGGTAGATTGTATTTACTTAGATTTCAAGAAGGCATTTGATAAGGTGCCTCATAAGAGATTGTTGTGGAAGCTCAGGACTGTGGGGCGGGTTGAGGGAGTATTATTAAAGTGGATGGAAAACTATTTAATTGGGAGGGAAATGCGAACAGTAATAAAAGGAAAGTTCTCCTCGTGGAAAAGGGTAAAAAGCGGAGTGCCTCAAGGATCGGTGTTGGCCCCAATCATGTTTTTGGTTTTCATCAACGACCTTCAAATGGGAATAGGCTCATATATATCTATGTTTGCTGATGATGCAAAATTAATGAAGCATATTACAAGTAGGAGTAGTTGTGAAGAATTACAGAGAGACCTAGATAAGTTATATGAGTTGAGTCAAACTTGGAAAATGGAATTCAACACGAGTAAGTGTCAGGTTCTTGAGATGGGAAAAAGTAAATATAGACCTTCTTGGGGATATAAAATAGGAGATGAAATAATTAGTAAAGCTGTGAAAGCAAAAGACCTAGGGGTAGTTGTGGCAGACAGCTTGTCACCTGAACAGCATATAAATAAAATAACTGGTGAAACCTATGCAGTGTTGACTAACATGAGAATAGCTCTGAATTATTTAGATGAAGAGATGTTAGCAAAAATAATAGGGACAATAATACGACCAAGACTGGAGTATGCAGCAGTGGTGTGGTCTCCACACCTTATAAAACATAATAAAAAACTGGAAAGAGTTCAGAGAGTTGCCACTAAGATGATAGCTAGCCTTAGAGACCTGCCTTATGAGGAGAGATTGGAGAGGCTAAAGCTGCCAACGCTGAGGGAGAGGAGAGAGAGAGGTGACATGATCATGATGTTTAAGTGTGTGAAAGGTTTTGAGAAGATCGACAAGGGAGATTTTGTGGTGAGGGACGAGGGAAGAACCAGGGGTCATGATTGTAAGTTGAGGAAAGTTATATGTAAGTCTGATGTAAGAAAGTTCAGCTTCCCGTATAGAAGCATTGAGTGTTGGAATAAGTTGGATGGGGAGGTGGTGGGAGCAAGAAATATCCAAACTTTTAAAGCAAAATTGGATAAATGTAGAGAGAGAGACAGGACAACACGAGCTTAGGCTCAAATCCTGTATACTACAATTAGGTGAGTACAATTAGGTGAGTACACACACTCAATAAAACTATCCAAAACGCTGACAAGAAACACATTCCAAGAGGTAAAAAAAGACACAACCCAAACTTCACACCAGAAATTCAAAACTCATCAGACAATGCGACATACTGAAACACTCCCCAGCACCCCACACAACAGATCCAAGCACTCAACACCCAGACTAACAACAAAATACAAGAACAACAAAAACTAAATTGGAATAACTTCCTACAAATACTTGATCACAAAACAAACTCCAAAAAACTCTACAAAACACTAAACAGCATCACACTTTCCAACAGCAACATAACACAATCACAACAATAGACTCTACTCCTTCATGTAAACAACAAGCAAACACTCTCATCAATCACTTCTCACATGTCAGCCACCTAAAACCTCACAAAGATGACCGACGTGTCATCCGACGTACGAGACAATTCCCCACAGACCCTGACTATACACCCTTCACCAATCACCAGACAAAACATATCATCAACAATCTCAAGCATTCACCCACCTGTGGCCTAGACAACATAAGCAACATACACCTCAGACACCTGGGACCACAAGGCATACAAGCACTCACTAATATATCAAACTAACAACAGAACAGTTATTCACACAACACAATACCAGACATTTGGAAACATGGTATCATCATCACATTCCCCAAACCCAACAAAGACCCCACGCTTTCCTCCTCGCACCGCCCCATCACACTCCTTTGCACCCCCTCCAAAGTCATAGAACGCCTAGTATTACAACT
Source organism: Paralithodes platypus (assembly GCA_032716605.1). Taxonomy (NCBI): domain Eukaryota; kingdom Metazoa; phylum Arthropoda; class Malacostraca; order Decapoda; family Lithodidae; genus Paralithodes; species Paralithodes platypus. Next base: position 17,355,039 of record CM064514.1, read on the forward strand.
ACTTACACCCGACCTACCCCTAGCTCCAACACAACATGACTTTAGGCCACTGCACTCCACAAACACACTTCTTACAGACCTTACACAAAGAGCTTTTGATGGCATCAACTCAGCTAGACCACCACACAGATCACTACTAGCCACACTCGACATTAGTAAAGCCTTCGATGCCATCCCCCGCCACAACCTAACAAACAAAATCTACAACACAAACATGCACAACACAAAAAGATGGCTGGCCAACTTCCTAGCAGGCAGATGTGCACACATATCTTTTGCCGGTCAGACATCTAGAATCAGAAACTTTCCAAACGGAGTCCCACAAGGATCCGTCCTATCGCCCGCACCCTTCAATCTGTACATGCACGATATAACTACACCCAATACGCCCCAAATAAACTTAGCCTCCTATGCAGATGACATAACACTCACATGCACACACCAAGACCCAAAAAGAGCAACAGATCTCCTTCATCTCTATCTCAACACACTACATGGCTGGTGCACTACAAACAGACTTAATCTAGCCCCAGCCAAATCCACCGCAACCCTGCTCACAAGCTGGACAGGAGTACACGAATACATCCCTCAACTCACCATAAACAACACACAACTAACACACCCAAAATCCTAGGAGTAACATATGATACTCATATGACATTCAAACAGCACACCACAAACATTAAAAATAAACTGACACCCAAACTTAATGCCCTCAGGTCACTTGCTCACACAAAATTTGGACACAACAAAGAAACCACCACGACAGTGTATAAACAATACATAAGATCAGTGATGGAATACGCAAGCCCAGCCTGGGCTTCTAACCTAGCTGAAACACATCATAAGACCTTAAAGACTATTCAAAACAAAGCCCTAAAGATCATTACAGGCTGCACAGCGACTGCACCCACAGATCACCTACAACAAGAAACCAAAATCCTCAAAGTCAAAGACCATCTGGACATGAGAGGCACTCAATTCCTGGCAGCAGCCTCCACGAACAAGGACCACCCACTAAACTACATGGCAACATACCCACAGACACCAAGAAATATCAAAACAACACCCAGCACACGGTATCACACACAAATACAGTCAGTCCCCGTAATACACGTATCCTCAGTCCGCGTTTACCCTATTCTGCGCCGAGGGGTAAAACAGGTACTCAAAATCCCTAAAACACGTATTGACCCCACAAAACACGAATTACGGTTGAAGAGTGGTGTAAAAATGCTGTTTTTTGTATTCCGCGCCACCCCCCCTCCCTACTCCGCGCGCACACCCCTGGGCCCTCGGAGGCCTAGGCTTCCCCGGCCCCGCCACTGTCCCCGGATAAACCCATAGATTTCCCGATCGCAGTAGTGCCTTCACCAGTTTATTCTTCCTAGGCATTTTGAAGTTGTTGAAGGGTGTAGGAAGGCGGTTGTTACACAATAAATGGGTCAAGTCTCAGCGCACGGACACTTAAGGATATTGGGACTGAGAAGGAAGCGTACGTGTGGTTATGTGGTTATATGTGTGTGTGTGTGTGTGTGTGTGTGTGTGTGTGTGTGTGTGTGTGTGTGTGTGCTTCCTTCTCAGTCCCAATATCCTTAACCCCTTCAGACTCATATGACGCAGAGGTTGCCAGATTAGCAATAAGAAATAGAGTTCTCTCACTCTTATAATTACCTCTCCAAAATTAGTTTTCTGCCCACAGCTAACTCAAAGACAACTGCAGAGGTTGAAGTAACTAAACTAAAGGTTTCTAATTACCCCTGATGGTAACAAAGGTTTTAAAGTATCCCTAATAGGCTCAAAATCGCGTCATATGTCGGAGAGGGTTAAGTGTCCGTGCGCTGAGACTTGACCCATTTATTGTGTAATAACCGCCTTCCTACACCCTTCAACAACTTCAAAATGCCTAGGAAGAATAAACTGGTGAAGGCACTACTGCGATCGGGATATCTATGGGTTTATTCGGGGATGGGGACGGGGCCAGTGACAGTGGCGGAGCCGGGGAAGCCTAGGCCTAGGCTATATGAACTCTCCCTGTCGTGGGGGTCTGCCTCGGAGCCCCCACTCTTCTCACCTACTTATAGCATTTAATTTTAATGTAAGGAATGACTTATTTATGTTTCTATTATTGTGTATGCTTGGTTGTCCAATTAGTATTGATTTTTATCAAAAATTACCGTCAAATGTGTGTGGAAATGCGGGCTGCTGCCCATATGTATTTTTCTCCATAAGTTATGTTATCCCCAATGCGCGAATTCCCAATACACGTCGTGTAATGCCGCCCATATAGGCGCGGATTGGGGGGGCTGACTGTACTGTCCTCTCTCCCTCCCTGCCCACCCCGAACCAACTTCCAGAAGCACATCCATACTCATATCTCTTGCCGATCCATCCACTCACTCATACACAACACGCAGCTGCAAGCACGACCTCCTGAAATCCATCCTTCCGAATCCTCCCTTCTTCGCGAGGACAGAGTCCACCTAGCCAGGCTGAGATGCGGACACCATCCAGCACTCCTGAGCTATCAGAAGAGACTGGATGACTCCTTCGTCGACACCTGCCCGGGATGTAACACAGCACCCCATACCATTAAACACATCATAGAAGACTGCATTTCACACAACCATTTACACCAACAACACAATCTACACTCAATGAGAGCTCTGTGGGAAAGCCCGATCGTAGCCATGACCTTCCTCAGGGACTCGGGGCTGTTCGGCCAGACAGCTTAGGGAACAACAACAACAACAACAACAGATTTGGCTTGATTCCGGGCGAAAAGTTAGGAAGAATGAGATTCTTGAGTTTTAAGGCGTCGGTACTGTTTGAATGCTTCCTCCTTGTTGCGGACAGAAGTAGAACAAGCGTGAGTAAACCAAGATTTTTTTTGCATTAGTCTGACAGAAAGAAAATGGAATGTACACTTCCATGCCCGAGAGGATTACCTCGGTAATGCGTTCAGCACTCTCCGAGGGTCCTCGGCCACGGAAGCAGAAATAATTCCATGGAAGTACAGTAGGGTCCCGCATAAAACGAGTCTCGATTAAAACGACCGACCTAAAATATTAATATTTAATTTTCGATCAGAACGAATATGATCACATAAAACGAGTCCGCCGCCAAAGTGGGGCAAATCCGAGGAGTTTATATATAGAGCGCCGAAATATCGTACAAAACGTACAAAATATCGTACGCTTTCATATAGAACGCCGAAATATCGTACAAAACGTACGAAATATCGTACGCTCCTGACGGAAATTTACGCTTCCAGTGAATATTGACGATATTGGGCCACCAAAATGCTGTGTTCACATAAAACGAAATCGCATAAAATGCCCTCGTTTATCGACCATATACTCGTTTTATGTGAGACCCTACTGCCGAAGAGCCTCCCAGTCAGCAGCGCCAAAGTGCCACAAACACCGCCGGTTGGGAGGATCGGGTGGCCGTACTGGAAGGATAGGACAGCTAACGGATATAAATTTATGGTCGGAGGAGCTCAAAGGAGAGTAAAGATTGACAGTATAAGAAGGTTTAGAAGTCAGAAACAAGTCCAGAATGTTGGGGCGATCTCCGAAGCGATCCGGGATACGGGTGGGTTGCTGGACTAGCTGCTCTAGGTCATTTAGGATAGAAAAGACGAAGGCTTGTTCACCAGGTTGGTCAGTAGTAAGAGAGGAGAGCAATTGGCGGTGGTGAATGTTGAAATCTAAGATGAAGATTTTCGAGAAAGGAGAGATGGATAGAATGTGTTCCACTTTAGAGTTTAGATAGTCAAAGAATTTGGGAAAGTCAGTAGAGTTAGGGGAAAGATAGACAGCACATAAATATTTAGTATGAGAGTGACAAGATAGTTTGAGCCATAAAGTTGAGAATTCAGAGGAGTCAAAATTGGGAACATGAGAGCAAGTGAGATGTTGTGCACATATGCCCAACATCCGCCTTTGGCTTTGTAACTAGGATAGAGAAAGTAGGAGGATACAGAGAAGGACCTGCTGGCAGTTGCCTCAGACACCTGGGTTTCAGTGAGGAAAAGAAGATCAGGTTTAAAGGAGGAGAGATGGGGTTCATCTGAGTCAAAACTAGAGGAAAGGCCGCAAATATTGCAAAAGTTGATAGTAAGAGACAGGCCGTGGTCCAGAGCATTTAGAGGGGTCATCAGGGGAAGATCGGGCGGGTGTGGGAGTTTTTATGGTCCCCCCCTGGGGACTCCGAGGCTTGGTTTTCGTTTATCATCATATATATATATATATATATATATATATATATATATATATATATATATATATATATATATATATATACGGTATATATATATACCGGTATACAGTATATATTTTTTTTTTGCGGAAGGAGGAAGTGTGGTATGCATGTTAAGTGTAGTGAAGTAGATAGGAGGAGGTGTTTCTGAGAGCAGGCTGGACTACTCTCAGTGTAAGTGAGGCACAAAGGGAATCAGTAAGAGGCCAAGCAAATGAAACAGGAGTTCCAGCGACTCCTTATCAAATGCCTACAGCCTCTCCTGGGTATAGCCCTGTTCGATTGGTGCCTACAATTAATCTACCCCCATTTCCCCTATTAGTCGCCTTGTACGAAACGCAGTAAGATGCGTGTGGCATATTCTTTTTTTCCTCCACCATAAGATGAAGGCCCCCTTACCCCTTGGGGGGAGGAATTAGTTTATCAGTTGTTGGAAAGCTGTATGGCAGGGTGTTGATAGAGAGGATAATAATGGGTACGGAAGGTGCAATAGGAAAAGAGCAGTGCGGTTTTAGGAGGGGAAGAGGGTGTGTGGATCAGATTTTGCAGTAAGACAGCTACGTGAGAAGTATTTAGAGAAGTATAAGAAGATATTTTTGGCTTTTATGGATTTGGAAAAAGCATATGATTGTGTGGATCGAGAAGCAATGTGGATGGTGCTAAGGATTTACAAAATTGGAGGCAATTGGTTAAGAGCATATGATTGTGTGGATCGAGAAGCAATGTGGATGGTGCTAAAGATTTACAAAATTGGAGGCAATTGGTTAAGAGCAGTTAACAGTTTTTATGAAGAGAGAAGAGCGTGTGTTAAAGTAGGAAATAATGAGTTCAGTGAATGATTTTAGGTAAATGTAGGTCCGCGACAGGGTTGTGTAATGTCACCGTGGCTGTTTAATGTATATATGGGATGTTGTGAAAGAGGTGAAAATGATAACTATGGGTAGAGGATTGGGTTTAGCAGGAAAGAATGGTAGAGATTGGGAGTTGAACCAGTGGCTGCTTGTTGATGACACAGCGTTGTTGGCGGATTCTGAGGAGAAACTGTAGCGAGTAGTCAAAGAGTTTGGTGTGGTTTGTGGGAGGAGGCTATTGTTGAACATCAATAAAAATTAAAGTGATGGTGTGTAATAGAAGTGTTCGTGGTGCTTGTAGGGTGAATCTAGATGTGCAGCTGCATGAGGAAATACTGGAACAAGTGGAGTGTTTAAAATATCTAGGAGGAATGATAAGCAGAAATGGAGGTAAAACAGAGAGAATGGGCTGGAAAGAAAGTTTTTGGAGCAATGGGATGTATGTGGAAGGTGAGAAATCTTGGAATGAAAGCTAAAAGTGCAATGGATCAAGGGATAGTTGTACCAATGTTGATGTATGGGACAGAGACATGGGCTCTGAAGAAAAAGGAGAGAAGAAAGCTGGATGTGATGGAGATAAGTTAATTGAGGAGTATGTGTGGAGTGACTCGTAGAGATAGATTGAGGAATGAAGAGATACGTAGGAGAGCGGGGCAGCAGGAACATTTGTCGGCCAGAGTGGATAGAAGGGTGCTGTGCTGGTATGGACATGTTGAGTGAATGGAAGATGAAAAGCTTACAAAGAGAATATGTGAGTCAGATACAAGGGGAGGGGGAGGTGGAGGGGTAGGAAGACCTCCATTGAGATGGAGTTGTTGTTGTGTAGGACAAGCGTTCGAAGATAGAGGAATGACTATAGATCAGGCAAGAGAAATGGTTGTTGATGTTGCTGTTCCCCAGGCTGCCTGGCCGAACAGCCCCAAGGCCATAACCGAGCACCCCCACAGAGAAGTGGTAATAAATATGAGTGATTGGAGAATGCTTGTGAATAGTTGAGCGAAAACGCAGTCTTTTGGGAGAGGGGGTTAGACGCCAGCTGGTCTAGATAATAGTCCGTCAGGCGCATGACCCAGGGAGCTAGTGTATATGAAGGGTACGCTTGGATGCAGTGTGGGCGGGCACTGTGGTGTGCTCCGGAGACCAGAACTTCTCCGGGAGGTCGAGGTCCGGAGGAGTGCTGGAGTGCCCTTAGTGATCCCTGGTCTTTGGGTCTTCCCCTAAGCGACCTAGATGTGTGAAATTGTATTTTTTTTGTCCCTGTTTGGACTCTGCCTTGAGTCGGCCACCCTCAGCTATGGGGTATGTGCCTGAGTATATACATACACTATGTAATGGATGGAAAATGTTAGTGAATAGACAAGTGAAAATGTGATCGTTTGGGATAGGGGGTCGGGTGCCAGTTAGACTAGATAATAGTCTATCAGGCGCCTGGCCCGGGGAGCCAGTATATATGAAGGGTCATGCCTGGATGTGTGGTGGGCGGGCACTGTGTGTGAGCATGCCGAGACCGGAACTTCTCCAGGAGGTCAGGGGCCGGGGGAGTGCTTGAGTGCCCTTAGTGATCCCTGGTCTCTGGGTCTTCTCCTGGGCGACCTACAGTAGATGTGTGTGATTTTTTTTTTTTTTTTTTTGTCCCTGTTCAGGCTGTCTCAAGTCAGCCACCCCCAGCTATGGGGAATGTGCCTGAGTATATAATTATATACATACAGTACTATGTAATAGTAAATATATACAAAGGAAAAGATAGATAGAGGAAATTATAGGGGCCTGAAAATGCTTGACCAAATCATGAAGGTCTGTCAGAGAGTCTTTGAGGGTTTGATCAGGCAAAGCATCTCCATTGATGATATGCAGTTTGGTTTTATGCCAGGACAGGGTTTTTTTTTTTTTTTTTTTTTTCTATATTCCAACTTACTTCCTCTCGGGCATAGGCTGAGAGCCTTAACATTCACCGCTTTACAATGAACAGTGAAGCCCGTGAGGTCTTGTTCCAGTCTAGGGAGTGAGACATGTGAAGCACGTAGAGCACAACGAGCACCTGCCATCTTGCCTTCACATGAGGCACGGTGCTCACTCATGGCCCGAAACGACCCCATCCCTGAAGCCATCTCGTTCCCGTGCTTCACTGTCTCACCCGCTACACTCGGACTCTCACACTTACACACACACAACCGATGCTATCTTCATAGTCAGGCAGATACAGGAAAGATACTTATTAAAAGGCAGGGATCTTTACTTTGTGTTTGTAGACCTGGAGAAGGCCTTTGACAGGGTGCCTAGAGATGTTGTGCAGTGGGCTATGAGGAAACTTGGTGTGGAAGAGTGGCTGGTGCGTGTGATAATGAAGATGTATGAGGATTCGCGAAGTGCGGAGAGGGTGAAGGATGTACTGAGTGATGAGTTCGCAGGCCGTGTTGGAGTCCATCAGGGTTCAGTGTTAAGCCCCCTCCTCTTTATTATGGTCCTGGAGGCACTGTCTAGAGTTTTTAGAGGCGGACTCCCGTTGGAACTGTTTTATGCAGACGATTTAGTCCTAATAGCTGACAGTATGCAAGATGCTGAGGCCAAATTCAGAGAATGGAGAGAGGGCATGGCGAGCAAGGGTTTAAGAGTCAATATTAACAAAACCAAGGCTATGCATTGTAGATTGAGATGAGGCAATGTGGAAAAGAGCGGTGCATACCCATGTGCAGTGTGTGGAAAGTGTGTGGGCGTTAACGCGATTCAATGTAACATCTGTCGACGCTGGGTGCACCATGGGAATAAGCGCTGTAGTAGAATAAAGGGACCCCTGCCGAAGGATAAGTCAGAAATAGAGAAATTTGAGTGCGTAGTGTGCAAAGGCGAGCTTGTGTTAACTGATGATCCTGTGGCTGTGAATTTTGGAAATGAATCATTGGAGCTGGTGAACAAGTTTTGTTACCTAGGAGATACCATCTCTGCCGGTGGTGGGGCCGAGGCTGCCACTGTCGCTAGAATTAGATGTGGCTGGGGGAAGTTCAGAGAACTGCTGCCAATCCTGACCATGAAAAGAATGCCTCTCCCTCTGAAGGGAAAGGTGTATGCCTCATGTATTAGAAGTGCAATGAAGTATGCCTCAGAAACATGGGCCGTTAAAGTAGAGGATGTCAACAGAATGGAACGTAATGAGATGAGAATGGTGAGATGGATGTGTGGGGCCAGGCTACAGGATAGAATAACAAATGTTGAGCTAAGGAGACGTTTAGGTATAAAGAGTATTAGCGAGGTGATGCGTACAAGTAGACTGGGATGGTATGGACATGTGGAGAGAATGGATGCACAAAATTGGGTGAAAAAATGCAGGTCTGTGATTGTGGAGGGAGCTGCACCAAGGGGTGGACCGAGGAAGACCTGGGATCAGACTATACGTCTATCTATCTATCTATTGCCTGACGCCGTGATCCCCGAAGGGGTGGCCACGAACGAACCGCCCCCATGCACCTCTGTCCCCAGTCAGTCGACGCCCCTCCCCCCAACCAGCACCGCCTTCGTTCATGTAGTTCCTCACTCCATCCTTCCACCTCATATTCGGTCTACCTCTCCCCCTCTGTCCCTCCACCTCGCTCTCGTACACCCTCTTAGTCATTCTCTCGCTTTCCATATGGCCGAACCATCTCAAGTTGTTCCTTTTCACACTTTCCAGCACATCTACCTCCACACCACACCTCCTTCTTACTTCCTCATTAGTCTGTCTATCCCTCCATGTAACTCCGCACGCACTCCTTAAGTAATTCATTTCCACTGCTCTCACTCTTGATCTGAGTCTCTCAACCAACGTCCATGCTTCGCTTCCGTAAGTCAGTGTCGGGATTACCACACTGTCATGCAAGGACTTCTTCACTTCCATACTGACCACCCTATTTCTTGTTACTGCTTTTAGCGTTCCTACAACCCTCTTCCCCTGTTGTACCCTCTCCCGCACCTCTTCATCCATAGTCCCATCTTTACTCAACACACTGCCCAGATACTTAAAAGAGTTGACGATCTCCATAGCCTGACCGTTCAGCTTCACCTCACACTCTGTGACTTCACCCCTTTCGAAGACCATAACCTTGCTCTTCCCCGTATTTACCTTCAAATTCCGTTTTTCGCACACTGTTCCAAACTCATTTACCAGACCCTGCAACTCCCATTCATTATCACTCATCAGAACTGTATCATCCGCAAACAGCAGTATAGGTAGCTTCCACTCAATTCCCTCCCTTTTCAGCGATACACCAACATCCACTGCTCTTGATAGTATTTCTTTCATAACTCCATCCATATATACAGTAAACAACCACGGGGACATCACACACCCCTGTTTCAAACCAACATTCAGGTCAAAGAACTCGCTCTGCTCACTCTCCACACGTACTGCCGCCTTTGCACCCTCATACATGCTCTTCACTGCTTTCAGCAACTTGCCCTCTACTCCGTATATTCTAAGTACTTTCCACAAACCTTCTCTATCCACTCTATCATAGGCCTTCTCTAAGTCCATAAAGGCAACATACACCTTTTGTTTCTTCTCCAGATACTTCTCCACAACACAATTCAGGGTAAAAATCTGATCTACACATCCTCTTCCCTTCCTAAAACCTCCCTGCTCGTCGCCTATCCATTTCTCCGTTCTCACTCTCACTCTCTCAATCACTACCCTACTGTATACCTTCCCTACTACGCTTAGAAGACATATTCCTCGGTGGTTACCACACACTCCTCTTTCCCCTTTGCCCTTATATAGGGGGACTATTATGCCAGTCTTCCAGTCATCGGGTGCACTCCCCTTCTCCCATGCTAGTTTGCACATTTTCCATACCCATTCTATCACTATCTCACCACCATACCTCAACATTTCCCCACACACTCCATCTGTTCCTGGTGCTTTCCCCAACTTCACTCTTTTCATGGCTTCCCACACTTCTGACCTCCTGATCCCCACCTCCTCCTCCACTACTTCTCTTCTTCTCCCTCCCATACCATATCCAGCTATGTTTGCTGGCTCTTCATTCCTTTCATTTAGCAACTCACTGAAGTACTCCCTCCATCTTTCGACTCTCTCTTGCTTCTCGGCTAGCATTCTCCCATTCTTATCTTTCACACCCTTACTGTTTCCCTTGCTACCTTCCCTAACTTTCTTGACTTCTTTCCAGAACAGTTTCTTACTCTCCCTCCATTTTACACTCAGATTCCTTCCAAATTCCTCATCTACTCTTCTCTTACTTTCCTTCACTACTCTCTTCACCACCCTCTTACTCTCCACGTACCTCGCTCGTTTCTGCCTCTCGGAATCTTCATTCCCTCTACTACCCAACCACTCTCTATAAGCTTTCTTCTTTTCTTCCACAGCTATTCTTACCTCTTCTGTCCACCATGCTGTACCTTTCACTCCCCTCCCTCTTCTCCTCACTCCACACACCTCCTCACATGCTGCACAGATCTCATCCTTAAACACCTTGCTCATCTCCTCCACTTCCTCCATAACTTCCAGGTCGAACCCACCTAGTCGTCTTTCCACTGCTCTCCTGTACTCCTCCCTGACTTCCTCCTCCTGCAACCTCTCCACCCTCCTCACCATTCCACCCTCCTCTCGCCTCCCTCCCGCTCTCCTCACCCACTTCTTTTGTATCCTAACCTTAGCTACCACTACATAATGATCAGACAGACCCCCTCCAATACCCCTATACACCCTAGCATCCATCACAGATTTCTTCATTCGTTCATCCACACATACATAATCAATCAATGACTTTCGTTCCACCACTGTCTTATCCTTCATCGTCAACATCCGTTTCCACGTGTACCTGTGGATCATTCTGTGTCGGAAGAAGGTGTTGGCTATCCACAGCCTCCTCCCCACACATACGTCCACAAGTGCACTACCATTCCCATTCACCTCTGATGGTACCCCCCACCCTCCCACCACTCCCTCAACTTTCCTATCACCCACCTTACCATTCATATCCCCAATCAGAAATATTCTTTCGTTCTTGTCAAACTTCTCCAGGCACGCCTCCACATTCATCCAGAACTCCTCTTTCTTTCTTTCAAGTATATCCTCTGTCGGGGCATACAATCACCCACGTTTGTATTCCTACTTTCATTCTCACCCACACAATCCTTGAACCCACAGACCCATACTCTCTTACACATTCCTTCCATTTGCTACTTACAAACAAACATGCACCTTCTCTCGCTGTTCCTTCACTCACTCCAGCACACACACCCATTCCACACTATACGTGCCGATCTCAAATCCAAGATCTTGACAAGTGAAGCAGCCCTTAACCCCTTCAGACTCATATGACGCAGAGGTTCCCAGATTAGCAATAAGAAATAGAGTTCTCTCACTCTTATAATTACCTCTCCAAAATTAGTTTTCTGCCCACAGCTAACTCAAAGACAACTGCAGAGGTTGAAGTAACTAAACTAAAGGTTTCTAAATACCCCTGATATTACAAAGGCTTTAAAGTATCCCTAATAGGCTCAAAATCGCGTCATATGTCGGAGAGGGTTAACAGGGTTGCCTGGTACGCCGCCATTAGGACAAGAAACTGAAACTGCACGTATGTGTGGAACAGTCAGTCTTAAAATGTTATGTATGTATGTATGTATGTAATGGTGGGCGGGCTTGCGGTGGTAAGGCTTTGCTGCATGTCTGCCTGCTGAGATCGGAACCTCTCCGGGTGGTCGGGGGCCGGGGGCGTGCTGGAGGGACCTTGGTGACCCTGGTCACTGGGTCTTCTGGATGACCTAGATGTGTGTGAATTTGTATTTTGTTTTTGTGTGTTCATTGTTTTCTGTTATGTTGTCCCTATTCGGGCTTTGTCTGGAGCATAAAAAAACTGTACTGCAAATATTCACCAGAGTTTTCCTTTGACCTTACAGAACATAGTATTACCTGTTGTAGGAATAGGTTTTTACACCATACCCGAAAGAGGATTTATGGAGCTCCGATCTTACTCTCAACCATCTTAATAATTTTACCAACACACCTAAACTTCGTTAGATGCTTAAATATCCTTCCGAAAATATGCCCTGGCCTAGAATTAAACCTGGGACCCTTGGGTTATGAGGCAAACACTCTGCCAGTTAGACCAAGAAAGATTTCTCACTTGGCCTGGTCGGCTCAAGTTATTTCCGCATCTGGTTCTGTTTACGCTAACCTATTTTTACTGACTTTACACTGTGAGATAGCCATACCCACCCTTTACCTTGAATGAATGAAATGTAGGTCGGATGTCGATCCTAAGTCAATTCTAGTCTCTTCAGCAACTGATTCTACAATTGACATGAATATTCTACACTACATAAACGGTCATGGTTATTCTACACTACGTACGTTATCAAGGTTATTTTACACTATGCAAACTGTCGAGGTTATTCTACACTACGTACGTTGTCAAGGTTATTCTACACTACGTACGTTGTCAAGGTTATTCTACACTACGTACGTTGTCAAGGTTATTCTACACTACGTACGTTGTCAAGGTTATTCTACACTACGTACGTTGTCAAGGTTATTCTACACTATGTACGTTGTCAAGGTTATTCTTCACTACGTACGTTGTCAAGGTTATTCTACACTATGTACGTTGTCAAGGTTATTCTACACTATGTACGTTGTCAAGGTTATTCTTCACTACGTACGTTGTCAAGGTTATTCTTCACTACGTACGTTGTCAAGGTTATTCTACACTACGTACGTTGTCAAGGTTATTCTACACTACGTACGTTGTCAAGGTTATTCTACACTACGTACGTTGTCAAGGTTATTCTACACTATGTACGTTGTCAAGGTTATTCTACACTACGTACGTTGTCAAGGTTATTCTACACTACGTACGTTGTCAAGGTTATTCTACACTATGTACGTTGTCAAGGTTATTCTTCACTACGTACGTTGTCAAGGTTATTCTACACTACGTACGTTGTCAAGGTTATTCTACACTATGTACGTTGTCACGGCTATTTTACACTACGTAAAATGTCAAGGTTATTCTACACTATGTACGTTGTCACGGCTATTTTACACTACGTAAAATGTCAAGGTTATTCTACACTATGTACGTTGTCACGGCTATTTTACACTACGTAAAATGTCAAGGTTATTCTACACTATGTACGTTGTCACAGCTATTTTACACTACGTAAAATGTCAAGGTTATTGTACACTACGTACGTTGTCACAGCTATTTTACACCATGTAAAATGTCAAGGTTATTCTACACTACATACGTTGTCACGGCTATTTTACACCACGTAAAATGTCAAGGTTATTCTACACTATTATGACGTAAAAATTATGAGACAAATAACAAATAAAAGTAGTTGTGAGGAGCTGCAAGGGGATTTAGATAAAATATACGAATGGAGCACCAAGTGGAAAATGAAATTTAATATAAGTAAATGCCATGTGTTAAATATGGGAAGAAGTGTGAATAGACCAAATTGGGAGTACAGGATGGGAGATAATATAATTAGCAAGGCCGAAAAAGAAAAAGATTTAGGGTTAATTATACAAGATAATTTGTCGCCAGAGAAACATATTAACAAGCTCTTTAGCGGAATGTATGCAATGGCCGGGAATATGAAAGTTGCTCTGAACTACTTGGATGAGACCATGGTAGCGAAAATTATGAAGAGTATGATTAGACCAAGATTGGAGTATGCAGCAGTGGTGTGGTCCCCGCATCTAAAGAAGCATGTTCACAAGTTAGAAAGAATCCAGAGAGCAGTCACTAGATTTTTTTTTTTTTTTTTTTTTTTTTTTTTTTTTTCTATATTCCAACTTACTTCCTCTCGGGCATAGGCTGAGAGCCTTAACATTCACCGCTTTACAATGCACAGTGAAGCCCGTGAGGTCTTGTTCCAGTCTAGGGAGTGAGACATGTGAAGCACGTAGAGTACAACGAGCACCTGCGATCTTGCCTTCACATGAGGCACGGTGCTCACTCATGGCCCGAAACGACCCCATCTCTGAAGCCACCTCGTTCCCGTGCTTCACTGTCTCACCCCCTACACTCGAACTCTCATACTTACACACACACAACGCCACCTGTTGAGCAGATAACTCACCAGGCATTGCACCCCTATAGCATATTTTGAATATGGGAATATTCATACAGTGCTATTTAATCAGGGAACAATGAGGGTATTTTATTGACGTTTCGGTGGGCTTGTGGTAATGCACTGATACTAGGTACAGCACAAATTCCATCCCAATAATATCTTCCCATTGATACATCGGGATTTGAACCCGGGACCTTTGGATTACCAGGCCAGTGGCAAGACCACTCCACCACACCTCCCCTGGTTCACACAGATTGGTTCCAAGTCTCAGAGAACTGCCATATGAAGGGAGGCTAGACAAATTAAATCTACCGAGTCTAAAAGAGAGGAGAGAGAGGGGAGACATGATAATGATGTACAAATGTACCCGGGGGCTGGAGAGGCTGGATAGGGAGGATATATTAATTATGGATACAGGAATAACTAGAGGCCACAGCTACAAAGTAAAAAGACCTACCTGCAAGAACGATATCAGGAAGTTTAGCTTCCCCTATAGATGTATTGACAAATGGAATGGGCTGGAGGAGGAGGTGGTAGGGGCAAGGAACATCCATATTTTCAAGAAAAAATTGGATAAAAAGTAGACTGAGAGACGGGACAACACGAGCTTAGCTCAACTCCTGTAAACTACAATTAGGTAAATACTACGTACGTTGTCACGGCTATTTTACACCACGTAAAATGTCAAGGTTATTCTACACTACGAACGTTGTCACGGCTATTTTACACCACGTAAAATGTCAAGGTTATTCTACACTACGAACGTTGTCACGGCTATTTTACACCACGTAAAATGTCAAGGTTATTCTACACTACGTACGTTGTCACGGCTATTTTACACCACGTAAAATGTCAAGGTTATTCTACACTACGTACGTTGTCACGGCTATTTTACACTAAGTAAAATGTAGAGATTATTCTACACTACGTACGTTGTCACAGCTATTTTACACCACATAAAATGTCAAGGTTATTCTACACTACGTACGTTGTCACGGCTATTTTACACTAAGTAAAATGTCAAGATTATTCTACACTACGTACGTTGTCACAGCTATTTTACACCACGTAAAATGTCAAGGTTATTCTACACTACGTACGTTGTCACAGCTATTTTACACCACGTAAAATGTCAAGGTTATTCTACACTACGTACGTTGTCACGGCTATTTTACACCACGTAAAATGTCAAGGTTATTCTACACTACGTACGTTGTCACGGCTATTTTACACTAAGTAAAATGTCAAGGTTATTCTACACTACGTACGTTGTCACGGCTATTTTACACCACGTAAAATGTCAAGGTTATTCTACACTACGTACGTTGTCACGGCTATTTTACACCACGTAAAATGTCAAGGTTATTCTACACTACGTACGTTGTCACAGCTATTTTACACCACGTAAAATGTCAAGGTTATTCTACACTACGTACGTTGTCACGGCTATTTTACACCACGTAAAATGTCAAGGTTATTCTACACTACGTACGTTGTCACGGCTATTTTACACTACGTAAAATGTCAAGGTTATTCTACACTACGTACGTTGTCACGGCTATTTTACACTAAGTAAAATGTCAAGGTTATTCTACACTATGTACGTTGTCACGGCTATTTTACACTAAGTAAAATGTCAAGGTTATTCTACACTATGTACGTTGTCACGGCTATTTTACACTAAGTAAAATGTCAAGGTTATTCTACACTACGTACGTTGTCACGGCTATTTTACACTAAGTAAAATGTCAAGGTTATTCTACACTATGTACGTTGTCATGGTTATTTTACATTACGTAAAATGTCAAGGTTATTCTACACTATGTACGTTGTCACGGCTATTTTACACTACGTAAAATGTCAAGGTTATTCTACACTACGTACGTTGTCACGGCTATTTTACACTAAGTAAAATGTCAAGGTTATTCTACACTATGTACGTTGTCACGGCTATTTTACACTAAGTAAAATGTCAAGGTTATTCTACACTACGTACGTTGTCACGGCTATTTTACACTACGTAAAATGTCAAGGTTATTCTACACTACATACTTCAAGGTTATTTTACACTACATAAAATGGAAGAGCAAGCTTTAGGCATTGATTGTGGAGTGGTTGAGTGGATAAAGAGAAGTACTTTGAGGTGGTATGGTCATGTTCAGAGAATGGATGAAGACAGAATGCCAAGAAAGATATATGGGAGTCAGGTGAGTGGAACAGCTAGTAGTGGAAGACCACCTATGGTATGGGAAAAGAAAGTGGAAAAATATATTGAAGACAAATTTCCATGTAGTGGAAGGGGCATTGTGGCACGGGCAAAGGAGGCATGTCTTGACAAAGTAGCCTGGAGACGTTTCTGTCATAGCCATCCTCTAGCAGGGGTTTCCCCGGGGGAAACAAGGCGTCGGAGATGATGATGATGATGATGATGATGATGTAAAATGTCAAGGTTATTCTATACTACGTAAACTGTCATGCTAATTCTACACTACGTACATTGTCAAGGTTATTCTACACTACATCAAATGTCAAGGTTATTCTACCTGCTGTAATGTCATGGGTAATCTACACTCTGTAAACTACATAAACCGTCATGGTTGTTGTAGTAGTTCGCCAGACTGCATGGTGAAACAGTGCCAAGTCCGGTAGACCAAAGCCGCTCCAGCTACTCCATAGACCATCATTTCTACACTCCGTAGACTGTCGTGATGATTCTACACTCCGTACACTGCCTTGGTGTTCCGCCTGGCGTGACACAAGATCACTTGAATGTCCTCGTTTCGTAGCTGAGCAATCTCAGCTGCCACGTGGATCGCCATCCCAGGGTTTGCATGTTGCCCACTGCCAGAGAGCTGGGGAGGAAAAAATAAGGGTTAGATAAAATGTTCACATAGTTTTGCTATGTGAAGCGGGGAGGAAAAATCAAGGGAAAGATTAATATAGGTAGCTACAGAAAAGGCTTGAGGCAAATCAATATAACTTCTTCTTTTAAGCCTCTTTATAATAAATCTCAAGTAAAACTCTGCATAATTAAGTAGTACATTACATAGGATTAATGAATTTTATCTATATATTTTATACAGATAAGCACGTAATACTGGCATTTTAGTTTACTGTACCAATCAGGGCCGGATTTACATGTTATGGGGACCTGGGCACTGGGGATATGCGGGGCCCCTGAGCAGGGGTAGGGGGCAAACGAAGCGAGACTTTGCAGTTGGGGGGTCTGTAAATCCCCCCCCCCCCTGATAATTGTTTTGAAAAATAAGCACTTTTAGGGGCATTTTGAGGGCTATAGAGATTGAAATCCTGTAATTTATAATATAAGGTTATACACATGTAACTGTACCTAATTAGGCATCATAGGCATGGCAAGAGCAAAGCATTGTGTAATTTGCGATAAAACATATATTTCAGAATGCATACAGTCACACCCATTAAGACATTGACATTAGAGTATTGTAATGTAGAGTATAGTGTGCGTATATGTGAGTGTTGTCACTGCTGTGCATGTGAGTTTGTGCTTTAAACCATAACTATTGAATACGGCAGTGAATCAGTGATCCTATGTACTGTACAGTAATTGATATACAGTATAGTTACTTACGCATATGTTTTCTTTCATAAATCTTAATGTTGTAGAAAGTAAAAATAAATGGTTAACTTTTTGGAATACTGATAGGAATTTTATAATGTAAATATTAGTTAAGAATTGTGAAAGTATAGACTGTATAGCTACAATTTATTAAATATAATGCAGGTGATGTAGGATAAGAAAGTATAAAGCAAAGCAAATGGAGCTAAATCTATCTATCTATCTATCTATTGCCTGACGCCGTGATCCCCGAAGGGGTGGCCACGAACGAACCGCCCCCATGCACCTCTGTCCCCAGTCAGTCGACGCCCCTCCCCCCAACCAGCACCGCCTTCGTTCATGTACTTCCTCACTCCATCCTTCCACCTCATATTCGGTCTACCTCTCCCCCTCTGTCCCTCCACCTCGCTCTCGTACACCCTCTTAGTCATTCTCTCGCTTTCCATACGTTCCATATGGCCGAACCATCTCAAGTTGTTCCTTTTCACACTTTCCAGCACATCTACCTCCACACCACACCTCCTTCTTACTTCCTCATTAGTCTGTCTATCCCTCCATGTAACTCCGCACGCACTCCTTAAGTAATTCATTTCCACTGCTCTCACTCTTGGTCTGAGTCTCTCAACCAACGTCCATGCTTCGCTTCCGTAAGTCAGTGTCGGGATTACCACACTGTCATGCAAGGACTTCTTCACTTCCATACTGACCACCCTATTTCTTGTTACTGCTTTTAGCGTTCCTACAACCCTCTTCCCCTGTTGTACCCTCTCCCGCACCTCTTCATCCATAGTCCCATCTTTACTCAACACACTGCTAAATACATACATTTATTGGTGGCTCCTTACGTCAATGACGTAAGAGCCTATGATAATATGGCCTCGTTCCGGGCTCCTCAGGGCTCGGGTTAACCTCGATCATGACGGTCGAGAACCAAGATCATCTTAGGGGGTACCCCTTAATCATTCCTAAGGTAAGTCATTGGGACGGAGCCACTGAAAAGTAGAAAATAAAAAAGAAAAAAATTAACAGTTTGAACACCGCGCCTACGCGCATTCCGATCTTCCTCTGTTTCCCATACCTTGCCTGCTATCCCCACCTCCCAGGTGCGACCTCTCTCGACCGTCGCCCATCCAGAAAGGACGTATATTCCTTGCCTCCCTTTTCAGTTTTGCATAGCCCCTCTTGAACGCGTCAGTTTTTAGTCCATAGTGAGTCTATATTGCAGATTTAAATTGTATATGCGTTTAGGAATGTATTTATTTTATTGTTTTCACTTGTAACCTGAATAGGCAAGGACTTAGTTTCTGGGCTGGTCGACGTTTTTGTACTCAGGACGCCACTTTGCTGTACTCAATTACTTTTTATCATACGAGCCTTGGCTCATTAGCTGCAGTGTCTTTTTTTTCTGTGAAAGTGTGTATTAACATTGTAGCTTGATATTAATTTCCTTAAGTGTTGAGTACTGTGTTAGTGTCAAATTCATAGAACTTTAATTCTTTGCTTGTACTCCCCAAGGTTGTGCGTTGGCCAGGGGTTTACTTTTCATAACCATTGTTAAATTTTTATCAGAATTTTAGTTCCCAAATATTAATTTCGAAAATGTTTTGACCTATTTTCATTCAATCCCAACCAATGTGAAGTTATTCATTAATTTATCACAAAACACATTGTAGGGAATACATGGTTCATACCATACCAACTACAATACCTTCAGTATTTACCATCAAAGTTTTTCTATGTGATGGTGGAATTCATATTGTTTTTACATTAATCAATCAAGAGTGCCTTATCAATATAGTTGCCTTCAAGACATTTTTATATGGCATTATTTTCAGAAATAGCCATCAAATACTTATAGTTGATGGCATTATATTATGATGCTAAATTCAATAACAACATTTTAATAAGTAGCCTAATTTACTACTTATTTAGGCACTCGTATTTAATTATTTCCAAGGGTACCAAATGGCCTACAGCCAGTGGAGTACTCAAAATAATATCTTGATTGAATATATCTCAGTGACTTTCAGTCCCGGAAAGATATAAGAATTTAAGACTATTAAGACTGTTAAGACTATGACAGACCCGGGTACAAATTTTCCCGGGTGGTATTATAAATCCATGACAAATATATACACCGCTCCGGGTACAAGTAGGTTATAGCCGGTTACTCTGGCGGCTGTTAAGACGATGGCAGACCCGGGTACCAATATCCCCGGGTGGCATCATAATGCCGTAACAAATATAGACAGCCCCAGTTACAAGTAGGCTATTGCCGGTTACTCTGGCGGCTGTTAAGACAATGGCAGACCCAAGTACCAAGATTCCCGGGTGGTATCATAACACCATACCAATATAAGGACAGCCCCGGGAACAAGTAGGCTATAGCCGGTTACTATGGCGGCTGTAAAGACGATGACAGACCCGGGTGGTATCATAATGCCATAACATGTATAAAGACAAGCCCGGGTACCAGTAGGCTATAGCCAGTTATTCTGGCAGCCAAGCCCGGGCTCCAGTAGGCCATTTACCGGGTACTCTGGCCGACTGTTAAGACGATGGCATATTTAAAAAAAAAAAAAAATCTTTTGAAAGCTCCCGGGTACTCTAGGCCTTGTCTAAACAGTATAAAGACAGGCCCGAGTATCAGTAATTGACGGGTGATATTATAATCCCGGGTTCCATGTTAAGACTATGGCATATTTAAAAAACTTTTTGAAAGACCCCGGGTACTCTAGACCTTGTCTAAACAGTATAAAGACAGGCTCGGGTATCAGTAATTAACGGGTAATTTTATAATGCCGGGTAGCACGACGTGGTTCATAGTATCATAATGACAGCCCCAGGTACCAATAATTGAGACGGCTATCTGTACCGAGTACTCTAGGCTGTGGCATACCATAACAAGGACAAGTCCGGGTGCCTGTAATGGAAACAGATATTATTTTGACGAGTACTGTACTCTAGGCTTTGTCATACTTTAATAAAGACAGACCAGAGTTCCAGTAATGGAAACAAAGATAAATTTTGCCGGGTACTCTAGGCTTCGTCATACTATAAAAGGACAAGCCCGGTCCCCAGTAATTGAGGCAGATATTATTTTGGTCGAATACTCTAGGCATTGTCATACTATAATAGGACAAGCCCGGGTTGCAATGATGGAAGCAGATATTAATTTTGCCGGGTACCCTAAACTTTGTCATACCATATTAGAGACAGCTTCGGGTACCAGTCATTAACCCTACTATCAGAATTACGATAAATACGTTTACGTTAAGGGACCCGCAGAGGGCCGCTCTCGGGCGGCATGATATGCGGGGATTGTGCTTTTTAGGACTAATGGTTGGGGACCGTATCAGGATTAGGGATGTAATGATTGGTGATCCTAGTTCTAAATGAATCAAGGGTGGGGCTATTAACTACATGAGATGGGAGGTGATTCCACTCTTGGATGCTGCGGGAAAAAAAATGATTGTCTAAATATGTCTGTGCTTGCCTGATATGTGTGGTATTTTAGGTTGTGGCTGCGTCTCGTAAATCGTATACTTGTAGGGTGTAAATATATATCTTTGTCTATGTCTACTAAGTTGTTGGTGATTTTATATAACATCGGTTGTCTGTGCATTTGTCTTCTTGTTGCAAGTGGGTCGAGTTTAATGTCTTGTTTGAGCAAAGTGACAGATGTAGTGTGTCTGTAATCACGTCTGATCCATCTTGCAGCTTTGTTTTGTATGGCCTCTAATTTATTTATATTGTTGTGAGTGTGTGGATCCCAGACGGTGTCGCAGTATTCTAAGTGTGGCCGAACAAGTGTTTTAAATGCTAGAATTTTGATGTTTGCATTACACTTGGTGAGATTCCTGCGTAGGAACCCCAGGGCCCTATTAGTCTTTGCTCTGACGCTGTTAACGTGAGTGGTCCACCTCATGTCCGCTGAGATGTGGACCCCCAAATATTTGTGGGAGGGAACAGTAACCAAAAATGTGCTATGGAGTTTGTAGGAGAATGGGATGATTTTATTTGAACGGGTGAAATGGATATGGTGACATTTGTCCAGTCTAAATGTCATCTGCCACTTGGCTTCCCACTCTTCAAGCGCAGTTAAGTCGTCCTGTAGTCGAAGGCAATCATCCCTATTAGTAATTGGTCTATAAACTAAGCTATCATCTGCGAAAAGTCTAGCAGTAGAAGTAAGCGATAGTGGGAGGTAATTTATGTATGAAAGGAAAAGTAGGGGACCCAGGACAGTGCCTTGTGGGACCCCAGAAGTTACAGAGACAGTGGAAGAATGAGAACCCTCGAGAACAACGCGTTGATCCCGATTGGTCAAGAAAGTCTTAATCCAGTGAAGAAGTGGTCCTCAGATGCCATAATAATCTAACTTAGCTAACAGTCTTTGGTGAGGGACTTTGTCGAAGGCTTTGGCAAAGTCTAGTACTATGGCGTCAACTTGTCGAATTTTGAGGTCGTTAACCCGGGAACTGCGGGGAGACTCTTAAGAGTTCCCCCGGCGGACTGCGGGGAGACTCTTAAGAGTCAGAGAAAAAATAAATAAACTTTTGACATCGATATTTTTTTTTTTTTTTTTTTTTGGCCCCTGGGCCATGCACAATCTCAGTCCTCTACCTCCCCTCCTTCCCCACTTTCCTCCTCTCCTTCAGTTATCACCTATTTTCCCTGTTATTCCCTTATTCTGAGGTATATTTTCGTGCTAACATTAGAAATCCGGTTGAAGGGTGTGGTCATCACTGATAGCAAGCGAATGTAAGAGAGAGAGAGAGAGTATCGATCGACTGTGTCTCAGTGGCCTTGGGGGAAATTGGCGGGAAAGCAGCTTGCCTCACCCATACATTATACAACTCGCGGGCTATATCTCCGATTTTGACCATCCAAACGCTGTTTTCACTCGTTTTATTGTTGTTTCAGGTTAATACCTTTATAATCAACCCATAATAGGCGCATATGGATAAGTATTAAAGGTGGGGGCTCATGGTTTTAGGTAAACATGGAATGATAATCGCCAAGCTGTACATAATTATCTTGCAAAATGCAATGGCACTGAAATAATTATTAACAATGGTATAAAGGATTTTGTGGATCGTCTATACCAGGCCAGTGACGTCACACCAGTATAAGTCCACCATCCAGTCTAGGATAAGGATACTGGTGTGACGTCACTATGACGTCACAGGCCTGGTATAGACGATCCGCAAAATCCTTATACCATTGTTAATAATTATTTCAGTGCCATTGCATTTTGCAAGATAATTATGTACAGCTTGGCGATTATCATTCCATGTTTACCTCAACCCATGAGCCCCCACCTTTAATGCTATTAATGGTACAATGAATATTTTAGTGACGGAAACACCTCAAATACATGCGCACAGGGAGAGGTGTCTAATTACCCCCATGCGCACTTCAGAGGTTAAGGGTTTGGGAAATGTCATGTGTGGTCACAAGTAGTTGTGTCTCGCACGATCGTTTGGGCCGGAAGCCGTGCTGTGCGTCAGTCAGTATATTTTGCCTATCTAGATGGTCCATTAAATGTCGATGGATGATATGTTCTAAAATTTTGCAAGGAACTGAGGTAATCGAAACAGGTCTATAGTTAACAGGGAGGGTTCTGTCTCCGGATTTGAAAATAGGAGTCACGTTTGCCAATAGCCAGTCATGGGGAAGTTCTCCGGTGTCAATGGTCTGTGAGAATATTATACCCTGCAGGATAGGGGCAAGAATGGCAGCATTCGCCTTGAGTATCCTGCAGGGTATATTGTCTGGTCCAGCCTGTTTTTTGGATGTCTAACTCAGATAAGAGTTTCTCGATTCCCCGGGTATGTATAGTCAGTGGAAGTATAGGTGGGTGTGGTGATGGTGACAGTTCCGGCAAGTTTGCTTGTTCTTGTGTAAAAACTGACTGGAACTGCGAATTAAGTGCATGTGCTTTGTCCTGTGGAAGTGTGACCAGACAATCGTTATGTAATAATGTTATGCCAGTCGAGTCTTGTTGGCGCACTTTGAAGAAGCTGTAGAATTTTTTGTGGTTTTGCATGTTGTTTGTGAGGAAAGTGGTTGTGTAATTAGTTTCTGCTTGTTTGATTTCTTTTTGTAATGTTTTTTTGTGTGTTTTTGTAATGATCCCAGTGTTCTGTATCGTTGTAACGTTTAGCTGTCTTGTATGATTTAATCTTGTTTCTATGTAGTCTTCGTAACTGTCTATTGAACCATGGTGGTGACTGTTTCCGTGTAACGGTTTTCTTGGGTATGTGCTTGTCCATTGTGTCATGTATGAAGTCGCGAAGTCTGGTCCAATTTAGCTCAACAGAATTGGCCATTGGGTCGTTGTCGAGGAATGTGTCTCTAAAGTCAGCTAAGTCTACCGAGATGGCTCCCATGTCAGCTCTGTTGTATTGGTAGATTTTCCTGGGTAATTGTTTCTGGAAGTTTGGTTTTATGTTTTTTTTTTGTTTTTTGTTTTTTCTATATTCCAACTACTCCCTCTCGGGCATAGGCTGAGAGCCTGTACATTCCACCGCTCAACACGGTGAAGCCCGTGAGGTCTTGTTCCAGCCTGGGGAGTGAGATATGTGAAGCATCCATCATGGCTCAAAGCAGCTCCATCTCTGAAGCGGCTGGTTGCTTCGCTCAAGTGCTTCACCGTCTCACCCTCCAGACTCAGACCCTCACTCTCAGAACGCCACCTATTGAGCAGTGAACTCACTAGGCATTGTCCCCCTGTAACATATTTTGAATATGGGAATATTCATACAGTGTTATTTAATCAGGGAACAATGAGGGTATTTTTTTGGCATTTCGGTGGGCTTTGTGGTAATGCACTGATACTAGGTACAGCACAAATTCAATCCCAATAATATCTTCCCATTGACATATCGGGATTTGAACCCGGGTCCATTGGATTACCAATCCAGTGGCATGACCACTCCACCACACCTCCCCTACAAGTACAAGTATCATGTCGTGGTCACTAAGCCCTGGTAAAACCTGTGTTCGTGTAATTAAAGAGGTGTTGTTCGTAAGGAACAAGTCTAATATGTTGGATGTGACCCCGAGTCTTATGTTAGGGTTGTTCCTAGCTACGCTAATTTGTGTACGTGTTGGTTCGAGTACTGCCTGTGAGAGTGAATGGGTGTTGATTATGTCATTGAATTTTTTGTGTAATGATCGCCTGTCGGTCTGTGGTAGTATTAGGTCACCTTCATGGTCACCATTCTCCATTGTCGCGTAAGCTGTCCAGTTAATGTCCGGTAAGTTGAAGTCTCCAGCCAACCATATGTTCTTGGAGGGATCAATTTTAGATAAAGATTCGTCAAGGGAGCTTAAGTTCACCGGGTACACTTAGCCTCTATGTTACCATATAGGTGTATACAAATATATTAGTCTTAGCGTGTAATTAAGACTAGGCTATACCTGACTAAAAAATTACTGAGTAATTATATCCAGTGATACCGGGTAATAATTCACTAGGCTATTTCTTACATAAACAGCAACTGTAGTTTATTTAAAATAAACGATACAAGACTAGATCCTATTTTGCCAAATTTAAGTAGACCTAATAATTCTGGTATTATTTCCACTATGCAACATTGACTCCTTAGTATTATTCACAGGCTCAGGCGAGCTGCTGCGTTATCAGAGAAGAATCTTTTCAACGATTAGAACGATCTCTTCCGGCCAAGTGATAACCACGGGAGGAGCCGAGCAGTGTTCCAGGTTCGGAACGGTGGTGGACCTTGCCATCCTCCCACCTATTGTTCCCCTCACTCGGCTAAAAACCCTAGAGGTCGCACCTGGGAGGTGGGTTTTTTTTTTTTTTTTTTTTTTTTTTCTATATTCCAACTACTCCCTCTCGGGCATAGGCTGAGAGCCTGTACATTCCACCGCTCAACACGGCGAAGCCCGTGAGGTCTTGTTCCAGTCTGGGGAGTGAGACATGTGAAGCATCCACCATGGCTCGAAGCAGCTCCATCTCTGAAGCGGCTGGTTGCTTCGCCCAAGCGCTTCACCGTCTCACCCTCCAGACTCAGACCCTCACTCTCAGAACGCCACCTATTGAGCAGTGAACTCACTAGGGGGTAGGAGGCATGGTATGGGAAACTGAGGAAGATCGGAATGCGCGGTGTTCAAACTGTGTTAATTCTTTTCTTTTTTATTTTCTACTTTTCAGTGGCTCCGTCCCAATGACGTACCTTAGGAATGATTAAGGGTTACCCCCTAAGATGATCTTGGTTCTCGACCGTCGTGATCGAGGTTAACCCGGGCTCTGAGGAGCCCGGAGCCATATTATCATAGGCTCTTACGTCATTGACTTCAGGAGCCCCAATAAATATTATTTTTTCCTTCCTTCCCTTACGAGTTGTCAAAACCGTATTATAACTAGAAGCATGATCAAGTATTGCTACAATTTACTAAATATAATGCAGGTGATGTGAGATAAGAAAGTATAAAGCAAAGCAAAGATTTATTGGTTTACTAGTTACTAGGCTATAATTAATTAATTATAGGTAGAAGGTAGGCCAAAAACTTTGACCACTACAACCTGAGCTATAAATCATAAAAACTAGAGTAATAGATTTAATATTTTTACCATTTAGGAAGGGTCAGCCAGGGAATAAGAAATAGTTTTTTTTTTTAGTTACATAGGTTAGGGCCCTAGGGGTCATGATTTCTGCCCTACCTATAATGAATGGACTGCCTCTGTAGTTACAGTTGGGCCAGCAGCTGCAAAACCTGCTGTGGGCCACAGCAGGTTTTACAGCCTGTGTAGTGTGGCATACTCTGAGTACTCACTAGGGGTACAAATGTGGGGAGGGCACAGAGCCTACTATAGTACTTCCAGCTGACGGTAAATTGAATCCCTTACCAACTGATTTATCGATACTTAATGGAAATATATGCAACTACCATGTCTTTGAATCTTATAATTATATATACCAAGTTTTTCATAATTAACAGCATAAGTAGCTACACAATTTTCGTAATAAATAATTAAACAAGGTCAAGATGGGAGCATGTCAATTTAGGCCTACCATCAGCTGTCAAAATAGACTATAGCCTACTACTCGTCAACCTGACCTGTGACCTCGATAATAATTACGAAGCCATAAAGAAAGTGAGAGATTGTTTTTTAACGCAACATATTACGGAGATGACAAGATACAGAGATGGGACGCAGGGGAATGTACTAGATTTGATATTTAGTAATGAGGAGGATATAGTGGAAGATGTCAATGTGGATAGCCCTATAGGTCGTGGTGACCATGCCTGTATAAATTTTAGTTGCAATATTAAAACAGAGAGGGATAATAGAAGCAAAAACAAAATATACATGTATGATAGAGCAGGTTATGAGCTGCTGAGAAGGTGTTTGGACATTGACTGGGGGGAGTACTTGAATGGGGAAGACACTGAAGGAATGTGGAGGAAGATTACAGTCAAACTGGAGAATGCTATATCCAAATGTGTACTAGTAAGAGAATATAAGGATAAAACAAAATTAAGGAAAAGAACGAACCCAGAATTGCCAATGAAAAGAAAGCTTTGGACATTGATATGAAGGAAGAAACGTTTGTGGTGTTACGCTGGCCAGCTTGCCAGAATGTACTCGTGACTCGCTAGCACTCGCCACGGCAGTGAAATGGGCTATAATAATCGTAGAACGATGTTCTTTCTTTCTTAGTATTCGTGTTGTCACAGACAGATCAGTGTTTGCCTTTATTCTTGTCTGTGACACTTAGAAGTATTTTATATCCATAGTAGTGATTATAATATGCAGCGCGTGAGAGAGAGAGAGGAGAGAGAGAGGGGAGAGCGAGGCGGTAGTGTGTGTGCGTATGTACTTGTGCATTCCTCGCTCGGTGGGCCCGCTCTCTCGCTATTGGACGGCGGGCCTGGCGTGATGTATGACGTCAGCTTGTTCCTGTGACGTAGTGGCTTGTTGTTGGTCGCCGCCCTCCTTTGCCCAGTGGTGGGGCTCCTACCCTCTCCTCTCCTCAGAGCATGGTATCGCGCGCTTGGTCCTAGATGTCCCTCGCATTCTGTCTGCCATCTAACCCCCTTTACTACTGTTTCTCTCTCTGAACTTCTTCTTTTCCATACTTCTTATCTTTATTCAATTACCCATCCCTTCTGGTTCTAGCATACGACTTCCATAGTCGGCCAGTCGTATTACCAGCGCCTGTTCTCACATATATGTTTTGCACTAGCTTTAGAGGTTATTAGAATCATAGTCACCTGGATTCATATTATTGGGTGCTTCTAATTATTTGGTTGTTCTTTATTACTATTTAATGTTAGACAGTGGAGGGTATCTTTGGTCGTTGTCTGAGTTATGTATATGGCAAATCAGAGCCTGTACGACTTCGACGGAGCTAGGTAGCCTGTAATACACCCTTGTGCATATTTTCCTTTGCGAGGCTAGCAGTATACAAGCGAAGGGCTTTTGCCTACTCTTGCTTGTATGCTTGCTAACTCATTTTGTTGACCTTTGAGGAGCACCAGGGTAAGACCAGATATTTGAGATCTGGACTTACTAAGAGAGCCTCCTAGTCACTTAACGTAAGATAAGGGAAATCTGTTCAGGGGAGACAGTAGGCTGTGAGCATGCTTGAGCTCTGCCTAGGCTCCCTGTACCTTTATACCGCTGCTAGACTTTATTAGTAAGAAAGACAGCATATTGTTTATTAACTTTAACTGCGTATGCTTTAGGAATCATTCACATATTGTTTTTGCCTAGGTTGATGCATAGTGCACAACCCAGTATGGCTGTTACTTTGGCTAAGGAAGTACTGTTTTTGAGTTGCTGTTGTTAGTGCTGTCACAGAGTTGTTGCACTCCCTTGTTTCCATATACTGTATATGTATCCTACTTTTAGGTGTATTTAAGATACACGCTTTGGTGTCCTGCCCCTGCATTATTTCTGTTCTATATTCGACGAGCATCTTAGAGCATCAGACGTTTTCAGAAGATTCCATATCTGTTTGCTGTAGGACTAGACTTCAAGTGTTTTCATAGAGCATTGAAGAGTTTAGTGTTGAGTTCAGACTCACACTAAAGATAACGTAAGCATATAACCTTTTTATTAAATCTTGTCATAGTTTATTTAAGCATTGTTATTACTCGAGAGCTTTTATTAACGTAATTACTCTTGTTGTGAGTAGGCTTTGCCGTCACCGGAAAGCCTTTGTAGAAGTACACTTAACCCAGTTAATTGATACCCCGTTATCCAGTAGATTAACTCTGGAGGGTTTAAGTGTTTTGTTCACCGGCTTAATAGTTCGAGGGTTTGGAATTAGCATACCGTTGTTGCAGATCTAGCCTATCTTATAGTCCAATATTAAGTGCCCTTGTTTATTTCGTTGTGCCGGTCGTAACAAATGGCGAACTTAGTCCAGTATATATATAGTGAACTGAATTTTGCAGGTTTTTTGGAGAAATCTTATTGCCATTTGGGGTTGAATTTATTTCTCGCAGTGTTGGCAGTGGACATTGTTTTGAGGATATATGGAACTTGTTGGAGTTTATTGGTGACCTAGTATTGCACTTAAAAACATCTTCGAATATTTTTTGTGAATAAAGCTACGCGAGAGTTTGGCTACTTTTGTCTTGACTTGGATTTTTTTTTTTGACTCCATCATGTCGTCACTGGACGGGTCTGAGAATAGTGAGGGCACAGTGCGAGAGACAGGCGAGAAGGTGGAGAAGGTGGAGTTGTCTGACGGCGTTCGGGTGGTGAACGGTGAGGAGGATGCTCGGAGGTTTTTGGAGGAGCCTGTGTCGGCGGACCGGGTGTCGGGGCTGGACCGGTACGGACTGCAGTGTATAGCCACGGTCTTAGGGTTTTCTTGCACTAGCGGTTTGTCAAGAAGTGAGCTGGTTGCCTGTGTGCTGGGTGGGGTGCGTGAGGCTTCGGGTGGAGCGGGAGCTGGGGCACCTTCGTCCCAGCCCCCATTCCACTCAACTCCTATCATGGCGCCCCCTCGGGTTCCGGAGCCGAGTACGTTCCCGCAGGCCGATGTCCGCTGGCGGTTGGGTAAGCCTCTAGGTGACTCACTGGGTGGGTCCCCGCTGGGTCCCCGGTAGTAGCACCCCCTCCTCAGGGTTTGTCTTCCGAGATGTTGTTTCAGCTCGAGCTCGCCAAACTCGAGCAGCAAAAGGCTGAGCTCAGGCAGCAGCAGCATGAGGCTGAGCTCAAGCAGCGAGAGGCTGAGCTCAAGTATGAGTCTGCAAGGTATTGTGTCGATGTTGATCTAGAGAAAACTCGTATAGAGGTGACGGGGAACCGTTTCGTCCAGGGGGTCGACCCCATGACCAGTCCCTGTCGCATCTACTAAAGTTGGTTCCAGTGTTTGATGAGTCTGGAGTTACAGAATTCTTTCTCCGTTTTGAGAAAAAGTGCCGGGAGCACTAATGGCCCGAGGAGAAGTGGGCAGCCCTTGTTTCTTCACGATTGACGGGGAAAGCACTCAAGGCGTACGATGCTTTGCCCCTAGATTCCTGTGTGAATTATGAGGTGTTGAAAGAGGCTGTCCTGAGGGCGTATGAGTTGCAGCCAGAGACTTATAGGCTGAAGTTTAGGGCGGTTCCTAAGAGAAAGGAGAGTACTTTCCAGGAACACGCTAGAGAGCTGTCAGATGCATTTGAGAATTGGTTGAGGTCGGAGAAAGCAACTACTTTTGATTCGGTAAAGCAATTAGTGTTGTTAGAATTTTTTTTTAAATGCACTGGCAGTGACTTGACTCTTAACCTGAAAGAAAAGCAACCTAAAACTCTGCAGGAGGCGGCTGAGTTGGCTGACCTCAGATTGTCATTAATTCGTGGGTGCGGGTCTGCCCAGAGAGCTGAGGCAGGTAACAAGGGGCATACCACCCCACCCCCCCGAACTAATGATACAACAAATTATCCTACTAAGAGCACTGTTGCCAATTTTGAACCCAAGTCAAAATCCTTCTTGTTAAAGAAAGGCCAGGGCCCTTCCCCACCCCAGGGGAAGTCAATGAGTGAGGTGGAGTGTTTTAAGTGCCATAATAAGGGGCATATTGCGCACTCTTGTCCGAGCACACAGTCTACAGCGGTGGTGTCTCTAGTGAGCAACATAGGGGTGTCTTTGAGGTCTTCCGCGTTTGCCCGGGGTAAATCGTCGGTTGCGAAGTCATAGTCGGTGAAGAAGCATGAGGAGGGCTCGATACCCGTCCGAGATGCTTTTTGTGGTCATAGGGGACATGGTACTGTGAGGGGGGCTGGTGTGGAACATAGGCTTGAGTTGTTGCGTGATACGGGTGCCTCCCAGACGTTACTTAAGAACTTCACTGGTAAGCCTATTAACGCAGCTCGGGTTGTAGTGGTTCAAGGCATCAATGCTGTGCGGTCTTACCCGCTGGTGAGAGTGGAGCTTGTGGTGGATGGTGTGACATGGGAGTTGGATGTGGGGATTGTAGAGAAATTGCCAGTTGAGGGGGTCGACCTCCTTCTCGGTAACGACTTTGCGGTGCCTACTTCCGAGGTTCCACCCTTCGTCGTTGCCGAGAGGGCGGCCGACACGAGTAGGGAGGGGCAAGAGGGGCTCGAGCGGTGCCAGACGCAGAAGATGGCGTGTGCTGACACCAGATCTCAGTCCGCTCAGGTGTCACAGCCTAGTACCCAGGTTTCAGACCAGCGGAGGAAGGGTCGTAAGGAGAAAGTCGAGGCTGGTGGTCGGGTTAAGAGTTTGGACCCAGCGACACTCCTTGGTGACTCGGTATTTGCACCACTTTTGAGGTCCGAAGTGGCCCCAGAACCTGTTCCCCCTAGTGACATGGTAGGGCGTGATAGCACTCCGCGACAGAAATGTTCCCAGGTGAAACAGACTAGGCTTGAGCAACCCAGTATCGGGGGTGGCCACAAGTTGCTCCAGGAGCCCTTGGACAGGTTGGCACCCTCTGATATACGACGGATGCAACTAGAAGATCCTAGTCTTGAGAGTTGTGGGAACGGGGCTATTGAACTCGAGGAGGACGGGGAAGCATGTCATGTGAACCTGTTGAAGGAGTTTGTGAGGCACCCACCTGAACAGCCTACTGTCCCTGTGTTGGTCTGCAGCAGCCAAGGTGGAGAAGGAGAGGGAGGCAGTGAGGCACAGGTGGAGGAAAGTTGGGATTGTCATGTCTCGGCGGAGCAGTGGGCGGGGAACACGAGTCAGGTGGCTGTGGAAGCGCTTGAGCACCTGCCTGAGCAACAGCGTGCAGCGATCCAGCACCTGTTCTGTTTATACCCCACTGTTTTTGCCGAGCATCCAGGCCTCACAACTCATGCGGTGCAAGATGTTCCGCTGGCAGGTCACTTGGGTGTGAGTAAAACGTTGGCCCCGTTGTCTAAGTTGTTCAAGGTGGGCGCCAAGGCTTTGGCATGGTTGTCAGTTCAGGGTCGACCCATGGCTGCTAAGGGTGGTGGTCCGTATCGGGACATTAAGCAGATTGGTGAGGTTAACTATGGAATAGATACGCCTGACCGTCGCATAGCCTCCCAATCCTGCCCTAGTAAAATGCAACAGCCCTACCATAGACCGACTGTATCTGGCCGTGGCGCTGACGGCGGTGATGCTGCGCAGGCAGGTGTAGTCGCAAGGAATGCGGGGGTGCGCATGTACGGTATCGGCGGGGAAGCCTTAGCACTTATGAACTATGGGAGTGACTGCACAGGTGGTACAGATTGTCCCTCTCATGACCTGGCTGTTTTAGGGACAGAGGTGGAGAAGGAGGGAGACTATAGTTTAGAAACTGCAGTCCCGGCTGGGTTGTGGGAGGGCAATGAGCATGTTGTTCTTCGAGATATGTTGCAACCTCTTGTTCCTAAGCGCCAAGATAAGTTGTTTACTAGGCTGTGGCAGTATGTCCGCATGTTTGTTGATTCTCCAGGCCTGCTGTCCGGGGGGGCACCCGACATAGAGGCTGGAGACAGTGCAAAGCTCAAATTGGCTCCCTACCGTATAAATCCTGCTCAACAGCCTGTCGTGAAAGCAGAGCTAGACTTCATGTTGGAGAAGGGTCTGAGGGATAAAGGATATCGTGAGTGGTCGTTGCCGGTGAATTTGCAACCTGAGTTGAGTGGCAAGATCCGTGTTTGTGTTGATTGCAAGAGTGTTGGTGCATTATCCCTGACAGATGCCTATCCATTACCCAGAGTTGACGACCCCATAGACCGCATCGGGGCTGCCTCGTTTATCACTAAGGTGGAAATAGTGAAAGGTTATTGGCAGGACCCCGTTGCCGGAGAGAGCGAAGAGAAGTGCCGGTCTTGTGATGGACTGGGCAGTTTATCAGTGTCAGGTGTTGTTTTGCTGCCGGAACACAAGTTGGATGTGTGGCATGTTAAGGGCACTGATAATGTTCTGGCTGATTGTTTGTCACAGGAGGGTATGTTTTAAGGAGAACCCTCGCCGTTCAGTCAGTGTTGGTTTGAGTTTGGAGAAAAATTAGGCTTGCCCCTGTAGTGCAAAGCCGCCAAAAACACTATTAAAATAATACAAAAACCTCACATAAACACTCTTTCTTTTGATAGTACATAAGTATATAAGTGCAGTATGTTACAGCAAGAATCTAAGACATTCTGAGTTTTTGTTCTTAGTAGGCTAGGCTTGGTGAAGCTTGCTCGTTGAGCGTAATATTGTTAAGTGATACTATTATTTTGGGGAAGTGTTGTGTAGATTTTTTTTTTATATAACGAAGTGTTTTTACGTTTGTGATTGTGCCTTGTTTTTCACAACTTGGGGAGTAGCTGGGTGATGCGGGGTTTGTGGGCATTCTGTCTGGTCAGATGTGGCGTTTACCTGAGGTTAAAACGTCCCACATCTTGGGCGGGGTGTTACGCTGGCCAGCTTGCCAGAATGTACTTGTGACTCGCTAGCACTCGCCACGGCAGTGAAATGGGCTATAATAATCGTAGAACGATGTTCTTTCTTTCTTAGTATTCGTGTTGTCACAGACAGATCAGTGTTTGCCTTTATTCTTGTCTGTGACACTTAGAAGTATTTTATATCCATAGTAGTGATTATAATATGCAGCACGTGAGAGAGAGAGAGAGGGGAGAGCGAGGCGGTAGTGTGTGTGCGTATGTACGTGTGCATTCCTCGCTCGGTGGGCCCGCTCGCTCGCTATTGGACGGCGGGCCTGGCGTGATGTATGACGTCAGCTTGTTCCTGTGACGTAGTGGCCTGTGGTTGGTCGCCGCCCTCCTTTGTCCAGTGGTGGGGCTCCTACCCTCTCCTCTCCTCAGAGCATGGTATCGCGCGCTTGGTCCTAGATGTCCCTCGCATTCTGTCTGCCATCTAACCCCCTTTACTACTGTTTCTCTCTCTGAACTTCTTCTTTTCCATACTTCTTATCTTTATTCAATTACCCATCCCTTCTGGTTCTCGCATACGACTTCCATAGTCGGCCAGTCGTATTACCAGCGCCTGTTCTCACATATATGTTTTGCACTAGCTTTAGAGGTTATTAGAATCATAGTCACCTGGATTCATATTATTGGGTGCTTCTAATTATTTGGTTGTTCTTTATTACTATTTAATGTTAGACAGTGGAGGGTATCTTTGGTCGTTGTCTGAGTTATGTATATGGCAAGTCAGAGCCTGTACGACTTCGACGGAGCTAGGTAGCCTGTAATACACCCTTGTGCATATTTTCCTTTGCGAGGCTAGCAGTATACAAGCGAAGGGCTTTTGCCTACTCTTGCTTGTATGCTTGCTAACTCATTTTGTTGACCTTTGAGGAGCGCCAGGGTAAGACCAGATACTTGAGATCTGGACTTACTAAGAGAGCCTCCTAGTCACTTAACGTAAGATAAGGGAAATCTGTTCAGGGGAGACAGTAGGCTGCGAGCATGCTTGAGCTCTGCCTAGGCTCCCTGTACCTTTATACCGCTGCTAGACTTTATTAGTAAGAAAGACAGCATATTGTTTATTAACTTTAACTGCGTATGCTTTAGGAATCATTCACATATTGTTTTTGCCTAGGTTGATACATAGTGCACAACCCAGTATGGCTGTTACTTTGGCTAAGGAAGTACTGTTTTTAAGTTGCTGTTGTTAGTGCTGTCACAGAGTTGTTGCACTCCCTTGTTTCCATATACAGTAAACTTCCGTTAATCCGAAGGGCAGCGGACCGGCCCTCGTTCGGATTAGTGGATTTTTCGGATTATCGGACTTTACCCCTATGAACCTGTGTATGACGAAAACATTGAGGCATTAGGCCACCCAAATGACACAATGGTGCACACACACATATCATATGTTCATGAAATCACTTCAAAAGTTTACCATTGTCATTGTAGCCTATTACCTACTTCAAAACATTCAGATTAATGGTCAAAGGAATCTGCTGCTATAAACATCTTCTTCTTCTTCCGTCTACTAGCGAGTTTGTCTTGCTCTTGAAGATCAGATCAGATGTGGTTCGGGAAGTAATGCCTTAACAACGGCACTTCCCTGAGAGGTTCTTGTAATTTTCATTTTGTGATTTTCCTTTTGTGACGTGCTCTGTTATATTATATTGTATTGAAAGCACCCTTGTCTTGTTGTCTTGAAAGCACCCTTGGGACGCTCCGATCACTGAACTATAAATAGTAACGGAACGTCCAAAGGTGCGT
The DNA here is from genome assembly GCA_032716605.1 of Paralithodes platypus. Classification (NCBI taxonomy): domain Eukaryota; kingdom Metazoa; phylum Arthropoda; class Malacostraca; order Decapoda; family Lithodidae; genus Paralithodes; species Paralithodes platypus. The sequence goes on from CM064514.1 coordinate 17,390,460, forward strand.
TTTTAAGCTCAAGACTAATACGTCCAAAGGTGCGTTTTCAAGCTCAAGACTGAATGCGCTTGCAGAAAATGCGGTGCAAGCCAGTAGCGCATCGGAGCGTCCCAAGGATGCGTTCAAGAGCAAAACAAACTCTCTAGCAGACGATGTGGAAGAAGAAGAAGAAGAAGGTGTTTACGTTTATATCAGTAGCTTCCTTTGACCATTAATCTGAATGTTTTGAAGTAGGTAATAGGCTACAATGACAATGGTAAACTTTTAAAGTGAATTCATGAACATATGATATGTGTGTGCTCCATTATGTGTCATTTGAGTGGCCTAATGCCTCAAAAAGGGGACTTTGGGACTTCTTGAAATTCGGACCATCGGGTGAATTCGGATTTGGCCTCAAATTGAAAAATTCGGACTATTGGGAGATTCGAATCATCGGTCGTCGGATTAACGGACTTTTACTGTATATGTATCCTACTTTTAGGTGTATTTAAGATACACGCTTTGGTGTCCTGCCCCTGCATTATTTCTGTTCTATATTCGACGAGCACCTTAGAGCATCAGACGTTTTCAGAAGATTCCATATCTGTTTGCTGTAGGACTAGACTTCAAGTGTTTTCATAGAGCATTGAAGAGTTTAGTGTTGAGTTCAGACTCACACTAAAGATAACGTAAGCATATAACCTTTTTATTAAATCTTGTCATAGTTTATTTAAGCATTGTTATTACTTGAGAGCTTTTATTAACGTAATTACTCTTGTTGTGAGTAGGCTTTGCCGTCACCGGAAAGCCTTTGTAGAAGTACACTTAACCCAGTTAAATGATACCCCGTTATCCAGTAGATTAACTCTGGAGGGTTTAAGTGTTTTGTTCACCGGCTTAATAGTTCGAGGGTTTGGAATTAGCGTACCGTTGTTGCAGATCTAGCCTATCTTATAGTCCAATATTAAGTACCCTTGTTTATTTCGTTGTGCCGGTCATAACAGTGGGAAAGACTAAAATTGTTAAAAAAGAATAATGGGTCTAGTATAGAAACTAAAGAAGTGGATTTGGAATGCAGACAAATAAACAATAAAATATGGTGGGAGACAAGGAGGGGGGTGAAGGAGAGGGACAGAGAGATAGCAAGAAATGTGAAGGATAATCCAAAAATATTCTGGAAGTATATTCAGGAAAAGTTAACAAGAAGAGTAGGTATCCCAGAACTTATAGGAGACTTGGACAATAAGAATAGAGCAGAAACTGATAAGGAGAAATCAGAGGTGCTGGGGAAATACTTTGGGGAGGTACTTACAGAGGAGTCGGGTGATGCAGTGCTTACTATTCCCATCAAACAGGCACCAGCACTAGAACTAATAGAGTTTTCCCATGCTAGAATTAGGAGTGCTATAGGGAAAATGAACAGAAGTAAGTCCCCTGGACCGGATGGGATACATCCAAGAATCATAAAGGAAGGAGGTGAGATGTTAGTAGAGCCATTAATTTTTTTATTTGAGGTATCTTTTAATACAGGACAAATCCCGATGGACTGGAGAGAGGCGAACATAACAGTTACCGGGTATTTTTAAGAAGGGAAAGAGAAATTACCCAGGAAACTATAGACCAGTCAGTTTGACAAGTGTTGTGTGTAAACTAATGGAAACTGTAATTAGAGAAGGAATAATGGAACCTATGAAATCAAACCAACTTTTCAGTGAGAGACAGTTCGGATTTTTGCCAAGGAGGTCGACGGTATTACAGCTAATTAAGGTGGTAGATGATTGGATGCAAATTCTGAAGGATGGGGATGTGATAGACGTGGTATATTGCGATTTTATGAAGGCCTTCGATAAGGTCCCACATAAAAGGCTAATAGAGAAAATTAGAAGCTATAGTATAGGAGAGAAATGTGTGAAATGGATAGATGCCTTCCTGAAAGATTGGAGACAGATGGTACTGGTGGATGGAATAGGCTCGGGGTGGAGGGAAGTTACAAGTGGGGTACCTCAGGGATCTGTGTTGGGACCACTACTGTTCGTTATGTTTATCAACGACTTGCCTGAAGTTATAACTAATGGAAGTGAGATATACCTTTATGCGGATGACACCAAGCTGTATAAAAGAGTGAGGAGTAAGGAAGATGTGGATTTGCTTCAAGGAGATGTGGAGGGAATGAAGGGATGGCCTGAACATTGGTTAATGCCTTTTCATCCAAAAAAAATACAAGTACTGTACATGCGGATTGGGACAAGCAAGACAGACAAGGTGGGATACAGTATGTATAAAGCGATGGAGGAAGTGAATGCAGAAAAGGATATAGGAGTAGTGATAGACAATAAGTTAAATTTCTCTCGGAACATTTAGCGGAAAAGATAAATAAAGCCAATAGAATTGTAGGGCTGATAAAGAGGACATTCGTGTCAATGGATGAAGATATCTTCAGGAATCTCTATACAGCGCTGGTTAGGCCGCACCTGGAATATGCGAACCAGGTGTGGGCTCCATATATGGTAAAGGATATAGAAGAAGTGGAGAAAGTGCAGAGGAGAGCTAGCAAGCTGGTACCAACGTTGAAGAACGCGGGCTATGAGCAGAGGTTGAGGACACTGGGACTTCCGACACTGGCATATAGGAGAAAGAGAGGGGATATGATAGAGACTTTTAAGATAGTGTCAGGAAAGTATGATGAGGATGTGTGTGAAGGTATCTTCTTGATGCGGGAGGGAACAAGAACAAGTGGACACTAAGAAAATTTACAAGGAAAGAAATAGGCTTGAAAAGGCAAAGAACTCATTTTGTGATAAGAGTGGTAAATGAGTGGAACGCACTGCCCCAGTATGTAGTCGATTCCGAATCAGTAAGGAAGTTTGAAAGTAATCTTGATAAAGCATGGGGAAGACAAGATTTGAAGTTTGATTACAAAGCAAAAATACAGAATAGTAAAAATTTTGCGTCTGCTACCGCCGCCGCCAACACCGTGAACGACCGCAGCAGTGCAAGTACTGGCACTGAGCAGGATACACAGGCCTAGTTTGCCTTTTTACAGAGGATCTACTGTAAGATAAATGGTGTACAAAATCTCGCTCTAAATGACACTGGTATGATTAGATTGTGGTGTGGAGGTACATGTGCTGGAAAGTGTGAAAAGGAATAACTTGAGATGGTTCGGCCATATGGAACGTATGGAAAGCGAGAGAATTACTAAGAGGGTGTACGAGAGCGAGGTGGAGGGACAGAGAGGGAGAGGTAGACCGAAAGAGAGGTGGACAGATGGAGTGAGGAAGTATATGAACGAAGGCGGTGCTGGTTGGGGGGAGGGGCGTCGACTGACTGGGGACAGAGGTGCATGGGAGCGGTTCGTTCGTGGCCACCCCTTCGGGGATCACGGCGTCAGGCAATAGATAGATGATTAGATTAGACAATAAACATTAAAAAACAACGTACAGTATACACTTAATCACTTAAGCTAGGTTTCAAAAATGATTTACAATGTACAATCCTCATGCCATTCTGTACGTTTTCATAGTTCTGAATTTCTAATGTTATTATGTATTCATTTGGTATGGTGTGATACGCACAACACTTACCAATAATAATGCAGTGGTAAAAACGAGAGAGGAGGGGACCAGAAGTAATCACTACTTGGCGTATTTTACAAGACTGACACAGGTTTGGAACTTCGGACCGTTCGGTAATGTTGGTACATTAGTTGCCAGATCTGAACATGGAATCATATTTCAATACCAAAATCGTCCCTCAAAAAAAAAAAAAAAAACGTGCAGGCCCGCGGGGCCCTGGACCTTTGTGCCCTGGTACCAATGACTACAATACTTCTATACAGTGGAGCCCCCATCTTCGCTCCTAATAGGTTCCGCAGAAATCGCGCCAAGATCGAGGCACTGTTCTTATGGGGAAAATGATAATCGGTTCAGTGCTCATTCTAAAAGTTGCACTATTTCCCAGTTTTAGCCTATGAAAACATGTTTTATGTCTACATAAAGTAAATCTTATGCATTGTACATAATAATGTAGACATGGCTAAATAACAGTCGTAACCATAAAATGTAGGTGCATTATAAATACTGTACTGTAGATTGGGGCATTGTTCTTATCATGGGAAAAATAGTGTGGGGAAATGTTGAGGTATGGTGGTGAGATAGTGATCGAATGGGTATGGAAAATGTGCAAACTAGCATGGGAGAAGGGGAGTGCACCCGATGACTGGAAGACTGGCATAATAGTCCCCCTATATAAGGGCAAAGGGGAAAGAGGAGTGTGTGGTAACCACCGAGGAATATGTCTTCTAAGCGTAGTAAGGAAGGTGTTGTTGTTGTTGTTGTTGTTCCCTAAGCTGCCTGGCCGAACAGGCCCGAGTCCCTGAGGAAGGCCATGGCCACGATCGGGCTTTCCCACAGAGCTCTCATTGAGTGTAGATTGTGTTGTTGGCATAAGTGGTTGTGTGAAATGCAGTCTTCTATGATGTGTTTGATGGTATGGGGTGCTGTGTTACATCCCGGGCAGGTGTCGACAACGGAGTCATCCAGTCTCTTCTGATAGCTCAGAAGAGCTGGATGGTGTCCGCATCTCAGCCTGGCCAGGTGGACTCTGTCCTCGCGAGGAAGGGAGGATTCGGAAGGATGGATTTCGGGAGGTCGTGCATGCAGCTGCGTGTTGTCTATGAGTGAGTAGGGAAGGTCTACAGTATGGTAGTGAGTGAGAGTGAGAACGGAGAAATGGATAGGCTACGAGCAGGGAGGTTTTAGGAAGGGCAGAGGATGTGTAGATCAGATTTTTACCCTGAATTGTGTTGTGGAGAAATATCTGGAGAAGCAACAAAAGGTGTATGTTGCCTTTATGGACTTGGAGAAGGCCTATGACAGAGTGGATAGAGAAGGTATGTGGAAAGTACTTAGAATATACGGAGTAGATGGCAAGTTGCTGAAAGCAGTGAAGAGCATGTATGAGGGTGCAAAGGCGGCAGTATGTGCGGAGAATGAGCAGAGCGAGTTCTTTGACCTGAATGTTGGGTTGAAACAGGGATGTGTGATGTCCCCGTGGTTGTTTACAGGAAGGATGGATGGATTCATACATACATACATACATAACATTATAAGACTGAGTGTTCCACACATACGTGCAGTTTCAGTCTCTTTTCCTAATGGCGGCATTACAGGCAACCCTGTTAAGGGCTGCTTCACTTGTCAAGTTCTTGGATTTGAGATCGGCACGTATAGTCCGATCCCAGGTCTTCCTCGGTCCACCCCTTGGTGCAGCTCCCTCCACAATCACAGACCTGCATTTTTTCACCCAATTTTGTTCATCCATTCTCTCCACATGTCCATACCATCCCAGTCTACTTGTAAGCATCACCTCGCTAATACTCTTTATACCTACACGTCTCCTCAGCTCAACATTTGTTATTCTATCCTGTAGCCTGGCCCCACACATCCATCTCACCATTCTCATCTCATTACGTTCCATTCTGTTGACATCCTCTACTTTAACGGCCCATGTTTCTGAGGCATACGTCATTGCACTTCTAACACATGAGGCATACACCTTTCCCTTCAGGGGGAGAGGCATTCTTTTCATGGTCAGGATTGGCAGCAGTTTTGTGAACTTCCCCCAGCCACATCTAATTCTAGCAACAGTGGCAGCCTCGGCCTCACCACCGGCAGAGATGGTATCTCCTAGGTAACAAAACTTGTTCACCAGCTCCAATGACCCCAAAATTCACAGCCACAGGATCATCACTTAACACAAGCTCGCCTTTGCACAATACGCACTCAAATTTCTCTATTTCTGACTTATCCTTCCTACAGCGCTTATTCCCATGCTGTACCCAACATCGCCAGATGCTACATTGAATTGAGTTAATGCCCACACCCTTTCCACACACTGCACATGGGTATGCACCGCTCTTTTCCACATTACCTCGTCTCAATCTACAATTCATAACCTTGGTTTTGTTAATATTGACTCTTAAACCCTTGCTCGCCATGCCCTCTCTTCATTCTCTGAATTTGGCCTCAGCATCTTGCATACTGTCAGCTATTAGGACTAAATCGTCTGCATAAAACAGTTCCAATGGGAGTCCACCTCTAAAAACTCTAGACAGTGCCTCCAAGACCATAATAAAGAGGAGGGGGCTTAACACTGAATCCTGATGGACTGCAAACTCATCACTCAGTACACCCTTCACCCTCACCGCACTTCGCGAATCCTCATATATCTGCATTATCACACGCACCAGCCACTCTTCCACACTAAGTTTCCTCATAGCCCAGTGCACAATATCTCTAGGCACCCTATCATAGGCCTTCTCCAGGTCTACAAACACAAAGTAAAGCTCCCTGCCTTTTAGTAAGTATCTTTCCAGTATCTGCCTGACTATGAAGATAGCATCGGTTGTACCCCGTCCTGGCATAAAACCAAACTGCATATCATCAATGGAGATGCTTTGCCTGATGAAACCCTCAAAGACTCTCTCACAGACCTTCATGATTTGGTCAAGCATTTTGAGGCCCCTATAATTTCCTCTATCTAGCGCATCCCCTTTTCCTTTGTATATATTTACTATTACACTTTCCAGCCAATCCTCTGAGATTTTCTCATCTTTAATAATGGTGTTTATCAACTCAGTGACTAAGTTGACACCAGTCTCCCCTGAGGCTTTTATCATCTCAGCAACAACGTCAGAGCACCCTGGAGCTTTATCGTCCTTCATTTTATTGATTGCGTCGTTCACTACAGCTGGTGCTATCAAAGGAGGGGGTCCAGATATTGGTTTTTCGATACTAAGCTGTTCCTTATCCCATTCAAACTCTACATTTAGCAATCGTTCAGTGTGCCTTCTATGCTTCTCAGATTTAATTTTCTGCATACACAATCTTTCCATTATCGTTTCTAACACACTGTTCACCTATAATATCCCTACTGTCATTTTTAACTCGCCTAGCTAGGTTAAAGATCCCATTGGGATTGTCAGTGTTACTCACTTGTTCGAGGACCAGGTCCTTAATGCCTATTTTAGCATTGTAAATTATAGGTTTGACTCCTGTAAGGAGATAAAGAAAACCTAATATTTAGTAGTGGCCCCGTAATCATTGACGAACATGCCTATTACATAAGTTTCTTACAGTTTCTTACAGTAGATCCTCTGGAAAAAGGCAAACTATGCCTGTGTATCCAGCTCAGTACCAGTACTTGCACTGCTGCGGTCGTTCACGGTGTTGGCGGCGGCGGTAGCAGACGCAACATTTTTACTATTCTGTATTTTTGTTTTATAATCAAACTTCAAATCTTGTCTTCCCCATGCTTTATCAAGATTACTTTCAAACTCCCTTATTGATTCGGAATCGACTACATACTGGGGCAGTGCGTTCCACTCATTTACCACTCTATCACAAAATGAGTTCTTCGCCTTCTCAAGCCTATTTCTTTCTTTGTAAATTTTCTTAAGAGTGTCCTCTCGTTCTTGTTCCCTCCCGCATCAAGAAGATACCTTCACACACATCCTCATCGTACTTTCCTGACACTATCTTAAAAGTCTCTATCATATCCCCTCTCTTTCTCCTATATGCCAGTGTCGGAAGTCCCAGTGTCCTCAACCTCTGCTCATAGCCCGCGTTCTTCAACGTTGGTACCAGCTTGCTAGCTCTCCTCTGCACTTTCTCCACTGCTTCTATATCCTTTACCATATATGGAGCCCACACCTGGTTTGCATATTCCAGGTGCGGCCTAACCAGCGCTGTATATAGATTCCTGAAGATTTCTTCGTCAAGTGACACAAATGTCCTCCTTATCAATTGTCCTCCTACAATTCTATTGGCTTTGTTTATCTTTTCCGCTAAATGTTCTGAGAAATTTAACTTATTGTCTATCACTACTCCTATATCCTTTTCTGCACTCACTTCCTCCATCGCTTCATACATACTGTATCCTACCTTGTCTATCTTGCTGGTCCCAATCCGCATGTACTTGCATTTTTTTGGATGAAAAGGCATTAACCAATGCTCAGACCATCCCTTCATGCCCTCCACATCTCCTTGAAGCAAACCCATATCTTCCTTACTCCTCACTCTTCTATACAGCTTAGTGTCATCTGCATACAGGTATACCTCACTTCCATTAGTTATAACTTCAGGCAAGTCGTTGATAAATATAACGAACAGCAGTGGTCCCAACACAGATCCCTGAGGTACCCCACTTGTAATTTCCCTCCACCCCGAGCCTATTCCATTCACCAGTACCCTCTGTCTCCGATCTTTCAGGAAGGCTTCTATCCATTTCACACATTTCTCCCCTATATTATAGCTTCTAACTTTCTCTATTAACCTTTTATGTGGGACCTTATCGAAGGCCTTCATAAAATCGCAATATACCACGTCTATTACATCACCATCTTCTAGAATTTGCATCCAATCATCTACCACCTTAATTAGCTGTAGTACCGTCGACCTCCCCGGCAAGAATCCGAACTGTCTCCCACTGAAAAGTTGGTTTGACTTCATATGATCCATTATTCCTTCTCTAATTACCGTTTCCATTAGTTTACACACAACACTTGTCAAACTGACTGGTCTATAATTCCCTGGGTCATTTCTCTTTCCCTTCTTAAATATAGCTGTTATGTTCGCCTCTCTCCAGTCCATCGGGATTTGTCCTGTATTAAACGATACCTCAAATAACATTTTCAATGGCTCTACTAACATCTCCCCTCCTTCCTTTATGATTCTTGGGTGTATCCCATCCGGTCCCGGTGACTTACTTCTGTTCATTTTTTCTATAGCCCTTCTTATTCTAGCATGGGAAAACTCTACTAGTTCTAGTGCCGGTGCCTGTTTGATGGGAATAGTAGGCACTGCATCCTCCGACTCCACTGTTAGTACCCCCCCAAAGTATTTCCCCAGCACCTCTGCTTTCTCCTTATCAGTCTCCGCTCTGCTCCCATCATTCAACCCCCCCACCAGCTCTGGGATCCCTACTCTTCTTGTTAATTTTTCCTGAATGTACTTCCAGAATATTTTTGGATTATCCTTCACATTTCTAGCTATCTCTCTCTCCCTCTCCTTCACCCCCCTCCTTGTTTCCCACCTTATTTTATTGTTTATTTGTCTACGTTCCAGATCCACTTCCTTAGCCTCTATACTAGACCCCCTGTTCTTTTTTAACAATTTTAATCTTTCCCACAATCGTTTCTTTCTTCTAATCAATATCCAAAGCTTTCTATTTGTTAGTAGTCTTGGCAAATCCAACGTCAAGGCTATTAACCTAATTGCAATGACGACTTGTCTATTTTGACTGCTATGTCGTCATTCCAACCGCGGTTAAAAAGAAAACGTCTAGAGTCTACTCCTTATCTTGCTCTAGGAGACGTTGTACATTAACCAAAACTACCACCGAAGGTGAAAAAAGCATAGAAGAGAAGAAAAAGGGGTTTACCTTAGTTACCGCTTAAGGCCCATCCCGTGTTCCGTCATGTGCAGATCCCTGTCGAACGTGCGCATGAGCGACCCTCTCTTGTCATTTTTTCATGCGCTCCATTGAATGCAGTCGCTTTTGTTGTGCTCCTTTAATTCACCCTGTTTAGGTTCGTTTCGGCTTATCTGGCCTTCTTTTTTGTTAGACAGATGTTACGTGATCTAGGGCACACGTAAATGGGCTCCTCAGTGTGTTTAATGGAGACGCGTGTGGAAATAGCTACCGAAGGTACGGGGGCGCCTGGCGTTCCTCGTGTGTGTTTTTCATTCCTTTCTCTTTTCATATTCTTTTTTCCTGTTAGTCTGGGCATAGTTTAGCTTTTAGCTTATTTTAGCCTAGCTTGTTTCTCATTCAGGAATTGCTATGCCCCTATGAGTTTTCAAATTTTCATAGCCTAGGTGTACAGTTGGTTCACAATCTGAGATTTCGTGGTGGCGGTGCTGTTTGTCGGGTTTGTGTCGGCCGCATTATTAGCGTTATTCCCGAGTCCCCCCTTTCGAGCCTTCACTGTGTCTCAAGGGCCTGGGCGCTTGGTGGTTCGTGATATCCAGGGGTACCCCACGGGGGCCCCTCCCTCACACCACAGGGTTTTTCGCCCCTGACACATTCTCTCCTCACGGCTAGGCCACCCTTTTTCTCGCCAGTTTCATTTACTGGTTTTTGTGTTCCCTTACTGTTTTCTCCTCCATCCTTTCATACCCTTTTGCCCAATCCTGGGGTACCCTACGGGGGCCCCTGTTTGTGCCAAACCACCCTTCCTGCCACTTCTCCTCATGGGCTTTGCTCTATCTCTGTGGGTTGGGTGGTTCCTGGGGGATGTGCCTCCTCTCCCCTGGTGTGTCTTCCTTGCCTCTCCCTTGACCGGTTGAGTCAGGATATTATCAAGGAAGACACTGCTCAGCTTGATGGCCATCGTCGCTTGGAGTTCATAAGGAAATGACGCCTTTTTCTGGGCCTCTTTTGGTATTCTCTAGACGCTCCTCTCGCTTTTTCGGCGCCGGACCATCTCGGCCGGTCCCGCAAATTTGCGGGGGCTTGATTCGGTCCTCTGGGACATTTCGGCTCCCCGCAAATTTGCGGAGATCGTTGGGGGTCCCGCAAAATTGCGGGAGGGTGGTATCGGGAGGGTGGTGTCGGTACGGTTATGCCTCCATTGGCCCGCAAATTTGCGGTAATAGTTGGCTTTCACTATTGACTTTTTTTATGTCATCTTGTTGCCTGATACTATATTGGTGTATGCACTTTACTGGTGTTATAGGCCCTGCATGTAAGATGTTGAGTGGTGGTTAACACTTTCTCCATCTTTGCAGGTTCTGCTAGTGCTCTTCCGCCTCGGCCGCCCTCTTCACCTACCTCTGTGCTCCCAGTTTAGGGTGAGTACGGATACCTGTTTGCATGTGTGTTCCTGTTTCCCCATGCTCCTTCCCTGGTTCTTCTTGGACATTCTCTCCACTTACTTCTTCGACGTGCTGATTATGGTGTGTGTTCTTCTAGTGCAGGTAGGCTGCCTTGCTTTCGCCTTGGTTGTCGCTCCTCGTGCTTGGAGAGGCACAAGTCCTGCTTGCGCCACTCGCTCTGTGTGTCCTCTACGGCCTATCTCCCTGCTCTGTGTGGCACGTGTCTGGCCCTGGTGGTTGTGCTGCTCCATGGCCCTGGTTCCTCGGCGGCGGCTGTGGCCTCTGCTTCCCTTCCGTCGGTGTGGACGATGGTCTCCCGCCACATTAGGACTGTGGGCCACCGTTCCCCGGCCTTTGTTGCCGACCGGATCCGCGTCGCCCTGGGTATCCCTGACCCGACTGAAGGCCGTTCACCTGGCCCTCTCCCTGCTCGGGCCCTCTCCCCTGGGTCCCGCAGCCGGTCGTCCCATCGTTGGGGGGTTCCCCGGCTCCGTCCACGCTCTCGCTCGCCTCGTCGTCCTCCTGATCGCCTTGACGACGCCCATCGCCCTCGTCATGGTTCTCGCCCTGAGGCCGGGGTTAGCGGCTCTGCCCCTGTGCGCCCTCCCCTGGCCTCTACGGATAGGGGCTCTACTCCCTTCTGCCCGCTTCCCCTGCCCAGACGACTTCCTCTTACGTTGTCCTCTCTGCGCGCGGTTGTTCATGCTGTAGCTGGCCCTCTGCTCCCTCCTCCTACACTGTCCAGGAGGGTCCGCCTGGATGTCGTTGCTTCTCCTACTTCACCTGCTTCAGTGCCTATTCTTCCTTCACGGTCTCGTCCCACGGTGGTGGTCCCTCCCTCCTCCGCCTCGGTGTCGGGCCGCCCTGTTATCTCGGCCCCGGGGATCCTTGCTCTGTTTCCCCCCGCGGCTCCTGGCCTCCTTTCACCTGGCCAGCCTTCCCACTCCCGTCGTCCTGCTCCTCCTCATTCTTCTCTTCCTGACCTTCACTTACCGTCTCGCCTGGGGGGTACCCCTCCTCTTGCCTCGGTGGGGTTTCGCGAGGTTTTGGGGTCCCCTTTCTCAGGAGCTGATGTGTCGCTGGAAGAGGGGAATGGTGCTGTTTCCCCCTCGGCCGTTCGTGATCGGGGACGAGTCCCTCAACGGCGACACAACCGTCGTCGCTCGCCTTCCTTGGGCCGCGACGCTGCTGGTTCGTGTCGTGGGTCTCGCTCACGCTCGCCCCTGCGGGTCGCCCAATCTGGGGGGGGGGGGGGGGGGTAGCCTCTCTCGGATCGATTGTCGGCTATGCAGGGCTGGGTTGTGTCACGCTTCGACGGGCGCTTTGTGTCGATGGAAGACTCCCTCTTCTCGCCCTTCTTGGCGGTGACTCACCCTCCGCGCCTCACCCTACCTACCCCTGTTACGGTCCCCCTCCCTTCTGCAGGCCTACGCTCTGGTCAGACTTCAGCCGCCCTGACATCCTTCCGGCTGTTCAGTCCCTGGCTGTGTTGACGGGTCTGTCCTCCTATGGGACAGGTTTGTGCGACGCCGGTACGCCTGGCTTAGCCATCATGCTCGGTCACCCTCTCCCATTGGAGGCCTGGTTTGCTGAGGCCTTCGACTTCACACACCGATCCGTCGACGGCTCTCCTTCCGTCCCTCCCCCGGAGTCGTCCCTGATTTTGCCTCCTCTTGTGTCTGTCGGTGGGTTGGACGGCGCGTTCTGGTCCTGGATGAGCGCGCCCGTTCTTGACCTTTGTTCTATTGCTACCCCGTTCTTCTCTCCCCCGGATCTGCCCTCTGTCGCCAAGGTTTTTCCCTTGCGACAGAGGGTGACGGACTTATTGTCTTGTCTTTAGGTTCCCTCCTGACGTCTGTTCACCACCTGCGGCTTTTCGAGGCGTCTGCGCCAGGCGATCTTCGCGAGGGTTTGGAACGCGTTCAGCGGGTCCACCTTCGGCTCGCGGTGTCTTTGGTTCCCGAGCTGAAGGCGGTTTTGTGCGCGGCAACCCGGCACCGCACGACGGTACGGTCTTCGTTCTGCCGGCCGGCCCCCTTGGTTATTCGTCAGGGTTTGTTGTACCCTGCGCTATATACGTCGGGTTTTTTTACGCAGGATGCTTGGGAATGCTACGCTTCTCTGTCGGCGGCCCCTGCTTCCGCCACACGACGCCGCGCTGTGTCGTTACGGACCCTGCTTACGTCACGCACCGACGCGCTGTGCCGCGCGCGGGGTCTTCTCAGTCCCGTCCTTCTGCCGGTCCTCTTCGGGGTGCTGCTGCAAGTGCTGCCGCCTTGCACGGGCGCAGGACTGGGACGTTGCTGGCCAGTGCATCGGTTCCGCCTCGCACTTCTGTTCTTGCCCCTTTCATCCCCTCTGTGTCGGGGCTGGCCGGCCTTCCACTTCCGGCCGCCCTTCGACGGGGTCAGCCCCGCGCCGGCCTGGGGTTGGGGTGGCCCGCCCTTTTCGACGAGGTTGGGGGGGGCGGGGGTAGAGGAGGTCAACGTGGCGCTCATGCCCGCAAGGCCCGTACCGGGGTTACCTCCACGTCAACACAATGTGTAGTTCTCTGGGTCGGCCTCCTTGTTCTCCTTCTCGCCTGGGCGTACCGGGTCGCTCCCCTCCTCTCGGGTGTTCCCTCGGGTTGTTTTCGCCCTTGCGCCCCTCGGTAGCCGCGAGGGACGTTGGGGGCGGTGGGTTGCGCGGAGGGGTCTCACCTGGAGGTGGACGTCCAGACCCCCACTCCGCTCTTGTCACCGACAACGGCCCATCTCTTCAGAGGTGGCCCACGTGTTCCCTTCCATGCCCGAGCTGGGTAGCGTCGAGGGAGTTGACCGCCGGTCACCCGGTTTTCCTCTCCCGTGTCTTTCTGGTTCCGTCGCCGACCTGCGACGCGATGCGACCGGTGGTGGATCTGTCGGCCCTCAACGGGCACATCGTGCACACACGGTTTCGGATGCTGCCGGTACCCCTGGTACGCCTGGCCCTGTGCCCTCTGTCGTGGGTAGTGTCGCTGGCCCTCCAGGATGTGTCTTGGCTCGTTCCTCTCCATCCTCGCTTCCAGCGATTCTTGGCCGTTCGGGCTTTCCGATCGTGTGTTCCTGTTGCGGCCTTTCGACGGCCTTCCCTTCGGTCTCCACATCGCGCCGCAGATCTTCTCCGCACTGGTGGGGCAGGCTCTGGGTCCTCTCCTCAGGAGCGGGCTCCAGCTCCTGTTTTCCTTGGCCGTTTGGTTGGTAGTTTCCGACGCCCTAGGCCTGTGCATTGGCGACGCCCTCACAGTCGTTCGCTACATCGCACGGTTAGGGTTCCCCTTCGATGTTCCCAAGTCACGCTTGACCCCGTCGCGTGTCGTGCCATGGGTCGGTCTCGCATGGGTTTTGTCCGGCGCTACGGTGACCCGGGGTCTGCCGGCCGCGGTGCACCTCGGTGGACGGTCCTCGCCGTGTTGCACTCGGTCTCCCTCCCGGGGCTCTCTCGTTCGTGGGTTCGCTGCATTGGGCCGCTCTGCCCCTTCCCTTAGGAGCCTCTGGCTACGCCGCCTCCTCCTCATGGGCACCGCGGTGTTTCCGTTGCCCCTATGGATCGGCTCCTGCCGCGTACCGTTCGCCGACGCTTCGGTCGCTGGGTTGCTCGGGGCTCGCTCTCTCCGGCTGTGCCCTGGACCGCCCCCCCCCGCCGACGGTCTGGGTAACCACAGATACGTCGAGCGAGGTTGGGTGAGGTTCCCAATCGAACCTGGGACGTCCACTTCCCGGCAGATGGGTGGGTCTCCCTCCTCTTACCCGTCTATGCCCTCGGATTGTTGGTTCCTTTGTTCTTCCTGCGGGACCACGCGCTGGCCCTTCGGGGTAAGTCGGTGGCCTTCGGGTTGGACAAGACAAGCTGTCCCCTGTTTCCTTATGCGGGGGTCCTCCAGGTCGTTGACTCTATTGGGGGTCTCGGTGGAGTTGTTCTTCCTCGCGGACCGACACCCCTTCTCCTTGCATGCCACCTCCCTGCCCGGGCCTGCCACCCTTTGGGCGACGCCCTGTCGAGAGGGCAGGGCGTTCTTGTAGAATGGGCGATGAAACGGACTGTGTTCGCCGACCTCGCGGCTTCCTGAGGTGTTCCGGAGGTCGCCTTGTTCGCATCGGGGGTGCCGCGCCAGTTGCCTCTGGACCTCTCCCTCCGGCCTCGCGCTCCGGGGGGGGTCCGGACGCTTTCATGGTCGCCTGGTACAGGTGGCGGTCGATATCCATCTTTCCGCCACCAGACGCGCTGTTGATGTGCCCAGTCCTCGCGAAGCTGCGGCTGTACCACGGCTGCGTCTGGCTCCTCGCGCCTCTGTGGCCGGCACGGACTTGGTCCACCCGGTTGCCGCGGTGGTGCCCGAGTCCGGTCCCTCTACCTGTCTCCGGCTTCCACTTGGGCTAGGTTGGGGTCCTGCGGACCTCTTTGGCCTTCGCATCGTGCTTGTTCATGAGGCACGGTGGCTCCCGGTCCCCGGCCGGGCCCTGACCGACTTCCTGCAGCGTTCCTGGCCGTCTTCTCCTTGGGGGACTTACGGGTCCCGCTGGAGGTCTTTTACTAGGTGGCTACGGGCCACTCGCCTGCCGGTTGGCTCTCCTTCCCTCGTCCTACGCTCCTTGTTTCACCTCTTCCGTACACGTCGCTTTCCAGTCGACGCTATACGTACCCACTTGTCTGCCGTCCGGGGGGTTCTTTGGGTCCGTCGCTGGGCTGGTCGTTCCGCCACAGGTGCTGGATTCCTTCCTGACGGCTGCCTTCCGGGATCGACCGCCTCCGCGCCAGGTCCCTCCGCTGTGGGATCTGGGGCGGGCTCTGGTCCTTCTGGCTTCCCCCACGTATACAAGGGCCGCTACACCGGTTCCGTTGCTCGGGCGTCCACTCTTCCTTGTCGCTCTGGCCACTGGGGATCGGGTGTCTGCACTAGCGGCATTGTCACGGCCCCGGGACTGCGTGCGATTCTCCCAGTCCTTGCATGGCGTCTCGTTCGCCTCCTCCCCACCTTTTGTTACCACGCATGGGAGGGAGGCCCCCGTTTTCCAGCCTTTCGCCATCCAGGCTTTACGGCGTGGGCATCCTCGCCATGTGTTGTGCCCGGTGTCAGCCTTGCACTCCTCTGTTGCGTCTGTGGCGCCGCCTTCGGGTACTGCTGTGTGGGTGTCTCCTCGGACAGGTGGGAGGCTCTAGCAGGTGCAGCTGGGCCGCCACGTTTGTCGGACCGTTCGTGCCCGTCACCCTGTTTGTAGGGGTTCTGCGCGCGATGTCAGATCCTTTGCTGCCTCCTTCCGGTTCCTGCCACGTCGATCCTTCCCTGCCTTCGCCTCAGTGGTTTTGTGGTCTTCTATCAATTCCTTCATCTCCTCCTACCTCTCCGTGTCCAGTGTTCGACCCCCTCGGCCGGTGATTGCTCTCGGGGGTCGTGTTTCCTGGTGCTCTGGCGAAGATCCCTGGTCTTCCTCCCTTGTCCCTCGTTCTTTTCCTTTGTTTTTTTGACAAAGGGGGGGGGGGGGGGGGGGGGGGGGGGGGGGGGGGGGGGTGTATGGGTTTGCAACACTGGATTGCAAGTTTGGGATTATGTATTGTTCCAGTACATAAGTGTTTTTGCCACATTGAAAATTGTGTTTTGTTCTTGTGTTCAGTGTTTTTGTTGGTTTTTGAAGAAAAGGGATTTTGGGTACAGTACCTTTTTGGTTTCAGACAAGTCTATGTTTTTGCATTACTATGAATGACGGGCATGTGTTAAAACTGTTCTTTTTAGCTACTCCTCAGTTTTTCACTCTTTTATTAAACTCTCTTGTTTAAATTGTGTCTTTGTCATTCGTAATTTTGTTTTATGCATTGGTTTTTTTGGTAGGTTGGGCTTGGATGTCCTCCTCCTATTTGTTATGCAGCCTTGACGTTGGATTTGCCAAGACTACTAACAAATTGGGAGGTTTGACGTACCTCCCAACCTACCAAATAGGAAAACCTACTATTTGGTAGTAGTCTTGGAAAATCCAACGTACATAATACCCTCCCTCACGCCGGACCCCTGCCCATCCGCGTTCTTCTGCTGACGTGAGATGTGATCACAAGAGAGGGTCGCTCATGCGCACGTTCGACAGGGATCTGCACATGACGGAACACGGGATGGGCCTTAAGCGGTAACTAAGGTAAACCCCTTTTTCTTCTCTTCTATGCTTTTTTCACCTTCGGTGGTAGTTTTGGTTAATGTACAACGTCTCCTAGAGCAAGATAAGGAGTAGACTCTAGACGTTTTCTTTTTAACCGCGGTTGGAATGACGACATAGCAGTCAAAATAGACAAGTCGTCATTGCAATTAGGTTAATAGCCTTGACGTTGGATTTTCCAAGACTACTACCAAATAGTAGGTTTTCCTATTTGGTAGGTTGGGAGGTACGTCAAACCTCCCATTTCATTGGCAATTCTGGGTTAGTTCTTTTCCTCAATTTTGTTTTATCCTTATATTCCCTTACTGGTACACTTTTGGATACAGCATTCTCCAGTTTGACTCTAATTTTCCTCCACATTCCTTCAGCGTCTTCACCGTTCAAATATTCCCCCCAGTCAATGTCCAAACACCGTCTCAGCAGCTCATAATCTGCTCTATCATACATGTATATTTTTCTATTGCTTTTATTATCCCTCTCCAATTTAATGTTACAACTAAAGCTTATACAGGCATGGTCACTACGACCTATAGGGCTATCCACATTAACATGTTCCACTATATCCTCTTCATTGCTAAAAATCAAATCAAGTAAACTCCCCTGCGTCCCATCTCTATATCTTGTCATCTCTACAATATGTTGCGTTAAAAAACAATCTCTCACTTTCTCTATAAACTTATTTTCCATGCTACCCTGTCCCGCTGGAGTAGTACAATTTGCCCAGTTGATCCTTGGCAAATTGAAATCTCCAATCAAAATTTTATATTTGTTCTCTCTATTATCTATCTCCTCCATTGCTTTCAGTAGGTTATCATCCTCTCCCCTGCTATTATTTGGGCTTCTATATATAGAGGCAATTAGAATTGATCCTCTTACACATTTTACTTCAATACACAAATACTCACAATACTGCTGTCTCATATCCACCTCATTAACCTTGAGCTCTTTTCTTACATAAATAAACAGTCCTCTTCCAACCTCTGCTCTAATAGCATTTCTCTCATATAACTCAAAACCCTCCAAACTATATTCCACCAGTTCCCTCTCAATTCTAACATTTTTTGGTCTTACTTCCTGTAGGGCTATGATATCAGGTTTTTCCTCTTCATCCTGCAACCTACATATCAGTTCTCTTTTCTTGTCCTGAGTAAACACATCCACATTACTAAACATAATCCTTAATCCATCTACCATTCCTCCAGCAATTACACCATCCCGCTCCTCCAGTCCGTACCCTACTCCCCTGTTAGCACTACTGGGTCTGCCTCTTTGTCTCCTGTCTCTCCCTGTGACACCTCCACCCCGTTCTCCTCCTCCGTCACAACTCTCATCACATTCTCTCCCCTCCCTGATCTCCCCCTCCTTTCTACTCTTATAAACCACTTCCTCACTTTTCCGTCCCTCACTCTCCAGTAAAAATTTCTCTTTTCCTCCTCATCCAACTTTCCATTATTTTCATCAGCCTTTTCTTGTAATTCCTTAATTTTTTTCCTTTGTTCTATACTCAAATCCTTCTTTAGTCTTATGTGTTTCAGTTTATCATTTGTATTTAGCCTCCAACTAAAATTTGTCACAGTCTCCGCCACTACCCTAGTTTTAAACTGTACCCTTATAGGTCTCATCTCTCCCCTTTTATATCTACCTATCCTACTGATCTCCTCCACCTGCCCTTCCCATCCATATTCGTCCTCATCCACACCTTTCAAGACCTCCTTCACTGTCTCCATATCCCTCACTTTTCTCACTCCATTATCATTCATATGAGTCTCTATATCTCCATACAAGATTACACCCCTATCCCTGTCCATGGCCTCCCTCACGACACTCTCCTTGTTCTTCATGACCCCTACAACTGCACTCTCAAAACTTTGTTTGGTCATATTCATTTCTTCCTTTTGCTCTTTCATAATATCCTCCAAATCCTTGACTTTTTGTTTACCTACCACCGTCCATGCAGTCGACTCCTTTACTTCCGTGAAACGTCCTTCGTATTCCTTCAGCTGCTCCTTCAATGCCATATTCTCTGCTCCCAGTTCATCTACCCTTTTCAATACCATCTCTAGGCTCTCATTAACTGCCAAAAAAGGCCTGCATTCACTTCCTTCGCTAGGCCTATTCCCTTCCCCACCTATCACACCACACATTACACACAGTGCCTTAACTTTCTCACCAATATCCCCCTTCCATTTCTCCGTATCACTCATCCACTTTTCCAAATCCTTCACAACAATACTAACCTCTTCTAACTTCTTATCTGTGCTCTTAAATCCCCGAAAACGTTGTAACCTTCCTTCCGACTCCGTCATACCCGAAATTCCCTCTGCCATGTTTGTTTACAAACTCAACAACTCACAACCCTACCGCTGTCCCGTCACTACACTCTCTTATTACACTATATATCACCCCTCCACCACACCAATATATCCTCCAAACCTTCACTAAATCCTTCCTCTTCTTGTTAGCCCCGTATGTACTCGATATCCTTGAATTAATTGACTATTCCCATTTGCAGAATCTCTCAGTAGATAAGGCTCCTGGTCCAGATGAAATTCCTCCAATAGTACTTAAGAATTGCTCCTTGGTGCTCGCTCCTGTATTGGCAAAATGTTTCCGTCTGTGTACTCATACCTCATGCTTCCCAGTACCCTGGAAAGAAGCAAACATTCATCCAAGTACATTCAATTTTCTAACCGACAGAATCTCACTGACTCCCATATATTTTTTAATGATGTAAATATTCCCACTTCCCCTAGTATTGACATTCTCGGTGTAACATTAACTACTAACTTGAGCTGGACACATTATGTTAGAAGCATTGCTAAGAATGCCTCTAAAAAACTGGGACTCCTGTACAGAGTTCGAGAATTCTTCACTGACGAGCAGTTGGCCGTAATATATAAAAGTCATGTGCGTTCTCAGATGGATTACTGTTCACCTCTGTGGGGTGGAAGTGGAGTGGTTGCATTGAGGCAGTTGGACAAAATTCAAAATAAAGCTATTAGATTAATCAATAACCCTGCAATCACACAGGACCTTCCTACATTATCCATACGAAGAAACGTTGCATCCCTTGCATTATTCTACAGATATTTTCACAGCAATTGTTCCGAGGAACTTGCTTCAATTGTGCCGCCTCTCCACATCTTTCCCCGCAGAACTAGGGCAGCTGAGAGCGCCCATGAATTTACACTTTCTCCTCCACAATGCAGAACTTCTGCTTATCAGAATTCATTTATCCCCAGAGCTACTACTCTTTGGAATTCACTTCCCTCGAATTGCTTTCCACAAACTTACAATTTACAAATGTTTAAATCCAGTTGTTATAAACATTTTATGAATGGAGGATGCCTTTAGGCACATGGACCTTTTTGTTGTATCTGTGTTTTTCCTTCCTCCGTTCATTGTCTCTTAAAAAAAAAAAAAAAAAAAAACATATGCCGGAGCCTCAAACTTGCGTCCGCCTTCCGCCATGGTGTGCCGCCAACCCCACATACCATATACATGGCATCCTCTTCAAACACTAATCCGCCGTAGTTTGAATCTACCGCGCAGAGCATTTAAAATCTGAGGAGCCTTCATCATGAGCGCATGCGACCTCACTCATGGCTTCAGTCATTATGAATTGGGTTCTCACTACGAAAAAACTTCGTAAAAAATTAAAAAGAAAAAGAAAATAAGAATAACTATCCAATAAGCTTTCCATCATATCGTGGATGTACTTGTGTGGATCTTTGACCAGACGCTGATTCAGGCGTCATTCTTCCTTCACTGACATATCAAGTAAACCAAAATCCTTAATACATCAACGAATGGGAAGGGGATGGTCGGGAGGGCCCCAGTCGTCAATGATTACGGGGCCACTACTAAATATTAGGTTTTCTTTATCTCCTTACAGGAGTCAAACCTATATTTTATTAGTGGCCCCTCCATCATTGACGAACATGCCTGATTTCTAAGACTGGAGGGGGACATTCGTAATCATATCATAACTCTAGAAAAGCAGATAATCAAACAACCACATAGTATTCTTACTTTGAAAATATATTTAAATATGGCGCAGCCCATATATATACAAAAAAGGGGTTCAAGCAGGTGCGTGCTTCAAAGAAGCCTGCTTGATAAAAAAAGGGTAACTCTGGAGGTTCTGTGAACAGATCTGTAGTTACAAAGGCACCCCACTCAACGAGTGGTGACAAAAATAACAAGTTATAAGTTTACATGTGCACATAATAAACCCCATAATATTCGTGGAAATGTTTTACAAACGATCTCCACTGTTTAATACTAAATTGCTTTCACAGCTAAAACTACTATAACAACCCTGTTGTTTGTACTAACATTGTACTAGCACAATTTCTCTCCCTGAATAGAACAGAGAAATTTTCATATCACATTATCCATAATTTGTATCACAGCTCTAACATTCCGGCGGGGTCTAGGGTGTCCTATGTTACACTGACTGCACCCCCCCCCCTTTTTTTCCTTGAAAGTAAACAAAAGTGACTGCAGGGCCACCTAGACCCTCTGCCTTAAAGCTATACATGGTAAGGAAGGTTTGTCTAGACTCTAGAGCAACTGACAAGTATCTAGTCAAAAACGTATGATTAGACACCCACAACTGTGTGGACGAAATATCTTCTACTGAAAAGTTCTTCAAGAAACGTAAAAAGGCTGCCCATTTGCGTAAATCGTGGGCCCTACCCACAACGCCGGGATTACTCTCTTTAATGACTTCGACCAGAAGAGAAGCTAATCTCCGTTTCAGTAAGCGTTTACCCGTACTCGCTACCCATAAAGCACCTTGGGGGTTTAGAGGAGCTACTCTCAAATATTTGGTTAGAGCTTGCACTGGACATAGATTATGGTGCACCTTTCCCCTTTTTAACGCCGGCACAGTGAACTCAGAAAACACCTGTGCACTGTGCTCATTCTTGGCTACAAATCCCGGGGAAGGTGCAATGTGAATACATTCATTAAGTCTACCAAACCTAAGGCAATTAGGTGTGTTGCTCATCGCCACCAGCTCAGACACTCTGTTCCCGGTGGCCAAAGCCAAAAGAAATACAGCCTTTTTTAAGAGTAATGCAAAATCTGCAGTATTTTGGTACAGACGAGAGTGAAGTAAAGACAATGCCTTGTCCAGAGACCAAGTGGGCATGAGCTGACGGGGAGGTGGGCGGAGTTTAAAACATGCTCTCATAAAACCTGTTTCCTCCGCTACCGGTATGGAGAGACCTGTAAGGTCTAAAAAGGGCACTCTAATCGCAGTTAAGTGATTTTTTAACGTTACCACAGATAAACGTTTCTGCTCAAACAGATAATTCAAATAATTAAAAACTAACGCCACTGAGGGCACAGTCTGTTCTGTTCTAATGATCCAAGAAGTAAAGGCTTGCCAATGTGATTGATACTGTCGTTTCGTAGACTGAGTATATTGATTGATTAATTTATTGGTCACATCTCTACCATATGGTGCTAGCCACTTGGCCTCTTGAATGTCCATAATGCAAAAGTCAGCGAGGTCGCTAGGTTGCCAATCATGTCTAAGTGGAAATACTCGACCGGGAGCGACACCGGGTGCGAGCACCACGTCTTCAATTGCTGGTACCATAACTGCGCCGGCCACAGGGGCGCGATTAGCGAGACTAAGCCTCGATAATCTCATAGTTTGTTCACTAAGTGGCACATTAGTGACGCGTCTGGCGGCGGAAACAGATAGATGGAGCTCCATTTGTTCCAGTCTGTCACTAGGGCGTCTGGCCCCTCTGCCGGCGTTTCCGTCCGGCGGGTGAGGTATAGAGGGAGTTTGTGAGTCTCCTCGGACGCAAACAGATCCACTTGTGGATGGTAGAGCTCTGCAATCATTAGGTTGAAAATGGGTTGCTTGAGCTCCCATTCTACTGTCATGCTCTGTCTCCGGGACAGAGCGTCTGCCCAGACGTTTGCTACGCCTGGGAGATAAGATGCGTGAAGATAAATGTCTAGCCTGTTGGCTAGAGTAAAAATCTCTTCCGACACGTTTAGCAACTTCCTTGATCTCGTTGACCCCTGTTTCTGAATACAGTGAACTGCATTCAGATTGTCCATTCTGAAGGCCACCGACTTTCCCCGTAAAGTAGAGCCGTGAGCCTGAAGGAAATACAAGGGGACTAGTAATTCTTTGACATTGATGTGGGAGATTTCGAAGTGGGACCAAAGCCCCTGACCCTGGTGCCCCTGGTTTGACTGAAATCCCCAACCTATCGTGCCTGACGCATCCGTGTCTACCCATACCGTTGGCGGAGGAGAGGTCCATGACATTACTGAGTGCAACATTTCCCTCTTCGCCCAGACCGCTAGTAAGGTGTGGATTAATTTTGGGATGGGCCATAATTTTCCCGCCGGTAAGAGTGGGAAATATTTGTTGCCTTCCAATATTAAACATTTTACTTTCAACCGGCCCAACATTACAGTTAGTTGAATCCAGTTGAGAGAGCCGACCAGAGACTCCCAGATCCTCGGTGTCGTAGTCAGACTGTGAAGAAACATGAACAGTTTCCTGCGAAACCTGTTGCGATTGTCCACACTCTGACTCAGAGTGAGAGCAGCTGTGTCCCAAACCAGCCCTATCCACTGAATTACTCGTGAGGGAACAAGGTTTGACTTTACCAGATTTACCTTGAACCCTAGAGTTTTGACATGATTTAAAATTATGTTGACATGTTTGATGCATAATTGCTCTGTCTCTGCCACCACCAGCCAGTCGTCTAGGTACCACAAAACTCTGATTCCTTGCTTTAACAACGGCATCAGGGCTTGCCGGACTAATTTCGTGAATAGTCGAGGTGCCAGGTTCAAACCGAATGGCATCCTCTGAAAAACAAAATTTTGGTGCCTGATCCGTAAGGCCAGAAACCTTTGAAATCTTTTGTTGACCGATACGTGCCAATAAGCGTCTGTCAGGTCTAGGGAACACATCCAACCTCCCGGCGGAAGTGTTAGCCTGATTTGGTGTACTGTTAACATTCGGAATGACTCGTTGTGAATGTGAAGGTTCAGATAAGACAGGTCTACGACCGGTCTCATCTGAATACTGTCCCTTTTGGGAACCAAAAATAGCTTGGACGTGAATACAGGGTAATTTGGGGGGACCTGGATGATGACATTCTTGGCAATCATTTCCTGGACCAGTGACTCCACCTCTAAAGAAACAAAATTCGCCGTTGTCGGCTGACATAAGCGAGGTCGCCGGAGCCACCATCTGTGCCCAAGTGTTTAACGGCCATGCTTGGTGACACGTTCGGAACGACCCAGTTAGCAGACAAGGGTTCGCCGGCTGTACTACCCTCGGATCCACCGGCCTTAAAACTGGCACCGGGAGTGAGAGAGACTTTAGTTTTTTTATGGTGGTGGTGGACGCTTCGCCGGCTGGCTGGCGTTGGCAGAAGACGGGCCCTGACCTGGCTTATTATAGCCGCGTCCTCTCTGACCTGAAAACCTACCCTGTCTATGCCTGAACTGACCTTGAGGGGAGGAGGACTTAGGTGGAAGAAAGGGCTTAGATCCCCCCGGCTGAGCCTTAGCGACTGGCCTGGGTTTGGGGAAGTTAAAGGCAGGTTTCTTAGAAGGGGTGGGACTGTGTTTAACAGCCTGAGCCATATTAAAAACCGTTCGCCACACTTCAGGGGACATTAAAGAGGGAGTGAGCACTGGTGACATGACCACCTGATTCGCAATGCGATCAGGCAGTTTTCGGACTAAGGACATTCTGAGATCTTGTCTCGCTCATACCGCCTCAAGCAAGGCGGTGCGTATGTCACCTAATGATTGGATTGACGACTGAAGAAGCAGTCGCCGGGACAATTCAACCGATCGTCTGGCATCCGCGTCTGCGATTGCCTGAGTGGACCGGAGCAAAGACTTTGCTACCTGTTGAGACACTATGTATTGAGAGAACAGGCGAAAAGCTTTCTCCCGTAGCCTAAATTCACGGTCTAGGTGAGTTGGGGTAGGGGTAGTGAAAGGGGCTTTTAGCTCACAAAGATTAATTTTAGGGGCAGCTAAGAAAGCAAACAAAGCTAAAGGGACTCCGCCGGCAGAACACACTGGCATGGAGAACCAAGAATGAGTATCTTGAGGGATCTGGTGGGAAGTTTTGGAAGTAAATGTGGTCGCAAAGTTTTGAGCCTCTGTCTCCCATTCCAACCAAGGTCCTGGACCCAACTGCCCCACCTTCAAGACTGGATTAGCTGCTGCGTCTGTGACGGTTTGCAAATCGAGTTCTGGAGTGAGAGCTGACAGTGTCTTAATGTCATTAAACCCATCATGCTTAGACCAGTCAGAAAACAATCTTGAAGCTGAGGCAGAGGGTAAAGCAGGCTTAGCAGTATAAACAAAATAGTCCTGGTGATAATAACTAGGTATAGCCTTGATGTTGACATCTAGTACATTCCCCAAAGTATCCAAGGCCCTTAATTTCTTAGATTTATTGCCCTGGATGACCCACTCACGCGGCACTGGGAGTTCCCCTGACAAGGTAGGTTGGGCGAGCTCTGGTTTAGTGGGGGTCAAAAGGA
Organism: Paralithodes platypus; assembly: GCA_032716605.1. Lineage (NCBI taxonomy): Eukaryota > Metazoa > Arthropoda > Malacostraca > Decapoda > Lithodidae > Paralithodes > Paralithodes platypus. Next base: position 17,416,023 of record CM064514.1, read on the forward strand.
CCCATGACTCATCTGGTCCGTAAAGCAAGGGCATAGCTACCTTTCTGAGAGGCGCTCTGTCTAGAGGGGGCGGATTGACATCCGTTATAACCCTTACATTCGAAGTGGTCAATGCCGCCGTAGCAGGCCTAGGAACCACCGATGGTGACATAGAGGGAGGGTGAGGGATCTGAGTCAAAGAAATAGAAGTCATCAGAGGCCGTACCGTAGAGCTTGTCGTGGGAGCTCCCAAGTCCACTGTGGGAGTTTCCTGCTGTTGGCCAAAAAATTTAGATAAAGCATTAACTAGTAGCCCATCAATTTCCTGTGCAGTGACAAATTGATTTGATGATGTACTCACTGGTGAATCATTAAGATCTTGTGCGGCATCTAAGCCTGAACCTGACTCTTGCCCTTCCATATCCGATATAATCGAAACCTCGTCTTTATCATCCTGTTCCTCCTGAGAAGATCGCGAAGCTGGGGTACCATCTTGTTGCCAAGATAAGTCAGGAATAGAGGATGGGATCGCCGCGTCCCGGGGGACGTCAGCCACTGTGTGAATAGTTTGAGCCGGAAGTGGGTGGTCAGGCCCCGGACGAGAATATCGCCAAACACCTAGGCCTTGGCCTATACTCCCTTGGGAGTCTGAAAAACTCTCAACCACTGAGCTCCCTGAACTCTCCAAATCCAGGGTTAAAATGTTAATGGGTAAATCATCTTTAGGTACAGGCACTATACTGGACCCTTGAGACCGAACACAAACTCTGTCTGGGGTAGAGGTATGACGAGAAGTACTAGAAACTGGCGAGTGCCGGGAGGCCTTTCTATCATGGGAATCCTTTTTCGAAGATTTATGGCTGCGGTGTGACCGTGAACTACTCTTCGATTTGAAGGATTTATCGCCGTGACCACTGGTGGAACTTTCTGTCTTACTCCTCTTACTCGATGGTGAAGAGGCAAGACTGGGTGGCTGGTGTCTAAGGGGTGACCTAGACCTAGATCTCGCCCGAGACGAGGAGGCTGCCGCCGGGGGTGACGTTTCGAAGTAGCAGGGGCAGGAGATGACAAAGAACCCTGTCCAGTCTCCGCCGGTTTATGACTAGTTACTCGAGAGGAACGTTTATTAGGGGGAGGGTGCTCAAGAAGAAGCCTATCCCAAAGAGGGACGTTGTCACATTGAAGTGACTTATGAGCCACAATCGTAGTATACGCTGACATTTGTTGCCGAACTTCTCGTAAGGCGACCGCTGCGGTCTTATCATTATCTTGGAGGACTTTGACACTTAGTTGGGAGCAAAAGGAACAGTTGCGCATCACCCACAGACCCTTTGAACGGTCTAGACATTTAACACACTTGATACAAAGAGTGTGCGCAAAAAGAGGGATACCGGCACAGGTTGGATTAATGCATAAAGCAAAAACTGGGGCAAAGGTAGCCATGACAGAGACTGATGGGAAACTACTGCAGGTTCTGTATTGGTCCGCCGGAGCCCAGCCCTGGAAAAAAAAAAAAAATTCCAGGAATTAATGCTCATAAGGTTAACCCAAAATGATCGCATACAAGTGTTCATAACCCGCCGGATAACGAGACGTAATCTCACAATGATTACAGCTCGTTACGCGGCGGGGTTCTATAAAGATTTCCGAATATCTAGACATGTCTTAAGAAAGTTAAGAATACCCTCTGACATAATATAAAAAACCAGTATGGCGTTTATAAAGTCTTTCTGGCGGTGACTGTTACAAGATTCAATTTTGAAAAACAACCCCCCACAAAGACGCCGGCCCCTGAATTATCTAGCAGATTAACACAGGGCAGGCTGATACGAGATCTGACTTCTAATGAATTGTCACATAGATCGCCGTATGGTGAAGGCGGCGATACATAACCGTATCTCTCAATTAATTGGTTAACTAACTTGAATTGTAAATTCCGTATTTCCTCCTCCCAGGAGCACCCGCCGGGTGTGGCAAACTTATGAAAAAAGACGTTAACCCTAATTGAGCCTTCGATCGCCGTATGTGTGAGGGCGGCGATACATATAGTATCACTAAAATGGACCGGTTAACTAAACTGAATTACCAATTCGTTCATCCCACCTTACCAAGGTACACCCGCCGGGTGAGATCTGATGTCTTAAACGTTAACCCCATAAGTTCCGATCCCCACTTCTTTGTAAAAGATCGCCGGGGAGGAAAGCCCACAACAACAGCTAGGGTTTTCCCTTTGGTTTGTAAAACCGGGTAGAAAAACTACATAACATATGTCCGCATGAACAATGTTAGATGGGTACAGCCATTCCGCCGGGAATCATAGGGAGCCTGAAACAGGCACCATCACAGAGACGCAGTCCTGGAGAGCCACAGACACCAACTCGCCGGGGACACAAGCCTGTTTTGAAACCACGCGTGGCCAAACACGGCTCACGGCCGGAGTTTTCATGGTGTAACCGAGAAAACCCCGCCGGAAAGTAACCCACCCCGTTCAGAAACCATCTGAACGCACATAGGACCCGAGAGATAGCCAAAGCACAACTAACCTAGGGTCCACAAATATAATCCGTGGAATTAGCCAAAACACAACTAATCCAGGAAACATACATAGTCCGTGGAATTAGCCAATACACAACTAAACCCGGATACACATGACACAGTAGGACATATTTATAAAATAAATCAATAACACTTGTACATGTGGCAAAGCTACGAGTGGCTGGCTAGGCCTAAGCAGACGGCACAAGAAATGTTGAAATATAAACAAAAACACTGGAAATATAACAACATGAACCACCGCCAACACACCACTGTAGCAAATACTTCCGGCCAAGGGAAGACTGACTCGGGACCCAGAAAAAACTTCACTAAGTGAAGAAAAATACGCTGGGAACGTCAGCAAAGCAACGCTACCTCATCAGAAAGATAAAAGGCAGAAGAAATAATCGCGTAATGAAAGCCGCCTGCATCACAAGCTAACTCAACTGTGAAAAAGTTCACATGTCCACAACAGGACCACGAGGGTACATCCGAAATAGATGCCCCAAACACACGACCCAAAATACACTGCACTGCGGGCAACCAGCCCAGGACACTCCTGCTACGCATATCCTAACCTTACTCGATACATCCCGGAGTAAACAAATGAGAAAAAACTCACTAGGGACGCAGCAAATGCGGAACCAGCGGAGCGTGGGGAGACACGTCCGGGCAGGCTGAGCGCAGAGCAGAGAAGGAAGAATGACGCCTGAATCAGCGTCTGGTCAAAGATCCACACAAGTACATCCACGATATGATGGAAAGCTTATTGGATAGTTATTCTTATTTTCTTTTTCTTTTTTATTTTTTACGAAGTTTTTTCGTAGTGAGAACCCAATTCATAATGACTGAAGCCATGAGTGAGGTCGCGTGCGCTCATGATGAAGGCTCCTCAGATTTTAAATGCTCTGCGCGGTAGATTCAAACTACGGCGGATTAGTGTTTGAAGAGGATGCCTTATGTAATAGGCATGTTCGTCAATGATGGAGGGGCCACTAATAAATAACTCTTTTGGCAGTTTGTTTAGCTGCCTGGTATTCCTCCTTGCTGCCTCCCTTCTTCCATGCTTTGAAGCATCTCCTTTTCTCTTTCACAGCATGTTCTACCTCTTCGTTCCACCACCAGGAGGCCTTATTCCTGTGGCGACCCTTTGTTTTCCCATAGACTTTGTCAGTGGTAGCAATAAGGCTATGCTTAAGAAAGTTCCATTGACTATTTACATCGTTAGGCCTAGCTTCCTTATTTCTATTCATTTCCTCCAGTTCACTATGAAACCTTTCCCTATCTTCCTTGTTCTTCAGCAGCCACACTTTCCTTTTGGGTATGTATACCTTCTTGCGCTTAGGATCTCTGTATAAACTCATGTCGCACACAAGTAGCTTAAGCTGGGGGATACATTCTTCGCTCGGGATGACCTTTACATCTAAAACCAGTTGCTACTGGAGACCCCAGAGTTATATGTGATCAGATGGCTCTGTCTTTTCTTGAACTTCGTATTACACACAACCATGTTGAGTGCAACGCAGGATGCCAATATATATTTGCCTTCCAGATTCCTCCTTCCATAACCATTTCCTCCATGTACTCCCTTGTATCCACCTGCAGATACTCCCACGTGACCATTCAGGTCCCCCCCATTGTTATTTCATTCTCCGAGAGGCCTAAAATGACACTGACAGTGTCATTCCAAAAGTCCTCCTTTATCTCTTTCTGTAGAACAGCCTGAGGGGCATATGAAGATATCACATTCAGAATTCTTTCACCAACTTTCAACTTCAAAACAATCAGCCTTTCACTAACTCTCGTAATCTGAAGCACACTTTCCGCCTGCTCTTCAGCCACCAGAACACCCACTCCTCCTTTCGCTTTATCAGTCTCCACCCCCATCCAGTAGATCCTATATCTTTTCTTTCTTCCGACAATCCACTGTACCCCATGCCTCTTCCAGAGTGTTGCCTGGGCACAGCAGACATCCACTGGCCTCCTCTCACACATCTCAGCCACTTCATTTGCACACAGATTCAAACTACCAACATTCACACTAGCAAATCTGAGATTGTGGGGGGCATTTGTCCTTGTCCTGTGCGATTTTGATTCATCGGACTTACGTTGTTTCTTTTTAGGTTGTTTAGTCATAATTGGGTAATTTGGCTGGCAAATGGGCATCCCCCCCCCCCCCAGAACTCGCCTAACGGCTTATTGGGCTATCCTTAGTTGGAATTATGCAAGGCTGGTACATGTCATATTTGTAACATATTATGTGGTACCAACTCTGTAAAATGCTAACTGAATTAATATTATTATTATAACTCCAGTTCCAGTCTACCACAGGACCATTCCCAGCACCTTCCCCCAAGAGATTACAAGGGGGTAGGATCCAGTGGCCTCGGTACGCCCCACCAGAACCAGCCGCAGGGACGCACCCGGTGCGCGTACACGGCACTACGACTGGCCTGGTATTTTTCGCCCAATGAGCCTCCTGCAGCGCTACCACCAGGTTCGGGCCCCTATACTATTGGGCGGAAAGTGCCAGTCCGGGGAAACACTACGTACTGTACCCTCTGGATCCATTTCGACCAGGTTGGGCCCAGGGCGCCAGATTCGGGTCCAGAGGGAGCGACACCCACCGCCAGTGTGCCGCCATTAGGCAACTTGGAGCAAGAACAATGAAGCCCTATCACAGCACTGTCATATGGAGACAATGGCAGCGCCAATAACAAGGCTTCATTGTATAGTGATGGCTACTTGGTCCGCAAGTCTAACACCATATCCCCCCTATTAGTCGCCTTGTACGACATGCAGTAGGATGCATGAGGCATATTCTTTTTTTTCCTACACCATAGGTGAAGGCGCCCTTACCCCCTGGGGGTAAGAAATACTAGGAAGAGCAGTGGATGTTGGTGTATCGGTGATAAGGGAGGGAAATGAGTGGAAGCTGGCTATACTGCTGTTTGCGGATGATACAGTTCTGATGAGCGATAATGAATGGGAGTTGCAGGGTCTGGTAAATGAGTTTGGAACAGTGTGCGAAAAACGTAATTTGAAGGTAAATGTGGGGAAGAGGAATAAAGGGGTGAAGTCACAGAGTGTGAGGTGAAGTTGAATGGTCAGGTTATGGAGATAGTCAGCTCTTTTAAGTATCTGGGCAGTGTGTTGAGTAAAGATAGGACTATGGATGAAGAAGTGCGGGAGAGGGTACAACAGGGGAAGAGGGTTGTAGGAACGCTAAAAGCAGTAACAATAAATAGGGTGGTCAGTATGGAAGTGAAGAAGTCCTTGCATGACAGTGTGGTAATCCCGACACTGACTTACGGAAGCGAAGCATGGAAGTTTGAAAAGAGACTTAGACCAAGAGTGAGAGGGGTGGAAATTAGTTACTTGAGAAGTGCGTGCGGTGTTACATGGAGGGATAGACAGACGAATGAGGAAGTAAGAAGGAGGTGTGGTGTAGAGGTAGATGTGCTGGATAGTGTGAAAAGGAACACCTTGAGATGGTTCGGCCATATGGAACGTATGGGAAGCGAGAGAATGACTAAGAAGGTGTACGAGAGTGAGGTGGAAGGACAGAGAGGGAGAGGTAGACCGAAAGAGAGGTGGAAGGATGGAGTGAGGAAGTACAGTTGGTCCTCCGGTAACGCGAGTTTTAGAAACGCGGATTTGGTGGCACGCGGTACACCCCAAATATCCAAAATGTTACTAACGCGGTCAATACTTAGACTGGCGCGGGGTCCAGCTGGTCTCCGAACCTTTATTCCCGACTTTCGTAGCTCATATCTCTTCAAATATATGGCCTAACCAAGTTTTTATGCATACCGGAGGTAGATATGATCGTTCCCGTGCATTGGGTGAATACTAGCACACTCCACATTGTGTAGTTGTTGTTGTTGTTGTTCCCCAAGCTGCCTGGCCGAACAGCCCCAAGGCCCCGAGCAAGGCCAAGGCCATAACCGAGCGCCCCCACAGAACCCTCCCTGCCGACCACAATAAAGCCTGGGTGACAGAAGCCACTCCATGGCGGGGAGCTGAGGAGGGTGCGGAAACGCCCGGGAAACCAAAGCCCCATCCAGGACCCTGTGCCCCTCAGCAATTATGAAGAGAAAGTTGAGGGGCAAAGGAAAAATGTGACGCTTTGGCTTCCAATCTTGGTAGATTGGGAGGTCAATCTACGGAAAAGACGCCGTCACTTGAGATCTAGAAAACATATAAGTAAAAGGAACAGTCAGAGTAAGCTAAGGGTATGGCAGAGATCGCTCAGTTCTCACTCTGATAGACCAGCCCATCACCACATGACTAGAACTCAATCCTCTCAGCATCAGCTAGGAAAGGCCCTAGAAAGCCGCCTTTGGCGGGGGGATAGCTCCCCTATTTCAACCCCTTTCGGGGTTGGGCACCCGCCGCACATTGTGTAGTTAATGTGTGAGGTGAGAATAATTACCGAAACACTTATGTTATTGTTTGGCTGTCGAGTGAGTGTGTCTGTTGTCATTGTGTGGACAACATGGCTATGCTATCTCGGTCGCCGAATCTTTACTTACGACTTTCGTAATTTACCAATGCTCATATCTCTGCAAATAAATGGCCTAACCAAGTGTTTATGCCTACCAGAGGTAGATATGATCGTTGTTGTGCGTTGGGTGAAGACTAAAACATCCTACATTGTGTAGTTATTGTGTGAGGTGAGAAATAATAAGACGGCGAGTTAGGCGGGAATTCCGAAGCTACGATTTTCGTAATTTACCGATGCTCATATCTCTGCAAATAAATGGCCTAACCAAGTGTTTATGCATACCAGAGGTAGATATGATCGTTGTTGTGTGTTGGGTAAAGACTAGAATACCCTACAATGTGTATTTATTGTTTGAGGTGAGAAATATGATGGAGGGATTTCAGAGCTTCGATCGAAAAATGTCGGCTACTGCTGTGACTCTCTCTCATTAGCCTAGCTGCCTAGCCTAAACGAAATATTTATTCAGAGGTAAGAGTTGTTGCAATGGGCAAATCAACTCATTGCACATGTCAAATAACCTTTATAATTTATTTAATTATTATAACATAGGCTTCTATGGAGAAAAAGTGGCTTTGTGGAAATCCCCAGAACACCAAGGTACAGTAGGGTCCCGCATAAAACGAGCGACCTAAAATATTAATATTTAATTTTCGATCAGAACGAATGTGATCACATAAAATGAGTCCGCCGCCAAAGTGGGGCAAATCCGAGGAGTTTTCAATTAGCGCGTCGGAATATCATACAAAGCGTGATTGGCCGTGACGTAGGTGCGCATTGTGACGTCACTGGCGTTTGAGTCCTTGACGGGGAGGGTGGAGGGAGCAAGTCGGCCATATTTTTTGCCTCAGTGACCCTTCCGCGCGTTCGCTTCTGACGGGAACATACGTTTTGGGTGAACTATACCTGTGTCGGACCACCAAAATTCCGTGACGCGAGTCAGGGAAGCGGAAGTCGATCACGTATGATGTCAAAAAGGAAGTGATCGATAGAAAACAGAAAGGAGAGGGAAATACAGCCATTGGACGTGCATTAGGGCTAAGTGAATCTTCGGTGAGGACAATTTGGAGAGGGAAAGAAGACATTTTGAAGGCCATTAAAGCCTATGGAACATCTAAGTTGGACACAAGGAAAAGAGCCCCCGATGAGAAAGTGATCCACATGGAACGGTATCAGAGTGTGTGGTTAACTAGGAAGGAAAGTGAAGGGGTGGCATTAGACAAAAAACAAATCATGGAAATGGCAAAAACGTTTTACCATACAATTTGCCAGAAGGAGCTTTGTCCCCTTAGTGCTTTCAAGGCGTCCACTGGTTGGCTATACAGGTTTCTTGGGCGAAAAGAGATAAGGAACATAAAGTTTACAGGTGAATCTGCATCAGCAGACACAGTCACAGCTGATACTTATCCAGCTGTACTCAAAAATATTATAGAAGAAGGTGGGTATAGTCCTGACTGTATCTATAACATGGATGAGGCTGGGTTCCAATATAAGAAAATGCCTAAATCCACCTTTTTGTCCAAGTCAATGAAGCAAGCTAGGGGGAGGAAAGTCGACAAAAGCCGTTTCACAGTGCTTTTTTGCTGCAACTTGACCGGTACCAACAAAATGAAACCTTTGATTGTCCACACTGCTGCACACCCACGATGTTACAATCACCTTTCTAACATGGCACAGGCTCTAGTTTATTGGATGAAGACAGCAAATGGGTGGATGAACTCCTACACTTCTGCAGAATGGCTTCTTAAGATGTTTGTCCCCGATGCTAAGTGGAAATGTCAGCAGCTGGGTATTCCATTTAAGGTGTTACTGACAATGGACAACTGCCCGGCCCATCCTTTGCACCTCATAGATATGCATCCTAATGTTAAAGTAGTTTTTCTCCCTACCAACACCACTTCAGTTATGCAGCCCCTTGATCAAGAAGTCATTTCAAACGTTAAAACATTTTATCAGATGAGAGTGTATGCTCGTATGCGAAGTGAGACTGAAACTGGTGTGGAAATCCAACAAATTCTCGATGAAGTTAGTGACCAGGATGAAGCAGCCCCTCCCATCCCACAAGCAGCCCCTCCCATCCCACAAGCAGCCCCTCCCATCCCACAAGCAGACCCTCCCATCCCACAAGCAGACCCTCCCATCCCACAAGCAGCCCCTCACAGCCCACAAGCTGAAGATCCAGACGATCCAGCTGCCCAGCCTGCTCAGCCTGCCTGAGCGGCAGGCAGACCCTTACCTGCTAGCACCCAACCCACATGCCATAACAATTAAGCAATTTTGGAGACAATTTACCATCAAGGATGCTATTGATAATTTCCTCTTGGCATGGAAAGATATTAATGATGCAACGATTCAGAGGTCGTGGAAGAAACTGACTCCACACCTGGTGACCAGAACGGCAGGTGCTCAGCGACTCGCTTACAGTGTAGCCCTAACAGTGGAGGTGGCAAGGCAGGTCCCAGGATTTGATGAAGTGACAGCAGAGGAAATATTAGAGATTAATGCTGAAGGTAATGAACAGTTACCTGACGGGATTGTAGCAGAATTAAACATTGAGGACGAGCTAGGGGAAAACAGGCAGCCAGCTGAGGTTCGAGTGCAAAGGGAAGGGACCATTTCAAATCAGGGGCTGAGCAGACTTTTGGCTGGGGCTGAGTCCATAAAAGAGCTTATTCTTGAGTTTGAACCCAAAACTTTTAAAAGGGAGGAATTCTGTCAACAGTTGAAATTTCTCTTTCGTGGCTACACAGACCAACACAACCAGAGAGTTAATGAGCGAAGGCAGACCCTCATGACTCGGTACATTCTCCCTGCCAATGCGCCACAGCCTGCCCCTGCCGACGAGCCCCAGCCTGGCCCTTCAAATGACGAGTTTGAGGGCTTTATGAGGGACGTGCAAGAGATGTCTGGCACACGTTAACTCGCCACCCTCAGAGCTCTGGGTCACACGGCGTCGTCTTCCGACGGCGATGACTGACCTCCCAGATGCCTCGGAACCCCTCGCCCCCTGTACATAATCCCCATTAGATTTAAGGTAAGCTACAATATGCCTATTTTATAATTTTTATTTATAACTTATCACGTATATATGTTTTGGTATGCATTAAAAAAAAAAAAAAACACGGAAACAAGTGACCCATCGACCAATATCCATTTTCCCCATAGGTTACGTGTTTCACATAAAGCGTGTTCACATAAAACGACCTCGTTTATCGACCATATACTCGTTTTATGTGAGACCCTACTGTACCTTTAACATGTAAACATATGGGTTCGGTAACGCGGATTTTGCTAACACGGGCGATAACCAGAACACATTGGCCGCGTTAATGGAGGACCAACTGTATATGGATGAAGGCGGTGCTGGTTGGGAGGAAAGGCGTTGACTGACTGGGGACAGAGGTGCATGGGGGCGGTTCGTTCGTTGCCACCCCTTCGGGGATCACGGCGTCAGGCAATAGATAGATAGACATGGGTAAATAACAGTCGTAACCATAAAATGTAGGTGCATTATAAATACTGTAGATTGGGGCATTGTTCTTAGCATGGGAAAAATGGTAGGCCTACAGTAGGTTCTAAATTCGTCCAGTCACCCTTCAAGTACCCATTTCGCCCCAAATACATCCAATAAATACATACAGTATTATGAGGAGAATACGTATAAATACATACTGTATTATGAGAAGATTACTTACCAAACAGACTTTATTTTAAATCATTGTCATATTTAGCCAAGCCTAACATCGTCTATTTCCGCCGCTTTCGTCTGACATGGACTGGCCTTTGCTCTGTGTTTTGAGCATGAATTTCCTTCACTACTACCACCAGGCCAACCATCCCTATCACCAGATGTACTAGAGGTTATAATAAATGCGAGAGATAAGAGGTTCAGGCACAAAAAAAAGATTGCAAACAGCTGGTTTTTCAACACAGAGACGAGTGAACTGTAAGCGTTTGCCTAGTGTTGACGTCATACAAAGATGGCGGCAGCATCTTGCCAATTTACTTTTGAAATTGTTTTATGTTTTCTAGTTTTATGTCTAGTTTTTCATTATTATTATTTTGTTTTTTGGGTTTAGACTGATTTTTGTGCCAAGATTGAAGATTTTTGAGCGAACATGGAATTTGGGAATATTTGGTGTGTACCGAGAAAATTGAAACAGCGAAGACTGATGTGGCGAAGATGGGGGCTTCACTGTATACTTAACAAACAATTTCAATTGTTCTAGGTAGAAATCACAATACGGTTATGGAGTATCTATGGACTACATACAAAATTTAATTAACGCTTTCACGCATGTGTGGACGCGATCGCGTCCTTAAGAGATATTTTAAACCTTTGTGACCATCAGGGGTGCTTATAAACCTTTAGTTTAATTACTTCAACCTCTGCAGTTGTCTTTGAGCGAGTTGTGGGCAGAAAAATAATTTTGTAGAGATAATTCTATTTTGAATACTAAATGGCAACCCCCAGACCTGAAAGGGTTAAGATAAATAGAATGTACAATAAAATTATATATTTTCCACGGTTCTCTGTCCTAGCCCCCAAATTGTTCTCTGTGACAGTCTCTTCTCTCCCTTCACTATTCTTCAACTAGCTGCTTGTTTTCCTTTGTAAACCTTTGCCTAATTGGAGGAAAATTTGCCTGGAAGCGTGAAAGTCCTCAATCTTTCAGGCTGTGTCAAAAAGAAAAACACAAATGTCTGGAGTGAATATATATACAGTATAGATAGATAGATAGACCATAATCTTTCAACTTTGTCCAGAAGGAAAATGCAAATACCCAAGCTGAACACCATTGTCACCTTAAGTCTTTCATATTTTGTTTGAAAGGAAAGGTTGAGTCTGAAAACCGAGGCTTCCCAGACCCTTCGAGTCCAACAGATATTTTACAGTTGCATAAGGTATATCTTACCACTATAGGGCAAAAGTAGGGAAATTAGTCTTGACCAGGATCAGGTTGAAAGATATTCTAGGACTTTATGAGGTCTTGCTAAACTTTAAACTACGGTAATGTATACTTACTACTCGAGGCCGGAAGTAAGGTGCGTCGGTCTCGAGGGGTCTGCCGGACGCGGTGCACCTTCGGCGGAAGGTCTTCGCCGTGTTGCACTCGGTCTCCCTCCCGGGGTGGCTCTGGGACTCGTTAGTGGGTTCGCTGCATTGGGCCGCTCTGCCCATTCCCTTAGGGAGCCTCAGGCTACGCCGCCTCCTCCTCATGGGCACCGAGGTGTTTCCGTTGACCCCTATGGATGTACTCCTGCCGCTCCCGCGTGCCATTCGCGGACGCTTTGGACACTGGGTTGCTCGGGGCACGCTCTCTGTGGCTGTGCCTTGGACCGCCCCCCCCCGCCGACGATCTGGGTAGACACAGATGCGTCGAGCGTGGTAGGGTGAGGTTACCCATCAAACCTGGCCGTCAACTTCCCGGCGGTTGGGTGGGACTCACGCCCCTTACCCGTCTATGCCCTTGAACTGTTTGTTCCTTTGTTCTTCCTGAGGGCCCACGCGCTGGCCCTTCGGGGAAAGTCGGTGGCCTTCGGGATGGACACTCAGACAGCTGTCCACTGTTTCCTAAAGCGGGGCTCCTCCAGGTCATTGACTCTATTGGGGTTCTCGGTGAAGTTGTTCTTCCTCGCGGACCGACACACCTTCTCCCTGCATGCCTCCTCCCTGTCCGGGCCTGCCACCCTGTGGGCGGACGCCCTGTCGAGAAGACAGGGCGTTCTTGTCGAATGGGCAATGCAACAGACTGTGTTCGACGACCTCACGGCTTCCTGGGGTGTTCCGGAGGTCGCCTTGTTCGCATCGGAGGTGCCGCGCCAGTTGCCTCGGTACCTCTCCCTCCGGCCTCGCACTCCGGAGGGGGGTCCGGACGCTTTCATGGTAGACTGGAACAGGTGGCGGTCGATATACATATTTCCGCTTCCAGACGCACTGTTGCTGTGCAACGTCCTCGCGAGGCTGCGGCTGTACCGCGGCAGCGTCTGGCTCCTCGCGCCTCTGTGGCCGGCACAGGCTTGGTACGCCCAGTTGACGCGGTGGTGCCCGAGTCCGGTCCCTCTACCTGTCTCCGACTTCCACTTGCGCTAGGTTGGGGCCCTGCGGACCTCGTTGGCCTTCGCATCGTGGATGTTCATGAGGCACGGTGGCTCCCAGTCCACGGCCGGGACCTGCCTGACTTCCTGAAGCGTTCCTGGCCGACTTCTCCTTGGGGGCCTTACGGGTCCCGCTGGAGGTCTTTTACTAGGTGGATACGGGACACTCGCCAGCCAGTTGGCTCTCCTTCCCTCGTCCTCCACTCCTTGTTTCACCTCTTCCGTACACGTCACTTTCACGTCGACGCTATACGTAACCACTTGTCTGCCGTCCGGGGGGTCTTTGAGTCCGTCGCTGGGCTGGTCGTTCCGCCGCAGGAGCTGGATTCCTTCATGACGGCTGCCTTCCGGGAACGCCCGCCTCCGCGCCAGGTCCCTCCACGGTGGGATCTGGGGCGGGCTCTGGACCTTCTGGCTTCACCCACGTATACACGGGCCGCTACACCGGTTCCGTTGCTCGGGCGTACACTCCTCCTTGTCGCTCTGCCCACTGGGGATCGGGTGTCTGCACTAGCGGCATTGTCACGGCCCTGGGACTGCGTGCGATTCTCCCCGTCCTTGCATGGCGTCACGTTCGCCTCCTCCCCTCATTTTGTTGCCACGAATGAGAGGGAGACCCACGTTTTCCAGCCTTTCACCGTCCAGGCTTTCCAGCGTGGGCATACTCGCCATGTGTTGTGCCCGGTGTCAGCCTTGCGCTCCTCTGTTGCGTCTGTGGCGCCGCCTTCGGGTACTGCTGTGTGGGAGTCTCCTCGGACAGGTGGGAGGCTCTCGCAGGTGCAGATGGGACGCCACATTTGTCGGCCCATTCGTGCCAGTAACCCTGTTTGTAGGGGTTCTGCGCACGATGTGCGATCCTTTGCTGCCTCCTTCCAGTTCCTGCAACGTCGATCCTTACCTGACATCGCCTCAGCGGTTTTGTGGTCTTCTATCAATTCCTTCATCTCCTCCTACCTCTCCATGTCCAGTGTTCGACCCCCTCGGCCGGTGATGGCTCTCGGGGGTCGTGTTTCCTCATGCTCTGGCGAAGATACCTGGTCTTCCCCCCTTGTCCCTCGTTCCTTTCCTTTGTTTTATTTGACAAAGGGGGGGGGGGGAGTACGGGTTTGCAACACTTGATTGCAAGTTTGGGATTATGTATTGTTACAGTACATAAGTGTTTTTGCCACATTGAAAATTGTGTTTTGTTATTGTGTTCAGTGTTTTTGTTGGTTTTGGAAGAAAAGGGATTTTGGGTACTGTACCTTTTTGGTTTAAGACAAGTCTATGTTTTTGCATTACTATGAATGACGGGCATGTGTTAAAACTGTTCTTTTTAGCTACTCCTTAGTTTTTCACTCTTTTATTAAACTCTCTTGTTTAAATTGTGTCTTTGTCATTCATAATTTTGTTTTATGCATTGTTTTTTTTGGTATGTTGGGCTTGGATATCCTCCTCCTATTTGTTATGCAGCCTTGACGTTGGATTTGCCAAGACTACTAACAAATTGGGAGGTTTGACGTACCTCCCAACCTACCAAATAGGAAAACCTACTATTTGGTAGTAGTCTTGGAAAATCCAACGTACAGTAAACCCTCACTATCTCGGACTAATTGGGGGGAGACCCAGTCCGAGATGACCGAAAATCCGAGATGTCCGAAGTCCGACTTATGTCCGACTTAAGAGAGGGAAAATTCCGAATTAGAAGAGGAAAGTCTGCGTCACCAGAGAAATTGATTTTTTTTTTTTTTTTTTTATATATCTATTTAATGCATCTATCTCCCTTATACATATATATAACTATGTCTTATTTGGTCTTTTTTTAATCTATGAATCAATTCTAATACGATGGAATTGAAAACAATATTACCCTTCTAACACACAAATAATAAAATGAAAAAGAGAGTAAATAAAAATGTCTCCTTTGTCTTTCAGAAACATAAGTCTGTCTCGTATATGTTAGTATTTTATCGCTCGCTCGCCCCTAGCCACTCTCTCTCTATCTATTTATCTCTCTAATACATCTAACTAACTCCCTTATACATTAACATAACTATGTCTTATTTGGACTTTTTGTAATCTATAAATAATTTCTAATGCGATGGAATTGAAAACAATATTATTATTCTAGCACACAAATAATAACATGAAAAAGAGTCAATAAAAATGTATCCTTTGTCTTTTCAGAACCAATTAAGTCCGTCTCATAATAGTTTGTGTTTATCGCTCACTTCCCCTTCTGCAACTCTTTCTATCTATCTTGTCTTTTCAGAACCAATTAAGTCCGTCTCATAATAGTTCGTGTTTATCGTCTCATAATAGTTCGTGTTTATCGCTCACTCCCCCTCTGTAACTCTCTCTTTCTATCTATCTATCTCTCTAATGCATCTACGTAACTCCCTTATACATTAACATAACTATGTCTTATTTGGACTTTTTGTAATTTTTGAATCATTTCTAATGCAATGGAATTGAAAACAATATTATTCTTCTAGCACACAAATAATAACATGAAAAAGAGTCAATAAAAATGTCTCCTTTGTCTTTTCAGAACCAATTAAGTCTGTCTCATAATAGTTTGTGTTTATCGCTCACTTCCCCTTCTGCAACTCTGTCTATCTATCTATCTTATCTTTTCAGAACCAATTAAGTCCGTCTCATAATAGTTCGTGTTTATCGCTCACTCCCCCTCTGTAACTCTCTCTTTCTATCTATCTATCTCTCTAATGCATCTACGTAACTCCCTTATACATTAACAACTATGTCTTATTTGGACTTTTTGTAATCTTTGAATCATTTCTAATGCAATGGAATTGAAAACAATATTATTCTTCTAGCACACAAATAATAACATGAAAAAGAGTCAATAAAAATGTCTCCTTTGTCTTTTCAGAACCAATTAAGTCTGTCTCATAATAGTTCGTGTTTATCGCTCACTTCCCCTTCTGCAACTCTCTGTCTATCAATCTACAGTATCTTGTCTTTTCAGAACCAATTAAGTCCGTCTCATAATAGTTCGTGTTTATCGCTCACTCCCCCTCTGTAACTCTCTCTTTCTATCTATCTATCTCTCTAATGCATCTACGTAACTCCTTTATACATTAACATAACTATGTCTTATTTGGACTTCTTGTAATCTTTGAATCATTTCTAATGCAATGGAATTGAAAAATATAATATCGGACATTTTCCGAATACTTATAAAAAGTCCCACAACGTCAGAGACTGTCGGAACGATGACGGAAATGTCCGAAATACCGAAGTGCATGTCCGAGATGCTGTAGCCAGTCCGACTAGTACGGGTTTCCGACTTCTAGAGGTCCGAGATGGCGAGGGTTTACTGTACATAATACCCTCCCTCACGCCGGACCCCTGCCCATCCGCATTCTTCTGCTGACGTGAGATGTGATGACAAGAGAGGGTCGCTCATGTGCACGTTCGACAGGGATCTGCACATGACGGAACACGGGATGGGCCTTAAGCGGTAACTAAGGTAAACCCCTTTTTCTTCTCTTCTATGCTTTTTTCACCTTCGGTGGTAGTTTTGGTTAATGTACAACGTCTCCTAGAGCAAGATAAGGAGTAGACTCTAGACGTTTTCTTTTTAACCGCGGTTGGAACGACGACATAGCAGTCAAAATAGACAAGTCGTCATTGCAATTAGGTTAATAGCCTTGACGTTGGATTTTCCAAGACTACTACCAAATAGTAGGTTTTCCTATTTGGTAGGTTGGGAGGTACGTCAAACCTCCCATACTTGCCTAACAAATTTCCGGGTAATTATATTCAATTTTACCGAATATTAATTCACTAGGCTACTTCTTACATAAAAGACAACGGGAGTCGGATTAAAATAAACGGGACATAACTAGACCCTACTTTACCAAAACCTAAATACAGTAGACCTAATAATTCCGGTATTAATTCCACCATACAATTCTGGCCCCTTGTTATAATCTCCAGACTCAAGGAGCGAATACACTACCGGAGAAGAATCTTTTTCAACGAGTAAAACATCCCCTCCCCCTCCAAGTGACAACCACTGGAGTATCCTAACACCTTATATGTTAACCCCCACACCCCGGAAGGGCTCTTTAACGCCCATAACAAACTCGGCCCGCACAACCCGGAAGGGCTCTTGAACGCCCATTGCTTGCGTGAGTGCTTTCAAATGCCGCGCGTAAATTTTTGGTATCGTGGGAGGGTAGGTGGCGCCACCAGACGTAAACTACGCCACAGCATCAGTATCTACCCCGACGCCATCATGGATAGTACGCCAAATAGTGATTCCGCTGTGTCTGATACCGTGCTTCCTACGACGCCCGTGCTAGTTCGTCGCGCCTTACCCCGACGCCATCGCCTAAATGTGTTATCTCCCGGAGGTATTGAGACGACATTGAGACTTTATGAGTGTGCTGATGCCAAGCATATTGTTGATGATGAAGGCAGTGACGACTCCAGTAATTATAAGTCGAGTGATTATGGCCATGAAAGTGACAAAGAAGAGCAATTCCTGGGATTTGCGAGAGAACATGAGAGTGATGAAGGTGATGTACCAGTTTTTGAGGAAGCTGGTTTACCTACAGACGGTGAACTTGAGAGAGTGAGTGAGTGGGAGAGTTCAAGGTCACTCACCAAATTTCGCATGAGTGACACGACCCCAAGCCCTTCGCCAGCTAATTCGCCTTTCAAGCAACACTTATATAAGAAGAAAATACTTGAAAAGGCGGCCATGGCAGCTAGGGAACAAGCCAAAATACTTGGTGAGGATGAGGCTGTGAGTGAGGGTGAGCGTGGTGACTCTTCTCGCCCGCCATTGTCTCCCTTATCTACCCACGCCACCCAAGATGACCCGGATGACCCGGGTGCCCCGCATTCTTCACCACCACCCCCACCACTGCCAAGGGTTGAGGACCCCCCACTTTCGGCCTATTTGCCTCCTAGGTCCCCCGACAGGAGACATACTGCTGCCGAAAAGGGGAAAGGCAGCAAATATGCCAAAAAAAGAAAGACAAGTAAGCGAGTTTTGTTCGAGGTTCCCGCGGCGTCCACCCCTGCCCGCCCCAGCCATACGCCCCCGCAACTTTCCCCACGGTCCTCCCCACCTCTCCAGCCGTCAACATATGTTCCTGACGCAGTCTTTGAGCTCGCATCACCAATACCTGAGCCTAGTGACAGTGAAGCATTGCTTTCTGTCACTCGTCGCAGGCCAAGGAGCCCAGGACCTCGGGGGGACACAGCCTCACCTGCCACTCCTTCCCCACCTCGCCCACCCGCACGCCGCCCACGCATCACTCGTTCCCCGCCAGATTATGTGGGGGCCACTGATAATGAAGGGCACCTCTCTGAAGACTCTGGCCATGATTACATAGGTCCACCGTCAGGGCAAGATGACCACTCTGACGATGACTATATGGACATCGACGACCCTCGACCCATCCGCTTGGCCCGGCGTCGTGCTGCCCGTCGTGCTGGCCGCCGCCCTCGCCGCCCTAGGGCGCGCGCCTCCCGAGTTGGCCGTGGGCGTGCTGGGCCACCAGCTGGAGCTCCTCGTCAGCGTAGACAAGACCCATTCTACGTTTTTCAGTGGCAAGACATAGTTGATGGGGATGGATACAACCCTGATGTGACAGCTTTTGATGAGGTACTGGAGGGTTCAGGCATTACCCCCAATTTTCCTGCAGGCCCCAATGCTCCACCACACAAACTATTTGAGGCCTTCTTTGATGAGGAGGTGGTAGGCTATGTTGTCAAAGAGACAAATAAGCAGCACCAATTCCAGGTCCACTTTTTGGGCAAGGTGACCAAGGGCCACATGAGGCAGTGGACCCCAGTGACTCATAAAGAGTTCATGGTGTTCCTGGCACTCACCATGCTAATGCCTCATGTCAAGAAGCATAGGTTGCCTGACTATTGGATCACCAATGATCTCATATCCACCCCTGCCTTCGGGAAATATATGTCTCGCGACCGGTACCTTGATATCCTCGCAGCGCTCCATCTTGTCACCAACCTTGACGTCCACCTCCCAGACAAGCTGTGGAAGATTAGGACGTTGTACGAGATGATGAGAGAACGCTTCACCTCCTACTTCAAGCCCTTCCGCAAGGTCGTCATTGATGAGTCTCTTGTGCTGTTCCGGGGAAAACTCAGCTTCCGGCAGTACATCCCCTCAAAAAGACATCGCTTTGGCATAAAATTCTTTGTGCTGTGCGACTGCCAAACTGGCTATGTCCTGGACTTCCTGGTCTACAGCGGGAAGGAGGGGGAAGTGCTTGTGGACCCCCTCATTGGCTTTGGCGGAGCAGTGGTGCAAGCCATGATGGACCGCACTTTCACAAGAATCACGTCCTCTACACGGACAATTATTACACATCCCCCACTCTCTCACAGTACCTGCATGAGCGCAAGACGGGGACTGTAGGCACAGTACGAGGGAAAAGGAAGGGCATTCCACCTTTCCCTCCAAAGACCAAAAAAGGTGATGTGTTCAAGAAGAAGTCGGGGCCCATTCTGGCTATCCACTGGCACGACCAGCGGAAGGTCAACCTCCTGAGCACCATCCACAAGGGGGAAATGGTGGAGACTGGCAAAGTGGATCGCCGCACCCAGGCCAGGGTGACCAAGCCCGATGCTGTCCTGGACTACAACATCAACATGAGGCTGGTGGACAAGTCCGACATGCAGATAGGCTTCATTGACTGCCTGCGTACCTTGTGCAGATGGTACAAAAAGTTCTTTCTGCATATGGTGGACATGTCAGTTCTGAATGCCTACAATATATACAAGCTTCGGAATGTGAACACACCCATGAAGTTCAATAGCCTGCGGAAGTTCCAAAAGCAGGTGTTGACGGAGCTCCTGGAGAAGTATGGTACGCCACAGAGGGCAGTGGCATATCCTGGGCCCGCCGTTACTGACCGCTTGCAGTGTGCTCATTACATGAATAGGCACATGCTTGGTTCCCTGCCTTAGAATGAATCAGGAAGAACGCAGCAGAAGCGGTGCCATGTCTGCTACAACAGCAGGCTGAGGGCGAGGTCAGGTAAAAAGTCCACCATGGAGTGTGTGGAGTGCAAGGTGGCACTCTGTGCTATAGGGTGCTTCTTTGATTACCACTCCAAGCAGGAGTTCTAATAATCATACTGAAAGTGCCAAATAAAATGACAATATGTACAGTATATATATAGGCAAAAAGTGGAAGTAAACCAATTTATTGTTATACAAAAGTCATGTATTATGAGAAAATTGATACAAATACAATTACACCATATAATAATATGTGAAAGTGACACATATGTATATAATAAGTGACATTCATATGATTAGAACCTATAGAAATATATAAATCAGTGAAAAAAGACAATAAATTGTATATAAAACGTTTACAAAGCATATAACTAAGTGAAAGTGACACAAGACCTAATATTTGATGGCCAAAGTATAATAAACACCTGTGATAACGAATAATCAGTGCCTAATATAACAATAACCTACCTTGGGCGGGTGCCCAACTCCGAAAGGAGTTGAAGTAGGGGAGCTATCCCCCCGCCAAAGGCGGCTTTCTAGGGCCTTTCCTAGCTGATGCTGAGAGGATTGGGTTCTAGTCATGTGGTGATGGGCTGGTCTATCAGTGAGAGCTGAGCGATCTCTGCCATACCCATAGCTTACTCTGACTGTTCCTTTTACTTATATATCTTCTAGATCTCAAGTGACGGCGTCTTTTCCGTGGATCGACCTCCCTACTGCCAACCTAAAAGTTGGCAGATTGGGAGCCAAAGCGTCACATTTTTCCCTTGCCCCTCAACTTTCCCTTCATAATTGCTGAGGGGCACAGGGCCTTGGGTGGGGCTTTGGTTTCCCGGGCGTTTCTGCGCCCTCCTCAGCTCCCTGCCTTAGAGTGGCTTCGGTCACCTGGGTTTTGTTAGTGGTAAGCAGGGAGGGTTTTGTGGGGGCGCTCTATGGCCTTGGCCTTGCTCGGGACCTTGGGGCTGTTCGGCCAGGCAGCCTGGGGAACAACAACAACAACAACCTCAATTACTAATAAAATGTACAGCATCGAGTGAAAATGAGCATTATCAGTAACAGTGACACTCTCTAAAGCATATTTATCAAAGTGAAAGTGACACAAGACACAATATTTGATGGCCAAAGTATAATAAACACCTGTGATAACGAAGAATCAGTGCCTAATGTAACAATAACCTACCTCAATTACTAATAAAATGTACGGTATAGAGTGAAAATGAGCATTATCAGTGACAGTGACACTCTCTAAAGCATATTTATCAAAGTGAAAGTGACACAAGACACAATATTTGATGGCCAAAGTATAATAAACACCTGTGATAACGAATAATCAGTGCCTAATATAACAATAACCTACCTCAATCACTAATAAAATGTACGGTATCGAGTGAAAATGAGCATTATCAGTGACAGTGACACTCTAAAGTATATTTATCAAACTGAAAGTGACACAAGACACAATACTTGATGACCAAAGAATAATAAACACCTGTAATAACTAATAATCAGTGCCTAATATAACAATAACCTACCTCAATTACTAATAAAATGTACGGTATTGAGTGAAAATTAGCAATATTAGTGACAGTGATACCCTAATAAACATACTTTATATAATTGGCCTCAAAATAACTATAAAAATATCAAATAAACATCACATTCTCAATATCAAACACTAAAATCGTCTAAGGGAGATAAACACTTTGGCGAGACGAGCGGCTAGGTGCGTCGTAGCCGTGGCCGGGGCGACGCATCCGAACGCGGGAAGAATTTTCCGCCGAAAAGCACTCGTCTTCCCGCATTCACCATTATGCAACCAGAGGGGCTAGAGACCTCTACTCAACGCCATTCTACAGAGGAAGGTTTGTGGAACATTTTTCTTTTTTATTCATAACATTACATGCCATATTCATTGAATTACAGAGCAGTTAACATAGCCCAAAGATCGTCAAAACACCCGGTACCGCAGCACAGTCGCGAGCTATAGTCCCCGGGGCTGGAGGGTTAAGGTGAGTTCATTTGACAAATTACTAGACGTTTCTGGTTCACCGGCTAAGTGTACCGTCACTATCCATATAAGCTTTGCTTATAACAATGACCCAAAAAAACATATATACCCTCGGGCATATTATCTATATGGAGTTCAGTAAAATCTAACAATTCAGGTACAGTACTTTAAAAAAAAAAAAAAAAAATCTCCAAGTACTGTACTGTACCAGCAATACTAAAATAGGTAAGCTTTTTAGAATTATCTCTTCTAGAACTCCTAGCTAGTCCCCATCTCCCGACAAGAAAATGTCCGGATCTAGCAAGAAAATGACATAGGTCGGTCGGGTCAGAGCCTTCCAGTAAAAAACGGAAGAATAATAATAATAATAATATAAATTACATTTACTCAATTAGCTTTTACAGATTGGGTACCACATAATATGTTACAAATGTGACGGGTACCAACCAGGCTTAATCCCAACGAAGGATAGTCCATTAAAGCCGTTAGACATATTCCCATTGGGTCCCTGGGAAATTAACAAACCATAGACATAAAAGCTACCCACCTTTGAAGTCCCAACTTCCCTGACTCGCAATCAGGATTTCAAATCCTGCACCCTACACACATATCCCCAGGCCGGGGACAATTATCTGACATGGCCGGTCACCCTGCTAATCCTGTTTTCTTCGAATAAACAAAGAATTACCTGCCTCCTCTACCGCCTTGGCTGAGCCAAGTGCTGAACATGTCATCCCCTCCCCCTCCTACCCTAGTATGGCTAGGTGATAATACTGTATTGAACAACAGGTTGATTCAACCCCGTTGTTTTCTCTCCACCCACATTGATTCTCCCTAGAAAACTGATTTAGATTAATTCTGAAGCTGAAATACATAAACCCAGGAGGCTAGTTGGGCTAATTTCAAGAAATTTATATTAAACCCGTGTAGGAATGTGGCAAGCAAACCCAACAGAAATTTTTTACGCCTTTAGATAAGACTATCCGAGATCTCAAAGTAGTTCTCTTGCTCCTTCCAGATCACAACAGAACATATCAAACACAGTTCCACTGGCTCAGGTACCTGTCCATCCTAAACAACCTGCTCGTAAAATAACAGCTCCCGATACGGGAAACAACCACCAGAGTAACACCTACTAATGCTGACACAGGTCTTCCTAATTTGGTATCAATACCAAAGTAGTGGTTTATTAAAATGAACGAGCTGAAGAATATACGTGCAAAGAAGCACAAGGCCATTTGCCGGGCATATATATAAAAAAAAAAAAAAAAATCCCAATTCGATTGGGTGCGAAGTACTTTTCTTACACACAGACACCCACGGTTCCTTCAGGAAACGCTGCAAACCATAGTCTGGCGTGAATAAGACGGATGGACATATTACCATTAAATCTCTCTGATCTCTATAAATCCGTAGGTTGCTCCACAAAAAATGTCAAGGAACAAAAACCCTACGATGGGGGTATACTCTCTAAGAGATGACCCAGGGGCCAAGTGGTTGACTGAGTCAAAGGGATTTACCATGTAGTGGGGGGACGCCCCCCCCCCCAAAAAAAAAAAAAAATCCCATTGGAGGATCTCCAATTTACTACTAGGCATACATAAAAAATTCCCACTCTATTCCCCAGAAGTTCTGGACATATCTCAGATCCCCAATTAATAAGTTGTAACCACCTAATTGACCCCATGATAAATACACCTACCCTGCACGGATTGACAAAGACGTTAGACTGCGTCGAAGAACCCATGGTTACTGTCAAAATTTTATCACACAATAACACCCCGCACAGGCCATGAGGCAAGTAGCAGAGTCTACCCCTCAACAACACCCCAAGTCCGCACTTCATTTTTCAGAGGAGCTCCACGGGATAATTCTCAGACGACCACTAGGAATGTCAAGATTGGCTCTTGTTTGCGCTTGTAGTGATGTAGGTGAAATCACCAAGGTCGATCTGGGGATCCACCGTTATTGCAAATTTTGAAGCAACTAGAACTAGACAGTTTCTACTCACCCAATGGTCCAAGAATACCCAAAAGATATGGCCACTCTAGCACTCTCTTCACCTCGATTCACATGTGGTTTGATTCCCCAAACAACCTGAACGAAGTTCAGGCTCGGGTACTAAGCCCTCAGATGGATAGGTTGGAGCAGTTTAATAAACAAACTGGCCCCTCCTCAGAGTTCGGGCCAACAATGGACAACTGCCTCTAGAATCAGAATATTAATGATCCGAGTGTTGACAAGCAATGTTGTGTCTTGGGTGCCAGAGGGCATTCCAGCTTTCTATCACACATATTTCTCTCCCCAAAAGAGACAGTCTACAACTAAAACCCTACGATGGACATGGCTACTCCTCAACAAATAATTCACAATAGAAAGTTCAGGATATTAACTAGTTACCAAGTAGAACTAATTCTACAGTCAAAGGTCTGGATAATTGCTCCAGATATAGAAGAGTTCTCTGGCACATCCCAATACAAGAAGTACCAAAAAAGGTCCTAGCTATCCCATTCAGTATAAGAGCGAGAATGTTCACCAGAATTCCTTCCAGCGCGGACATAGCTCCCAGTTTTTCACCAAGGGAGTGAAACAAACTCTTCCGCCTCTACTCAAAAGTCAGCGTAAAAATACTGTTTAACCTTCAAGATTGTAGATTACTGTGGTCCTCTCCACTCCATAGCCAAAAAAACAAACCCTGATAGTCACGTAACATGTGACAAAAGGAGGTTTCAGAATAAATTTAGAGAAATCAAAATTCTCACTCCTACACAATCAGCAGAATGAGGAGTAATCGGGGATACACAACTCCAGACTATAAAACAAAATCCATCCAATGCCAAAAGTCTTTAAATATAACCATTCACAGTACTGTATTACATACCAAGACTGTAAACAGGAACTGTGTTTTGAGTTCAAAATTATAAGGTTCCTAAACTTCCTCAGGTTAAAAGAACTAATCTGACCAGGCAACAAAACCGTTCCACTAACACCTCCCAATTCCCTCCTATTCACCCCAAAGAGAATTCGACATCCCCTGGCGTTGCGGGGAAAATTCTCAAGTAAAAGTAATCAGTGACACATTGGCCTAATCCACCTCCCACTTTTGGGATTGGACACAGACGCTTCGAATCTGATAGGGGGGCACTATCAGTCGTTCTGAAGTTCATCAGTCAAAGAAAATGGACAACCTTTAGTCAGTGTCACACCATACCCAAGAACTAACAGCCCCGCGTTTTTCCCAAAGTTCATGCAATATCATTGACCTCCAGGTCAATGTCATACCAGATGGACACGATGACGACTGTAATTGGCTTGGAGGAACAGGTCCCTACCCGGACCAGTTCTCTCTAGAATTACTTGGGTAAAAGATATGCTTTCTAGCCCAAAACATTCCCCATTAATCCAGGCAACAACTCTACCAGGGTTCCCCAACCCGTAGACAGATATAACACTTGCGATATGGACATCTTCTAAATGGCTACTATCCTGCGACAAGGAAGTCACAGATACACTCACTAGCCAATACACAGCTTCAACTCTAAGACAGGATAGTTCACGCTTGATACAATTTACACCTTGGAGTGCAAGTTCAAAACCAGCAGTCTCCATCGGTTGCTGGTCGCTGAAGCACCTAAATTTATTAATTGATTTTAAAAAGAGCTAACAATTAACACACTTATAAACCACGTATCGTCATAAAGAAACCCTTCTTGACGCGTACTAGTTTATCTCTGCCCCAGAAAGACCAGCGGGGTTTGTTAGGCAGGCTGGTGTTAAGCTCAGAGCCCCTAATCGCCATTCGCTTCCTCAATGGTCAATCTCGAAGGACCTAACTTTGTCACAGTCTAGGCCTTCTCCTGTGAGACCACAAATGACAAGAGACTTAGTGGGTGCGTATTGTCAAAGGACCCAGACCATTGGCCAAAGGGTCTCAGAACTGACATCCATGACAGGGTCTACCTAGTTTTGCTACTAAGGAGGACTCTGTACATGTCTTCTTCACTGACGAGCAGTTGGCCGTGATATATAAAAGTCATGTGCGTTCTCAGATGGATTACTGTTCACCTCTGTGGGGTGGAAGTGGAGTGGTTGCATTGAGGCAGTTGGACAAAATTCAAAATAAAGCTATTAGATTAATCAATAACCCTGCAATCACACAGGACCTTCCTACATTATCCATACGAAGAAACGTTGCATCCCTTGCATTATTCTACAGATATTTTCACAGCAATTGTTCCGAGGAACTTGCTTCAATTGTGCCGCCTCTCCACATCTTTCCCCGTAGAACTAGGGCAGCTGAGAGCGCCCATGAATTTACACTTTCTCCTCCACAATGCAGAACTTCTGCTTATCAGAATTCATTTATCCCCAGAGCTACTACTCTTTGGAATTCACTTCCCTCGAATTGCTTTCCACAAATTTACAATCTACAAATGTTTAAATCCAGTTGTTACAAACATTTTATGAATGGAGGATGCCTTTAGGCACATGGACCCTTTTGTTTTATCTGTGTTTTTCCTTCCTCCGTTCATTGTCTCTTAAAAAAAAAAAAAAAAAAAAAAAAAAAAAAAAAATGTTGCTGCTACACCAGAGTGATCACAAAGAGGAACACCAGGAACATCTCCCCACACCTTTATCTATTCCTGCCTTGACAAGAGCAAAAATACTCCATGTTCGATTCCCTGTTAATGCACTATATACCTACTCTAAGTCTATTAGTCCTAGGAATATGACACAATTGTGCTTCCCCCGGGAGGGTCAAATAAGGTGGGGAAAGAAAGTGTTAGCATCCCTTTTGCAAAGATAATGAAGGAAGCTGAACCTCAGGTGATCGCAAAACCCCATGATAGGCACATATGGTCCGCTACCATTAGTTTTCCTAAATGGGTGTTTTCAGGGGAAGATATAACGCAGACGGGCCTGTTGGCCCTCTAGCAATGCGGCCCTAGCCATATACTTGTCGGTACTTCCGGAGAAGTCCCAAATTACCAAACATAGCTGTAGGGCAGGATGATGCCCCCCAAAGCCAATAAGTAGATGGTTATGTTTATTCAATGCCTTATTACCAGGGTGAAAGTGCGTCCTACCTGTCACCTTAAATGAAAAAAAGGGGGGGCACGTTAAGTCCAGGACAAGTTGGCAGGACACACAACCCGGAATGGATAACAAGAGTGCTATTACTGCACTAGATCTGTTACATAACAATATCGATACGTTATTGCAACTATAAATACATAGCTTTATTTTAATTTTAATTTTGTGATATACAATTATCAGTATTCACACCTCAGTAGTTCTGTCTTTCCGAGATAAGGCTTCTTTAATGGTACCCGCCTTATATATCTTTTTCTTACGACTATACAGTACTCTTATATTTAGACACATGTCACAGTTTTCGTTTTGTCTTCCTAATAGTTTCTCGCGGTTTAGCATGATGAGCTTATGTAGGTCCCTCCACCGGTCGTGATATTCTAGGCACTTACGTCATTGACGTAAGGAGCCACCAATAAATTACAGTTTTGACAACCCGTAAGGGAAGGAAGGAAAAACTACTATTTATTGGTGGCTCCTGGAGTCAATGACGAAGAGTGCCCTCCCACCATCCCCTTCCCATACACATGCTCAACTTGATATTACATTAGAGAAGGTTCCTGGGAGGAACAACCAACTTGCAGGTGTATGGGAAACAGAGGTAGACCGTGAGCACGCGTAGGCGCGGTGTTCAAACTGTGCTAATTCTTTTCTTTTTATTTCCTACTTTTCAGTGGCTCCAACCCAATGACGTACCGTAGGAATGATTAAGGGGTACCCCCTATGATGATCTTGGTTCTCGACCACCGTGATCCAGGTTAACCCGGGCTGATAGGAGCCCGGAACGAGGCCATATTAACATAGGCACTTACGTCATTGACTCCAGGAGCCACCAATAAATAGTAGTTTTTCCTTCCTTCCCTTACGGGTTGTCAAAAATCGTAATAGTCTCTTTCAGGATGTCCTTGTCATTCAAGTGCTTATGGCACTCATACTTGTCTGGATTAGACTATTGTATACCAGATAAGCTATAAGATTCAAAACACAGACGCGATAGCAAGGAAATGGGTACCGGTAATAGTCTTTCAGTAATATAGTTTACTATATTCTTACAGTTTCTTACAGTTTCTTACAGTAGATCCTCTGGAAAAAGGCAAACTATGCCTGTGTATCCAGCTCAGTACCAGTACTTGCACTGCTGCGGTCGTTCACGGTGTTGGCGGCGGCGGTAGCAGACGCAACATTTTTACTATTCTGTATTTTTGTTTTATAATCAAACTTCAAATCTTGTCTTCCCCATACTTTATCAAGATTACTTTCAAACTCCTTTATTGATTCGGAATCGACTACATACTGGGGCAGTGCGTTCCACTCATTTACCACTCTATCACAAAATGAGTTCTTTGCCTTCTCAAGCCTATTTCTTTCTTTGTAAATTTTCTTAGAGTGTCCTCTCGTTCTTATTCCCTCCCGCATCAAGAAGATACCTTCACACACATCCTCATTGTACTTTCCTGACACTATCTTAAAAGTCTCTATCATATCCCCTCTTTCTCCTATATGCCAGTGTCCTCAACCTCTGCTCATAGCCCGCGTTCTTCAACGTTGATACCAGCTTGCTAGCTCTCCTCTGCACTTTCTCCACTGCTTCTATATCCTTTACCATATATGGAGCCCACACCTGGTTCGCATATTCCAGGTGCGGCCTAACCAGCGCTGTATAGAGATTCCTGAAGATTTCTTCGTCAAGTGACACAAATGTCCTCCTTATCAGCCCTACAATTCTATTGGCTTTGTTTATCTTTTCCGCTAAATGTTCTGAGAAATTTAACTTATTGTCTATCACTACTCCTATATCCTTTTCTGCATTCACTTCCTCCATCGCTTCATACATACTGTATCCTACCTTGTCTATCTTGCTGGTCCCAATCCGCATGTACTTGCATTTTTTTGGATGAAAAGGCATTAACCAATGCTCAGACCATCCCTTCATGCCCTCCACATCTCCTTGAAGCAAACCCATATCTTCCTTACTCCTCACTCTTCTATACAGCTTAGTGTCATCTGCATACAGGTATACCTCACTTCCATTAGTTATAACTTCAGGCAAGTCGTTGATAAATATAACGAACAGCAGTGGTCCCAACACAGATCCCTGAGGTACCCCACTTGTAATTTCCCTCCACCCCGAGCCTATTCCATTCACCAGTACCCTCTGTCTCCGATCTTTCAGGAAGGCTTCTATCCATTTCACACATTTCTCCCCTATATTATAGCTTCTAACTTTCTCTATTAACCTTTTATGTGGGACCTTATCGAAGGCCTTCATAAAATCGCAATATACCACGTCTATTACATCACCATCTTCTAGAATTTGCATCCAATCATCTACCACCTTAATTAGCTGTAGTACCGTCGACCTCCCCGGCAAGAATCCGAACTGTCTCCCACTGAAAAGTTGGTTTGACTTCATATGATCCATTATTCCTTCTCTAATTACCGTTTCCATTAGTTTACACACAACACTTGTCAAACTGACTGGTCTATAATTCCCTGGGTCATTTCTCTTTCCCTTCTTAAATATAGCTGTTATGTTCGCCTCTCTCCAGTCCATCGGGATTTGTCCTGTATTAAACGATACCTCAAATAACATTTTCAATGGCTCTACTAACATCTCCCCTCCTTCCTTTATGATTCTTGGGTGTATCCCATCCGGTCCCGGTGACTTACTTCTGTTAATTTTTTCTATAGCCCTTCTTATTCTAGCATGGGAAAACTCTATTAGTTCTATATGTCAGTACAGCATGTCGATCGCTATTGAATATGTGAGCACTAGAGAGATAGTGCTTAATAAAATATCTGAAGAATACAGTATTATCAACACAGTAGAACCCCGCCCTTTCGGACTAGTTGGGGGAGACTCCTGTCCAAAAGTGTCAAAAGTCTGCAAGGGCAGAGTCCGAACTTCACACTTCAGCCATTCGGACTTGTCCGAATGGCTGAAATAATTTCCAAAGTTTATAAGTCCGAAACTCGGCTCTTCGGTCCGAATGCGATTTAATTTTTCTCGGCCTTTCAGACAAATCCGAAAGGCTGAACCATGAGTCCGAAAGTCTTGGAATTTCGAAAGGGCGGGAGTTTACTGTATTACTGTAACTCTGATACAATCTGCCGTATAAGAGCCTGCATTACACCACCTTTAGCCAACTTACCTTGTGTCGGTGCTGGACCGAGGGGATGGTCCCAGCATTTCCCACACTGCCAACAAAAGATTCCCAGTTACAACAATCAACCGATGGATCCTCGCTGGCTGGGAAGGAGTTGGGAGTCACATGGGTACTCGGCAATGGAGAGGGAGTCTTCTCGAACTTCAGGGCGTGGTCTAAGGAAGGCTGGGAAGGAGAGGACACAGGTACTTTGTGAGCCCTCAAGGCCCGGGCACAGTGGCGTTCTTCGGAGGAGGAGGAGAAAGTGGAGGAGCGACGAACTTGATAGATGGGCATATCAGGCCTCCGCTTCCTACCAGAACTGCTGCTACGGAGACTGTACCCCTCATCCTTCCTTGGATCTCCTGCTAGCCTCTTAACAACGTCCATACTATCAGCCCTCACTATACTATCACTGAAAAAATGTTGCACTTTTCTACGTTTCTCAGAGATGGGGACAAAGCTGTGGGTTGTGGATGACTGAAGGGTACAAACAAGCAGATCAATCCTGGGTCGTACCGTAGATACAACGGCAGGAACACTGCCAGCCATCTGAAATAATAATGAGAAATGTACTCTATTTGTCATAACTATATTATGTAATAATAATGATAACAAAACAATCTGTCATCTGGAGGATAGCAATACACTACTGTATATTATGGCTTAAAACTAGATAATAATAATTAGCATGTTACTTATTTCTCAAAAGCGCAAATTTTTTCCGCAGAATTCACTGGCGCTCGGAAACCAAAAACCAAAAAAACAAACTCAAATCACTTAAATCAATGCAACACAAAACCTATACGCATCACCCAGCCACCAGCAGTGGCAAATAGCTTACACCCTATAGCCCTTCATGATGACACCCCTCTCGAGATCATAGCTTCTTTCAATGAGAAAAGTCTTAAGTTGTCTCTTGAAGCACTCGGCAGAACTTAGTTGTCTCATGGTTAGTGGCAGTCTGTTATATAACCTTGGGGCCATGTAAGAGAATGATCTCTTAAAGAAAGACAACTGCCGGAAAGCCCACGGCTCATCAAGACGCAGGGGGTCATCATCATGGCGCACGACTACACCATGGCGTGCCGGTGGACGCCTGAGCAGCTCTGCAAGATACCCGGGCTCACCAAATTTGAGGACCTTGAAAGTTACCAGACACAACTTGAATTCCATTCTAGCTTTTATTGGTAACCAGTGCAGTTCGATGTGATAAGAAGTGGTAGGGGTTCCTGGTGGAATTCCAAAAATGAGTCTTGCAGCTCTGTTCAGAACAGATTGTACTTTCTTTAATATATACTGTAATTGGGAAGACCACGAATAAGGCATTGCAATAATCAACACGAGAGAATATTGAGTGGACCAGTGTCAGAAGGTAAAGTCTAGGTAAAAACTGCTTCACAGAGTAGAGATTTCTAATGTGTAGGTAGCAACTTTTGACAATCTGATTTACGTGCTCCTTAAAATCGATACTGTAATAGTAAATAATAGTGGCCCGATAATCAATATCAGTTCCATGCTTTGCACGAGTAGGCTATCAGAGCCAACATTGCCTGTTGTTGTTGTTCCCCAAGCTGCCTGGCCGAACAGCCCCAAGCAAGGCTAAGGCCATAACCGAGCGCCCCCACAGAACCCTCCCTGCTGACCACAATAAAGCCTGGGTGACCGAAGCCACTCCATGGCGGGGAGGTGAGGAGGGTGCAGAAACGCCCGGGAAACCAAAGCCCCACCCAGGGCCCTGTGCCCCTCAGCAATTATGAAGAGAAAGTTAAGGGGCAAAGGAAAAATGTGACGCTTTGGCTTCCAATCTTGGTAGATTGGGAGGTCAATCCACGGAAGAGACGCCGTCACTTGAGATCTAGAAAATATATAAGTAAAAGGAACAGTCAGAGTAAGCTATGGGTATGACAGAGATCGCTCAGTTCTCACTCTGATAGACCAGCCCATCACCACATTGCCTGTTATCCCATGCAGTACCAGTGACATTCCTTCCATTATATTATGGTACGGTAACTATTAGACAATTCTAATTAGCTTTGGAAGGACGTCAACCAAATAAAATATTACAGAGTTCTCAATTAATCCTTTAAGCTACCATATATCCTTCCTAGGATTCATAAAATTGTCTAAATGTAGCACAAATACTGTACCGGTATATAAAAAAGACGTCGCCGGTACTGGAAGGGTTAACCATAATGTAACGAGGCTATTAACAGTCTTAGAATATTAGCCTTTGCAGTAAATAAACACTAACACTACTGTATATATTTTAAGCCAGGAAGTGATATTGGCCTCACAGAAGGTACGGTATTTAAAAGTGTAAAAAGAACCCCTCAAAATTGGATGACACATACAAAGTAAGAGTAACTCCCTATACCACATCCTCCACTTCTCCTCCCCCCCCCCCCCCCCCACTCAACTTGACTTTTTATTCTGTCCATGGGTTAAATAACCACTTACAAGCTCTAACCATTACACCATCAACACAGTTACAGGTACAGCACATGACCATGATAAATATCCATTTATAGAATACTGGATATCAATCTAATCATGTACTGGACTTAACTGCACTATGAATAGCCTAATGTTTATGCTAGAAGAAAGAACATTTATCGGGTACAGATCTTAACCCTCCAGCCCCGGCTATGTATTATATATATGTTCCCCGAAACCCGGGGGTTTTGGCCGAAAAACGTCTACGCCTAGGCTACCGTATCTTTGTTATTCTGACTGGTTCCACATTCCCGCGCATCCCCAAGCGTAGATGTGTTTCTTACCTGTAGAATGGCGTTAAGTAGAGCTCTCTAAGTCAACTGGTTCAGTTGTCATGATGATTTCATTGGAGATAACTTTATGGCAAAAACAGCCACTTTACACTACTTTTCGATACTTAACAACAACATACAGGCACACACGAACAAGCGACGCACTCGTTCTTGTAGCCGGAGATGCGGGGCGTCGGTCCAGCTGGCTGTTGTTTACATGCGTCGGACCGACGCCTCGCACACCAAGCTCACAGGCTTTCAACCACTGGGCGTTCAAGAGCCCTTCCGGGCAGCTCGGGTATGCTTTTTTATGGGCGTTCAAGAGCCCTTCCGGGAACGAAGGGTAGCATATAAATAATGTTTTCGCTAAATACCACCCCTGATAACCCGAGTACCCATGCTAAGTCACTTTTCTATACTGTAGTCCCAACAGGTTAGGGGCTAGAGGGACACAGACAATCAAACAAAGTACTGTATTCAACATTATACCGGTAAGTACCGGTACAGTATAATATTAAGTCCTATTAACGTATCTGACAAATTCCATCTCAATATCAACAGTACCGTACTTTGAACCATGCACAGTAATTAAAAAATACTGATAACTTCCACTTAATATACAGAAACATCTAAAAATAGCATAATAATAAGTCGCTACCATATGCCATAGTTTCTATCCCACCCATAACAATTTGTGGACTTTCTATATTTTTTTTTATGCAAATATAAATATCTGGATTAATTTTTGGATAGAGCTTGCTTTTCAATAAATAGTATATGAGGAGTTAAAAAGAAGGCTGTACAAGCCAATGGCACCGTATTCTAAAATCTCACTTAAATGCTGCCCTTAACCTTCATGAACAAAATAAGCAGAAACAAATACTGTAGAGATCCTTCTGAAACTGAATTATATTTAGCACTTATCCCCGTATATATTAGAAAACCAAGTTATTCCCTAACCTATATATCGAACGAAGATAAAACAAATGAGTCCTAATTTGTGATATAGGGCTTTGTTGTTGTTCTCCAAGCTGCCTGGCCGAACAGCCCCGAGCAAGGCCATAACCGAGAACCCTCCCTGCCGACCACAATAAAGCCTGGGTGACCGAAGCCACTCCATGGCGGGGAGCTGAGGAGGGTGTGGAAACCAAAGCCCCACCCAGGGCCCTATGCCCCTCAGCAATTATGAAGCGAAAGTTGAGGGGCAAAGGAAAAAAGTGACGCTTTGTCTTCCAATCTTGGTAGATTGGGAGGTCAATCCACGGAAGAGACGCCGTCACTTGAGATCTAGAAAATATATAAGTAAAAGGAACAGTCAGAGTAAGCTATGGGTATGGCAGAGATCGCTCAGTTCTCACTCTGATAGACCAGCCCTTCACCACATGACTAGAACCCAATCCTCTCAGCATCAGCTAGGAAAGGCCCTAGAAAGCCGCCTTTGGCGGGGGCTAAAGGGCTAATATCATTCGGTTTCAGACAGAGCATTATATTTTGTTTCTGAATTTGTCGTTCATGAAGGTTTAGGGCACAACTTAATTGTGGTTTTAGAATACAGGGGCATTGGCTTATGTGACCTTCTTCTTCTATGCTCCTCATATATACTTTTGTAGGTGATTTATGGAAAATTATACTCTTAAATTAGTTTCCAGAGATATAATTCCATAATCTATATTTTTTTTATTTAACTCCAAACACCAAACAATTCCCAATAAAATTTGAACCTGGGTTATCACATACAGATCTTAAACACTCTAATAGTCAAGGAAATGGGTGGAAGAATTGCTCACAAGGTGATACAAGCATGAAACTTCCCGGAAATGTTCACAAGGACCTACTTTACAATTTCAGAGCAGGAGCCACCGAGATTTCTGTATTGCATAGCAACGGTTGCTAGGCAAAGCATTTTCCTTAGCAACCGGCAGCAACGATGCAGTTTCTGAACTACTATGAAGTGTTATGACTTTGTACTTTTATTTATTTTCCTATATTCACTCCTAAAATGGTTCAAAAGATGTATAAAAGCATATATATCTATATAATAGAGTGAATGTCAGCACACAACCAGGGCACACTGGTGACATCACTGCTGTGTAACTCAGCATGGGGTTCAGTGCCAGCTGATCTAGATATACTAGTACTTTAATAAGTACTAGTATATCTAGATCAGTGTCCCAAATGCTATCTAACAGCCCCAAATCCACTAGCTACTAAACTGTAGTTTGTAGTTGGTAGATGTAGTTAGATAGCCGCGCCTGAATTGACAGGATGTGCCAGCGCGGGAGAGCCGAGCCAAGGGTAACGGGGCTTAAGAATTACCCGGAAGGTAATGGAATATGTCCGAACTGTATGGTGAGGACAAGTTTGTAATGCTTATGGGGGGTCTACACACTGAAATGACAGGCTTGAAAGCTTTGGGTCATTGGCTTGATGGAAGTGGTTGGGTGGAAGTTCTCCAGGAAGCTGATGTTGCCACACCAGGCATTGCTGAGTCCTTCCTGAAGGCATCACATGTGACTCGAACCCGTCATGCTCACCAAGTCACTGCATGTGCATTGTACATCCTTCTCAAGAAGGCTTATGATGGATATGTTGCTAACAATTCCGAAGAATCCACAGACACTTTCAGCACATGGTGTGAACGGCGAAAAGCTGAAAGTCCTCAGTTCATGTACTGGCATACGAGTCTAGAGCTGGAACTTCTCTTGTTCACATTTGTGCGATCACTACATACTGGTGACTTTGATTTGTATGTGGATACATTGAAGAAATTGACACCTTGGTTCTTCAGTCTCAACCACACCCACTACGCACGTTGGATGTCCGTACATGTGCGTGACATGAGCAGTCTATCTCACACTCATCCAGATGTTGCCAAAGAATTTCAGCAAGGCAAGTTTGTTGTGGCAAAATCCCAGAGAAAATTCTCCCTCATTGCTGTCGATCACTGCCATGAACAAAACAATGGAGTAATGAAGGATGAAGGCGGAATCATCGGGCTTACCCAGGATGCAAACTCCCTCTTGAGATGGGCAGTGGCAGGACCAGAACTTGTCAGAGTAATTTCTGAGTTTGAAGCGACCATGGTAGGGAAACAACAAAATTCTGGGCAAAGAAACCATCATGAACAAACCCGGTCAACCCAGAAGTTGTTTGCTGGACAGGTTCAGGCGGTAGTTAGTGTAATGGAGGACATGGGGAGCCCATTTGAGGAGGAAGGGCAGGACCTTCTCAGACTCCATACAAAGGACATCATGGATGAGCAGTCAGTCGAGTGTCTAACCACTTTCGCATCAAAGGGTCAGGAGCAGTAAGCAACATTTGTGGAAGAGCGGCTCAGAACAAATACTAAGCCAATCACAGCAACAATTACCAGGAACAAGGTGGTACTGTTCAATGTCCAAGGCAAACGATCAAACAAATCAGGGGACAAAGTCAGTCTCCTCAAAAGTGAATCTTCGCTGTTTGCAAGTCTGTATGTTGCATGTCAGACAAGGAAAGGTGACTTGAACAATTTCTTCAATCATGAAAACCTCCCATTTCCTCCATCTCTGTCTGCCTATGGGCAGCTACGTCCAGGGAAGAAGTCTGATCTCATAGAATGTCTTGAAAAGAAAGTAGGGTCATCAAATGATGTGACACCAGAGACTGAAGTGCGAATCATGGATGGTGCGGCACTTGTTCACTTTCTTAGACCTGAGGGCTGCAAGACATTTGGAGACTATGCTGCCAAGGTCTTTCTTCCATACATAAACAATGCTCAAAGTCAGGCTCTGAGAGTGGATGTTGTCTGGGACCAGTACTTCGATAACAGCCTCAAGTCACAGACAAGAGAACAACGTGTCACTGGTCCTATTCAGCGCAGACGAGTTGGGGCGTCTAGCCCAACACCAAAGAACTGGCAGCAGTTCCTTCGCTTGGCCAACAACAAGACAGACCTGTTTACATTCCTGAACAAGGAACTGCTGGAAAATGCATCAGGAGACCAGACTCTCATTGTTACTGATGGTGCCAATGTGCTATGCTTACCTACACGAGACACCAGCAACATTGCTCCCTGCAACCATGAGGAGGCAGACTCGAGGATCATGGTGCATGTCAGTGATGCTGTTATGCAGGGCTTCCACAAGATCCTTGTTCGAACTGTGGACACTGACGTGGTAGTATTGGCAGTGGCAGTCGTACAGCAGCTGGCTCAGAGACAGCAGATAGAACTCTGGATTGCCTTTGGTTGTGGAAAGGACTTTAGGTACATCCCAGCTCATGAAATATGTGCTTCACTTGGCACAGAAAGATCCTTGGCACTGCCTGTGTTCCATGCTTATACAGGTTGTGATACCGTGTCCCATCTGGTCCAGGTGGGAAAGAAGACTGCATGGAAAGTGTGGGAGGCACATGATGAATTTACTGCGACATTCTATGAGCTGCACAATGCACCTGAACAAATTGGTGAAGCGACTGAGGCTTCTCTGGAGTACTTCACCATTCGACTCTATGACAGGACAGCAACTTCTCGTTCCATCAATGAAGTCAGAAAGAATCTGTTCATCCACAAAGGACGTCATATATCATGTCTACCTCCAACCAAGGCTGCTCTACAGCAACACATGAAGAGGGCAGTACTACAAGGTGGGCACCACTGGGGCTGCACCACGGTGCCAGAACGACAGTTGCCCTCTCCAAGTGAGTGGGGATGGACTTGCCCAGAAAAGTGGAGGCCTCTGTGGTCTAACTTGCCCGAAGCCAGTGCAACCTGCCCAGAACTACTGAAGTGTTCTTGCCGAGGAGGATGCACAGACTGTAAATGTGTTGATGCGCATCTAAAATGCACAGCCTACTGCAAATGCAAAAGTGACTGTGACAACAGTGTCTGAAGCTTTAGGAGTGGCATTTTTATAGCCTGACTTGCCCTAAATTGGATTTTATGCCACATAATTCTTGTATATGATCTCCAAATGCAATGCTACATGTTTTTTAGAACAAGGAGTTGAGAAAAAACCATAGCACCTCACAGTTTTCCAGAAACTGCATTGTTGCTGCCGGTTGCTAAGGAAAATGATTTGCCTAGCAACCGTTGCTATGCAACATTGAAATCTCGGTGGCTCCTGCCCTGAAATTGTAAAATAGGTCTTTGTGAACTATTGTGGAAAGTTTTATGCTTGTATCACCTTGTGAGCAATTCTTGTCCTATTTAGTACCGATTGCCCTCACTATAAGCATTACACCATCAAGACAGTTATAATAAGAAATAGGTGAGGCATACAAATATTTATGAGTGGGCTAGAGACTAGGGTATCCAAGTGTACCGTAATGAGTCGATACAGTGGCTTGGTGCGTGTCAATCATCTTCAACTAAACATATATACTGACCTGGTGGACAGCGGGAGAACCAGCACCACACACTTCCTTTATCTCCACAGACATTATTGCATGGGGAAGCAGGACTTTGGTAGACCTTCAATAGTTTGGGAGAATATGCCTGAAAAAAAAGGTGTTGATTAACCCTTCAACCCCGGGTGGTACACGTGTGTACCATTATGTTTTGACCCGAGGAACCCGGGTGGTACAACATTGTACCATTGCTTGCGTATGTGCTTTCGAATGGCGCGCGTAAACATTTCGTTCCGTGGTCGCTAGGCGACGCCACCAGACACCATGTACGCCACCAAAACAGTCTCTACCCTGCCGCCAACATGGATACTAGCCCAAAAAGTGATTCCCCTGTGTCCGATTCCATGCTCCCTTCGACGCCTGCCCATGTTCGTCGCGCCCTAACGCAAAGGCACGTACAAGATGCGTTGACTCCCGGAGGTATTGAAATAGCTTTGAGGAGTTATGAACGTGGTGAAGGACAAAATAGTGTTGATGACTTGGGCAGTGATAGCTCCGAGTCTTATCAGTCTCACTATAGTGAAGATTTAGACGATCTAGACGAAATTCATCAAAGAGACGCGCAATTTGTTGGATTTGAGCATGACGATGAAAGTGATGATAGTACTGAACGTGATATAGTTGTGCAAGGTGATGAGAGTGTAGTGAGAGTGAGCGAATGGGACAGCACTAGGTCGACTGCCAAGTTTAGGTTGAGTGACACGACACCTAGCCCTTCGCCAGCTAAATCCCCATTCAAGATACGTTTTTATAAGAAGCAAGTTCTTGAAAAGGCGGCCGCGGCAGCCAGGAAAGAGGCCCTAAAACTTGGTGAGGGAGCAGTGCGTGAGGGTGCCAGTGAGGCTGAGCGTGAGGGTGAGGTTGACCCGCCATTGTCTTCCTTATCTACCCACGCCACCCAAGTTGCCCCAGGCGCCCGCCATTCTTCACCACCACCACCAGCACTGCCTAGGGTTGAGGACCCCCCACTTTCGGCCTATTTACCCCCTATTTCCCCCGAGAGGAGACATACTACTACAGAAAAGGGAAAAGGGAGCAAATATGTGAAAAAAGGAGCTACAAGTAGGCGCTCTTTGTTCGAGGCTCCCGCGGCTTCCACCCCTGCCGGTCCCAGCCATACGCCCCCGCAACTTTCCCCAGGGTCCACCCCACCTCTCCAGCCTACAACAGAGGTTCCTGACGATGTATTTGACCTCGCATCCATACCTGCACCTACAGACACTGAACCAGTGCTGTCTACGACTCGTCGTAGGCCAAGGAGCCCCGAACCTCTGCATGAAGATGACAGAGCCTCACCTGCCACTCCTTCCCCACCTCGCCGACCTACACGCCGCCCACGCATCATTCGTTCCCCGCGAGATTATGAGGGGGGGTCTGAAGATGAAGGGCACCTCACAGATGACTCTGGCCATGATTACCTGGGTCCACCGTCAGGGCAAGATGACGGCTCTGACGACAACGACGATGACTTTATGGACATCGACGACCCTCAACCCAGACGCTTTGCCCAGGGCCGTCGTGCTCCTGGCCGCCCTGGCCGCCGGGCTGGGCCTGGGCGCTGTCGCGCTCCTGGCCGCCCTAGGGTGCGCGCCGCCAAAGTTCGTGGGCGTGCTGCCCCAGCTGCAGCTCCTCGTCAGCGTCGCCAGCAGGACCCATTTTATATTTTCAACTGGCAGGATGTTGCTGCTGATGAAGTGAATGACCCTGATGTAACCCCTTTTGATGAGGTACAGGAGGGTTCAGGAGTTACCCCAAGTTTTCCCGCAGGCCCCAATGCTTTTTGAGGAATTTTTTGATAAGGAGGTTACTGAGTTTGTCATAGAAGAGACAAACAAGCACCACCAAATCCAGGTGAACTTTTTTGGCAAGGTGACCAAGGGCCACATGAAGCGGTGGACCCCAGTGACTCATCCCGAGTTCATGGTGTTCCTGGCAATCACCATGCTAATGCCTCATGTAAAGAAGCACAGGTTGGCTGACTATTGGATCACCAAAGATCTGATATCCACCCCTGCCTTCGGGAAATACATCTCTCGGGACCGGTACCTCGACATCCTCGGAGCGCTCCATCTTGTCACCAACACCGACATGCATCT
Source organism: Paralithodes platypus (assembly GCA_032716605.1). NCBI lineage: Eukaryota > Metazoa > Arthropoda > Malacostraca > Decapoda > Lithodidae > Paralithodes > Paralithodes platypus. Next base: position 17,456,645 of record CM064514.1, read on the forward strand.
CTCTGACAAGCTGTGGAAGATTAGGACGTTGTACGAGATGATGCGAGAACGTTTCACGTCATACTTCACGCCCTTCTGCAATGTCTGTATTGACGAGTCTCTTGTGCTGTTCCGGGGAAAGCTGAGCTTCAGGCAGTACATCCCCTCAAAGAGACATCGCTTTGGTATAAAGTTCTTTGTGCTGTGCGATTGCCAAACTGGCTATGTCCTGGACTTCCTGGTCTACAGCGGGAAGGAAGGGGACGTGGAAATAGAGCCCCTCATTGGCTTTGGCGGAGCAGTGGTTCAAGCCATGATGAACCGGTACTTCGAGAAGAATCACGTCCTCTACACGGACAACTACTACACGTCCCCCACTCTCTCAAAGTACCTCCATCAGCGCAAGACGGGGACTGTAGGCACAGTTAGAGCGAAAAGGAAGGGCATGCCAACTTTCCTTCCTAAAACCAAGAAAGGCGATGTCTTCAAGAAGAAGTCGGGACCCATTCTGGCTATCCACTGGCACGACCAGCGGAAGGTCAACCTCCTGAGCACCGTCCACAAGGGGGAAATGGTTGAGACTGGCAAGGTGGATCGCCGCACCCAAGTCAGGGTGACCAAGCCCGATGCTGTAATGGACTACAACATAAATATGAGGCTGGTGGACAAGTCCGACATGCAGATAGGCTTCATCGACTGTCTGCGTACCTCGTGCAGATGGTACAAAAAGTTCTTTCTGCACATGGTGGACATGTCAATGCTGAATGCCTACAATATCTACAGGCTTCGGAATCCGCGCACACCCAGGAAGTTCAGTAGCCTGCGGAGGTTCCAAAAACAGGTGTTGGTGGAGCTCCTGGACAGGTATGCTACGCCACAGAGGGCAGTGGCACAACCTGGGCGCCCCGTTCAGGACCGCATGCAGTGTGCACAGTATCTAAATGTGCACAAGCTCGGTTACCTGCCTCTGGAACGAGATGGAGTCACCATTAGCAGAAGGCGGTGCCATGTCTGCTGGAACAGCCAGGTGAGGCCGAGGAAGCAGAAAAAGACCACCATGCAGTGTGTGGAGTGCCAGGTGTCACTATGTGCTATACCGTGCTTTGCTGAATACCACACCAAGCAGGAGTACTAACTAATAATCATAGTGAAAGTACCAAAGACTGACAATATGTATGTATATAGGCAACAAGTGGAAATAAAACAAACTATAGTGATAAAAAAGTCATGTATTATGAAAACATATATAAATAAGTGAAAAAAGACACAATAAATTGTATATAAAACGTTTACAAAGCATATAACTAAGTGAAAGTGACACATGACATAATATTAGATGGCCAAAGTATAATAAACACCTGTGATAACGAATAATCAGTGCCTAATATAACAATAACCTACCTCAATTACTAATAAAATGTACCGTATCAAGTGAAAATGAGCATTATCAGTGACAGTGACACTCTCTCAAGCATATTTACCAAAGTGAAAGTGACACACGAAGTAATATTAGATGGCCAAAGTATAATAAACACCTGTGATAACGAATAATCACTGCCTAATATAACAATAACCTACCTCAATTACTAATAAAATGTACCGTATCAAGTGAAAATGAGCATTATCAGTGACAGTGACACTCTCTCAAGCATATTTACCAAAGTGAAAGTGACACACGAAGTAATATTAGATGGCCAAAGTATAATAAACACCTGTGATAACGAATAATCACTGCCTAATATAACAATAACCTACCTCAATTACTAATAAAATGTACCGTATCAAGTGAAAATGAGCATTATCAGTGACAGTGACACTCTCTCAAGCATATTTACCAAAGTGAAAGTGACACACGAACTAATATTAGATGGCCAAAGTATAATAAACACCTGTGATAACGAATAATCAGTGCGTAATATAACAATAACCAGCCTCAATTACTCATAAAAACTACGGTATCGAGTGAAAATGTGAAATATTAGTGACAATGATAGCCTAATACACATATTTTATATAATTGGACTCCAAATAACTATAATAACATCACTATCAATAAATAAAATCGCCTCCGGGAGGTAAAAACTCTGGCGCGACGAGTGGCTAAGTGCGCAGTAGGTTAGCCAAGCCGGGGCCTGGGCCAAGGCGACGCATCCGAACGCGGGAAGATTTTCCCGCATAAAAATCACTCCACTTCCCGCGCTCGCCATTATGCAATCACTTGGGCTAGAGACCTCTACTCAACGGCATTCTACACATGAAGGTTTGTGCAACATTTTTTTTTTTTTTTTATAACTTTGTGTCATGTATTTCAGGAGTAACAGGTGAATCAACATGGACCAAAATTCCTCAAAACCCCCGGTCACAGAGTACAGTCACGATCTACCCTAGCCGGGGTTGGAGGGTTAAATAGTGATACGAGACATGAAATAATTTTACTGATAATAAATTATGGCGTTGGTTAAATAGAAATAAGAAAATGTAGTCCATGGGCCAGAGGCAGATTTTTCACATTTCGGTACCAGAAATTCGACTAGGGTACGAGTACCAATGCAGAAGCAAAAATGGGCACTATTTTTTTTTATCGAGTTGCTTCTGTCAACCTATAACAGATTGAAAATTGGGGATAGGGGGGATAAATATCAAAAAGGCTATATTTTAAAAGCAAATCAACAATTTTCTTGTATCTCTTATTCTTTAAGAGAGAGAAGACAAATAAGAGATGCGTCTCCATTTTTTCACAAAACCATAAGGAGACGCCCCTGGACCTAAGGAGACGCAGATATGTTTAAAACAAAAAAACACACATAAAATGATATAAGTACTTACCTCATGGGTACCAGAAAGAAAGCATGGTACTTTTGGTTGTAAGTTGACAATGCTAAAGCAATAAAACGGACTGACATAGGCCTTATAATATACAGTATATTATTAGAGAGACATAAAATATTACTAAACATACTAATTGCTCATTGTAGGCCAATAACAAAACAGTTTAGAGGATGCAGGGAAGTTATATATGTAACATTCATGCTAATACGAGGTTAAAATCAAGCACCAGTCGCCAACCCGGGCATATTTGGGGAAAATAGGGATAGGAAATGGGCGGAGGGCCTGGAAATATAGTCTATTTTTTCATCACTAGGCTGACAGGGCCCACACAAACATTTGACTGCTGGCAAGAACATGCTTAATGTGATTTTGAATTGCTGAGGGGGTAAAAGGGGTGCGTCTCCTTAGGGCCAGCAAAAAATTCTGGAGGTCCAATAGAGACGCATTTTTCAAACTGTTGCCATACCTCACTGGTAGAAAGCCATTCTCCCCACTATGTATGGTGTAATTAGGGTCGAGTTTCCTTCACCCAGGATAAAAGAAAAGGTTATTATGTTTAATAATGTTAACAAAATAAACACACATTTACAAGGACCTAAGGAGACGCAACCCGGCTACCCTAAGCAGACGTGTGCGTCTCTATAAATGCGTCTCTATAGGGCCCAGGGTTCTAGTTAAGGCAGCTTCGTCAATGGTGAAGGAAACTCAACCTTATTTATACCAGACATAGAGGAGAGTATGCTATGTTACCAGTGTGGTGTACGACCTGGCATCAATTTGAAAAAATGCGTCTCCATTGGATTTTACTATTTTTGCTGGACCTATGGGGACGCACCCTCACCTCCCTTCAGCCGTGCAAGTAAAAACCTTTTGATCATGGTGTTATACTTCAACTCATGCACTATCAACCTGCAGTAATAGAAACGAGATTCAAATTAGGGAACTGTAAGAAATTTAGCTTTAAAAAAAAAAGAAATCCTTAGGTTTTCGTAAGGAATTTGCGAAAACATGACATTTTTTTTAGTTCATATAACATATGAAACAATAATAAGCTGGTACTATGTGAGCATATTAGGTGATAGTTAAAGAATATTTTGGCCCACCATTCATGCATCTATCTACTCATCCTATACCTGTGCAAGTTTTTTTGTTTCAAGTGCGTCTCCTTTGGGCAATGCGTCTCCATTGGTACTCGTACCCTAAATCTTATTGAGTTTTTTCAAAAGGTCTATGCTTCAGGATCATGATTTGCTATGATAGCACTCGGAGATGAGAAGCTTATTGGTCGCTATCACCGCTTAAAGTTAACACAACACGAGTGAGACTTGCACTCTTCTAGGTAAGATTTGAGGGGTGGGGGGAATGGACAACACGACTGCCTTTCCAGCCAAGATTATGGGATAGGGGAAACATTAATAGTCACAGAATCTTTAATTTTCAACTTAGAACATCAAATTTGAGTGGTAAAGCAGCCTTTAACCCGTTGAGCCCCGGCTAGTTATAATATTTTGTTCACCCCAGTCCCAAGCCATTTTCACTTATTTTTTTTTGTTTGCTAAAATGGAAGACAAGGATGAGAAATTAAAAAAAAAAAAAAAAATCACCTCTGACATTTTTTTTTTGGGGGGGGGCCGGTGGGGTGGTTGGGGGGGGGGGAGCCTCAAAAAAATTTGTTGAGCCAAAATGGAAGAGAATGGTGAGAAATGAAGACAAAAATAAAAAAAAATCATTTCGGTCATTTGGGGGGCGGGTTTCAATAGTTCGTCTCCCCCGCATGACCACCCGCCCGGGAGCACTAGGGTAAAAACTGAGTATGGCATTGTACGGCATACATCCTAAGGAGTATCTCACATAAATCTCAAGCCTCTAGCTCCCATACGACCGGAGTAATGAAGGTTCAAAATGGCGGTGAACTAGGGGTGTAAACTATCCCCACTAAGCCCACCACCACCAGCCGCGCGGCTGTCTCGGCCCGCTCACACCTACTGGCCCGGCTCCCACACACACTACGGTACCTCCCCCTCCTATTCTCCCGCCATTTCCTACCTTACGAGCCATGTAAGTGTTTTTTATATGTCGGACGCACGTGATGCGTCGCTGGGAGTTGGTGATCAAAGACTGCCGACGCAACACGTGCGACGCTGGGTCTCACCGGGTTAACAGGGTTGCCTGGAACGCCACCATTAGGACAAGAGACTGAAACTGCACGTACAGGTATGTGTGGAGCACTCGGTCTTAAAATTGTATGTACGTATGTATCTCACGGTCGGTAACAAATCAGTTACGGTAACCTACAGCTGACCGTGGGATACAATAATGGGTTGAAGGGGGCTTTGCCCCAATCTCCCTCCATGACATAATATCATCATCACATATATTTCCAGCAGGGGGGCAAATAACAGAAAGGATGTAGTATCTGGGCGTATCGCCAGATTTGTTTACATTACTTGTATGCCTGCAGTTACGTTCCCGTCTATTATAACTGTATTTTCAGTATTTGCCCCCTGCTGGCAATATATATGATGATGACAATAAGTCATGGGGGCTGAGGGGGGCCAAAGCCGCCCTCAACCTATTATTGTATCCCACGTCAGTTATTGTTCCCCAGGCTGTCTGGCCGAGCAGCCCCAAGGCAACGAGCAAGGCTAAGGCCATAACCGAGCAGCCCCACAAAACCCTCCCTGCTTACCACTAATAAAGCCCAGGTGACCGAAGCCACTCCAAGGCCGGGAGCTGAGGATGGTGCGGAAACGCCCGGGAAACCAAATCCCCACCGAAGGCCCTGTGCCTTGTGTAATGTAAACAAAACCGGCGATGATAAGCCCGAATACTATGTACATCTTTACCCAAATAACAGATGGCCGGCCGTGGGATAATTTCATAATAAATGCAGTCATATTAGCCGCGAACGTACGATAACTGTGAGCGTGCAAGTTTGTAAACAAAGTAGACGGTATGCCCGCTAACACCATCCTTTTCCAAATACTTTTGGATAGAATGTAGAGTTCGGGCATACCGCCAGCCTTGTTTACACTACGTGGAGCGGTGTCGGACGCTTGCCATCATGGTCCCATCTATTTTGACTGCCTTTGGATACAATAATATGTTGAGGGGGGCTTTGCCCCCCCCCCCCATGACATATTGTCATCATATATATATTGCCAGCAGGGGGCAAAACACTGACAAATGTAAACATGACGGCGGCGGACGCTTGCAATCATGTTCCCGTCTATTTTGAATGCCATTGGATACAATAATATGCAAAGCCCCCCATCACGACATATTGTCATCATCATATATATTGCCAGCAGGGGGCAAATAACCGTCAAAATAAACGCAAAGTTAACCGCAGCAATCGCCCTATGTAAATATGATGACTGTACGTCCGGAATCTACATCCATCCCTTATTTTTCCTGGTATCATTGAAGGAGCCTTTCGTCGCGGTTTGACGCTCTCAGGGGCTTTGCCCCCCTCAGTAAATATCCTGTTTAACACCGGGGACTATTTTTACAAGTATTTTTTATTTGATTTTCCTTGTTTTTTGTTTTTTTTAGGTGTGCTATTTTATGAACCCCATCGGAAATTGCAAAAACAAACATAATCCATCAATCTTAAGACACCAAAGCAACAAAACATATTCTCTTGCTCGCGATAACATTTCCGGCAATTTTGACTGCCGTGGGATACACAAATAAGTTGAGGGACTTATTGTCATCATCATATATGTTGCCAGCAGGGGGCAAAAACAGAATAGAACAAAAACAATAGCGAAACCGCGAGCGTACGACCTATGTAAACATGACGACCGTAGCCCGGATACTACATCCTTAGATTTTTTTGCTAGTTATTTAGGGCGTATATTACAGTTGGTCCTCCGGTAACGCGTACTTTGGAAACACGGATTTGGTGGCACGCGGTACACCCCAAATATCAAAAATTTTGCTAACACGGTCAATACTTAACCCGTACAGCCCCAGCGACGCGTCTGACGTGTCGGCGATGTATGTAACGCACAGCCCCAGAGACGCATCTGACGCGTCACCCTAATTGCGCCGACCGTAACCTCAGGTGTAGCCACTCAAGAGGGCTCAGATTTGTATGGGAACTGTGTACGTATCCCACGCAACCGTGCCGATGGTTGAAAACTCTCAAAGTCCACGTGCGTGCGCGTGAGCGCGCAATAACCTGGTTTTTTGGGGTAATTGCCTTCAAATTTTTACTCTTGTAAAATACGTTTTCGGGGGCTCTGTAGGACGATTCTTTAAGCTTTTTGAGCGGTTTTTCGTTGTTTTTCCTTCATTCCTAACCCATTCGCTATTGTTTCTGGAATAAAACCATTTTTTGAAAACCGGCCGGGTTCTGGTGAACAAACATTACAAAACTAGCCGGGGCTCCACGGGTTAAACTGGCGAGGGGTCAAGCTGGGCACCGAACCTTTACTCCCGACTATCGTAATTTACCGATGCTCATATCTCTGCAAATATATGGCCTAACCAAGTGTTTATGCCTACCAGAGATAGATACTGTATGATCGTTGCTGTGCGTTGGGTGAAGACTAGAACACCCTACATTGTGTAGTTATTGTGTGAGGTGAGAAATATAAGACGGCGAGTTAGGCGGAAATTCCGAAGTTCCGATTCTAGTCATTTACCGATGCTCATATCTCTGCAAATATATGGCCTAACCAACTTTTTATGCATACCGGAGGTAGATATAATTGTTCCCGTGCATTGGGTGAAGACTAGAACACTCCACATTGTGTAGTTAATATGTGAGGTGAGAATAATTACCGAAACACACTTATGTTATTGTTTGGCTGTCGAGTGAGTGTGTGTGTGTGTTGTCATTGTGTGAAAAACATGGCTAGGCTATCGCGGGCGCCCAATCTTTACTACCGACTTTTGTAATTTACCTATGCTCATATCTCTGCAAATAAATGGCCTAACAGTGTTTATGCCTACCAGAGGTAGATATGATCGTTGCTGTGCGTTGGGTGAAGACTAGAACACCCTACATTGTGTAGTTATTGAGTGAGGTGAGAAATAATAAGACGGCGTGTTATGCGGGAATTCCGGTTACGATTTTCGCCATTTACCGATGCTCATATCTCTGCAAATAAATGGCCTAACCAAGTTGTTATGCATACCAAAGGTAGATATGGTCGTTGCTGTGCGTTGAGTGAAGAGTAGACCATTCTAAAATGTGTAGTTATTGTGTGAGGTGAGTAATATGATGGCGGGATTTCAGAGCTTCAATCGAAAAATTTCGGCTACTGCTGTGACTGCCTAGCCTAAACGAAATATTTATTCAGAGGTAAGAGTTGTTGCAATGGGCAAATCAACTCATTGCACATGTCAAATAACCTTTATAATTGATTTAATTATTATAACATAGGCTTCTATGGAGAAAAAGTGAACTTTGTGGAAATCCCCAGAACACTAAGGTACATTTAACATGTAAACATATGGGTTCGGTAACGCGGTTTTTGGTAACACGGGAGGTTACCAGAACACATTAGCCGCGTTACCGGAGGACCAACTGTATAATGAATTACTGACGGTTTGGACAAATATGGCAATGAATTACAGTACATGACATGGTAAGATCCTGTGTAGCGGGAAGAATGTTTTTCAGATGCATATTTACTAAGAAACATTGAACAATATCTTTAACCTAACCTAATCTAGTATATCTATAGTACCAGTATAGTACTGTATAACCTAATCTAGGGGGGGTGCAAAGACCCCCCCCCCCCCTCAACATATTATTGTATCCAATGGCATTCAAAATAGAAATCGCCGTGGCTAAGTTCGCGTCTATTTTGACGGCGATTTTTTTCGGTAATTTGCCCCCTGCTGGCAATATACATGATGATGACAATATGTCATGGGGGGCTGAGGAGGGGCTCATAATATTGTATCCAAAGGCAGTCAAAACAGACGGGACCATGATGGCAAAGGTCCGACGCCACTACGCGTAGTGTACACAAGGCTGGCGGTACGCCCGCACTTAACATTCCTGTCCATCCTTATTATATAATGGCATTCAAATATTGAGATTAATAATTAGTGGTAGTTTCGGTAATAAATACCTAAAATAACACACCTAGGCCTAGGCTAAAACACCCAAAACAAGGAAAAAAAATATAAAATACTTTACAAAATTTAGCCTAAATTAGGCTAGGCCTACAGGTATTTTGGTTATACTGATGATTTGGACCGACAGTTATCCCATCGATCTTTTTAGGCCTAATGGGTCCGGTAGAGCATATACATCATTGCTACATATGTCATTAACCCTTTCAGACTCATATGACGCAGAGGTTGCCAGATTAGCAATAAGAAATAGAGTTCTCTCACTCATATAATTACCTCTCCAAAATTAGTTTTCTGCCCACAGCTAACTCAAAGACAACGCAGAGGTTGAAGTAACTAAACTAAAGGTTGCTAAATACCCCTGATGATAACAAAGGTTTTAAAGTACAGTAGTCCCTCGAATTTTGCGTGTTTCAAATTTGCGAAATTTCGATTTTGCGAACGGGACCCAAGATTTGACCTTTTTTGCGGAACTTGATATGTGCGATATTACTTGAGTTTTGCGGGTGGCGCCAAATGATACGGGGTTTCCGCACTAGTTTTCGGGGGGGGAGGGGTAGCAGGGTCGTGACGTCGGGCCGCCCTGTGGCCCATTGTTTACTGTTTATAGATTCTCCCACGCTCCTATACGTTCTCACGCTCTCGCATAATCGACTTCCTTGGGCAAAATTGAAGTGTTACCTGTGCCCTGGGTCCCCTGAACTATAAACCCCTAGGTCCCCTGAACTATAAACCCCTGGGTCCCCTGAACTATAAACCCCTGGGTCCCCTGAACTAAAAACCACAAGTATTTTCTTTGCAAAATAAAAATAAAGGATACAAACAAACAAAAAATCTTTCGTTTAACACCCTGAATCTGTATTTCTGTGTTTATCTTTATTGTAGGATGTATAATTAAGTGTATGTGTCATAATGTGTGTACAAACAAGGACGAAAATCACCAAAAAAATAGGCCCTCGATGATGAGATGTCGACCATATTCAATTAATCCCATAAGGTTAGTTATTTGAAATTTGCGATTTTGAATTTTGCGGGCCGCAATGTCGACCATATTCTCGCAAAATTCGAGGGAGTACTGTATCCCTAATAGGCTCAAAATCGCGTCATATGTCGGAGAGGGTTAAGAGCTGAAATGTACTATAGCCTAAGGGAGAAAACAACTTAGGAAAACGCTAAAATACGCGTGATGGATGTACTTACCGGGTGTACCACTACCGACATACATAATAAATCATCTAAAAATACTTATAAATCTATAATACTAGGTTAGGTTAGGTTGTTTGGTTAGGGTAATGTATTTTTGTATCCAAAGGCAGTCAAAATAGACGGGAACATGATGGTGAGTGTCCGCGTAGTGTAAACAAGACGGGCGGTACACCCGGTAACTACATTCTTGCCAAATACGCACCACAACTAGGAGTGCAATCTTAATGGGTGTGTGATGGCAAAGTAACAAAAATTAAGATTTTTTTCCCACATAGGTTTAGCCTAATCTTCCGGAAATTAATGGGAATAAATACGATGATTTCTTATTTTAACTTACGTCCGCCGCCGCACTCATGTTATTGCTGTGAACCTCTCAGCCCTCTCACTGCCAGAGTAAGGGGTGTGTTTTTTGCACTGTTACCAACTTACTCAACCAGCGGGGGTGGGGGGGGCGGCAGCCCCCACCCATAATACTATAATAGGCTAGGTAAGGTTGTTAGGTTAGGCTAATGTCTTTTTTACCTTACCTTACGTAACCTTACGTTGATACTGGACGCAGGTCGGTATGACCTTTATGTCCAGATCACTACCGACGTGGTCAGACCTCTATGTCCGAATCGTCCTCTGACAGATCCGGATCAGGAGTGACCGCTAGCACAAGGCTCACTTCAAAGTTATATTTGATACTCTGATTTGCCCAAAACTTATCGAGTCTCCATTCAAATGATTTTACAGTGTGAGCTTGTACTACTCTCCTGGGAAGACTATTCCACACATTTATCACTCTCAGATGTAATATATTCTGGCGAAGCGTCGTTCGATATCTTGGTTTGAAGATCTTCAAGCTGTTACCCTGTGTTGGGCCTTCCCTCATTCAAAACTTTTAACCCCTCATTTTCCCTGAACTTTATAGACCTCACCACTAGTGGGGCTCGTGTTTTTAGATTGTTGGATAATGGGTACCGGTAAATACTCATTTCAGCCCCTCTTCAGTATAAAACATTATAGCCTAGGCCTATCTGAAGGAAAAATTCAAAAAAATAAAATAAAAATTAGCCTACTGAAATCGCTGTCGGTCAAAAAAGTGGTTATATTCAACGACACTAGTGCAGCGTAATGAGAAACAATTTGTAAGGGAAAATAGGCACCAATAGATTCGCCATATTTTTCTCCATAGGCCTATAGCCTAGTTTGCATGGAGGATTTTCGTTATCAACAAATTGAAAAATACCCACTTCACAGACAAATAAACCAAAAATCTAAGTCAAAGCGGGGGTGTGGGGGTGGCAGCCCCCACCTATAATACTAGGATAGGTTAGGTAAGGTTGTTAGGTTAGGCTAATGTCCTTTCAAAGGGGTATAGGCTAGTAAACACTAGGATAGCCTATGATAAATCTACAGTTATACTACCCCTAATTTGTCGCTATTATGTTGGTACTAATGGGTTAATATTATTAGTAGTAGACTTAGTATGGTTTGATGATGCACAGAATATAGGTTTGACTCCTGTAAGGAGATAAAGAAAACCTAATATTTAGTAGTGGCCCCGTAATCATTGACGAACATGCCTATTACATAAGGCATCCTCTTCAAACACTAATCCGCCGTAGTTTGAATCTACCGCGCAGAGCATTTAAAATCTGAGGAGCCTTCATCATGAGCGCACGCGACCTCACTCATGGCTTCAGTCATTATGAATTGGGTTCTCACTACGAAAAAACTTTGTAAAAAATAAAAACAAAAAGAAAATAAGAATAACTATCCAATAAGCTTTCCATCATATCGTGGATGTACTTGTGTGGATCTTTGACCAGACGCTGATTCAGGCGTCATTCTTCCTTCACTGACATATCAAGTAAACCAAAATCCTTAATACATCAACGAATGGGAAGGGGATGGTCGGGAGGGCCCCAGTCGTCAATGATTACGGGGCCACTACTAAATATTAGGTTTTCTTTATCTCCTTACAGGAGTCAAACCTATAATTTATTAGTGGCCCCTCCATCATTGATGAACATGCCTGATTTCTAAGACTGGATGGGGACATTCGTAATCATATCATAACTCTAGAAAAGCAGATAATCAAACAACCACATAGTATTCTTACTTTGAAAATATATTTAAATACGGCGCAGCCCATATATATACAAAAAAGGGGTTCAAGCAGGTGCGTGCTTCAAAGAAGCCTGCTTGACAAAAAAGGGTAACTCTGGAGATTCTGTGAACAGATCTGTAGTTACAAAGGCACCCCACTCAACGAGTGGTGACAAAAATAACAAGTTATAAGTTTACATGTGCACATAATAAACCCCATAATATTCGTGGAAATATTTTGCAAAAGATCTCCACTGTTTAATACTAAATTGCTTTCACAGCTAAAACTACTATAACAACCCCGTTGTTTGTACTAACATTGTACTAGCACAATTTCTCGCCCTGAATAGAACAGAGAGATTTTCATATCACATTATCCATAAATTGTATCACAGCTCTTACATTCTGGCGGGGTCTAGGGTGTCCTATGTTACACTGACTGCACCCCCCCCCCCCTTTTTCCTTGAAAGTAAACAAAAGTGACTGAAGGGCCACCTAGACCCTCTGCCTTAAAGCTATACATGGTAAGGAAGGTTTGTCTAGAGCAACTGACAAGTATCTAGTCAAAAACGTATGATTAGACGCCCACAACTGTGTGGACGAAATATCTTCTACTGAAAAGTTCTTCAGGAAACGTAAAGAGACTGCCCATTTGCGTAAATCGTGGGCCCTACCCACAACGCCGGGATTACTCTCTTTAATGACTTCGACCAGAAGAGAAGCTAATCTCCGTTTCAGTAAGCGTTTACCCGTACTCGCTACCCACAAAGCACCTTGGGGGTTTAGAGGAGCCACTCTCAAATATTTGGTTAGAGCTTGCACTGGACATAGATTATGGTGCACCTTTCCCCTTTTTAACGCCGGCACCGTGAACTCAGAAAACACGTGTGCACTGTGCTCATTCTTGGCTACAAATCCCGGGGAAGGTGCAATGTGAATACATTCATTAAGTCTACCAAACCTAAGGCAATTAGGTGTGTTGCTCATCGCCGCCAGCTCAGACACTCTGTTCCCGGTGGCCAAAGCCAAAAGGAATACAGCCTTTTTTAAGAGTAATGCAAAATCTGCAGTATTTTGGTACAGACGAGAGTGAAGTAAAGACAATGCCTCGTCCAGAGACCAAGTAGGCATGAGCTGACGGGGAGGTGGGCGGAGTTTAAAACATGCCCTCATAAAACCTGTTTCCTCCGCTACCGGTATGGAGAGACCTGTAAGGTCTAAAAAGGGCACTCTAATCGCAGTTAAGTGATTTTTTAACGTTACCACAGATAAACGTTTCTGCTCAAACAGATAATTTAAATAATTAAAAACTAATGCTACTGAGGGCACAGTCTGTTCTGTTCTAATGATCCAAGAAGTAAAGGCTTGCCAATGTGATTGATACTGTCGTTTCGTAGACTGAGTATATTGATTTAATAATTTATTGGTCACATCTCTACCATACGGTGCTAGCCACTTGGCCTCCTGAATGTCCATAATGCAAAAGTCAGCGAGGTCGCTAGGTTGCCAATCGTGTCTAAGTGGAAATACCCGGCCGGGAGCGACACCGGGTGCGGGCACCACGTCTTTAATTGCTGGTACCACAACTGCGCCGGCCACAGGGGCGCGACTAAGCCTCGATAATCTCGTAGTTTGTTCACTACGTGGCACATTAGTGACGCGTCTGGCGGCGGAAACTGATAGATGGAGCTCCATCTGTTCCAGTCTGTCACTAGGGCGTCTGGCCCCCCTGCCAGCGTTTTCGTCCGGCGGGTGAGGTATAGAGGAGTTTGTGAGTCTCCTCGGACGCAAACAGATCCACTTGTGGATGGTAGAGCTCTGCAATCATTAGGTTGAAAATGGGTTGCTTGAGCTCCCATTCTACTGTCGTGCTCTGTCTCCAGGACAGAGCGTCTGGCCAGACGTTTGCTACGCCTGGGAGATAAGATGCGTGAAGATAAATGTCTAGCCTGTTGGCTAGAGTAAAAATCTCTTCCGACACGTTTAGCAACTTCCTTGATCTCGTTGACCCCTGTTTCTGAATACAGTGAACTGCATTCAGATTGTCCATTCTGAAGGCCACCGACTTGCCCCGTGAGCCTGAAGGAAATACAAGGGGACTAGTAATTCTTTGACATTGATGTGGGAGATTTCTAAGTGGGACCAAAGCCCCTGACCCTGGTGCCCCTGATTTGACTGAAATCCCCAACCTATTGTGCCTGACGCATCCGTGTCTACCCATACCGTTGGCGGAGGAGAGGTCCATGACATTATTGAGTGCAACATTTCCCTCTTCGCCCAGACCGCTAGTAAGGTGTGGATTAATTTTGGGGTGGGCCATAACTTTCCCGCTGGTAAGAGTGGGAAATATTTGTTGCCTTCCAATGTTAAACGTTTTACTTTCAACCGGCCCAACATTACAGTTAGTTGAATCCAGTTGAGAGAGCCGACCAGAGACTCCCAGACCCTCCGTGTCGTAGTCAGACTGTGAAGAAACATGAACAGTTTCCTGCGAAACCTGTTGCGATTGTCCACACTCTGACTCAGAGTGAGAGCAGCTGTGTCCCAGACCAGCCCTATCCACTGAATTACTCGTGAGGGAACAAGGTTTGACTTTACCAGATTTACCTTGAACCCTAGAGTTTTGACATGATTTAAAATTATGTTGACATGTTTGATGCATAATTGCTCTGTCTCTGCCACCACCAGCCAGTCGTCTAGGTACCACAAAACTCTGATTCCTTGCTTTAACAACGGCATCAGGGCTTGCCGGACTAATTTTGTGAATAATCGAGGTGCCAGGTTCAAACCGAATGGCATCCTTTGAAAAACAAAATTTTGGTGCCTGATCCGTAAGGCCAGAAACCTTTGAAATCTTTTGTTTACCGATACGTGCCAATAAGCGTCTGTCAGGTCTAGGGAACACATCCAACCTCCCGGCGGAAGTGTTAGCCTGATTTGGTGTACTGTTAACATTCGGAATGACTCGTTGTGAATGTGAAGGTTCAGATAAGACAGGTCTACGACCGGTCTCATCTGAACACTGTCCCTTTTGGGAACCAAAAATAGCTTGGACGTGAATACAGGGTAATTTTGGGGGACCGGGATGATGATATTCTTGGCAATCATTTCCTGGACCAGTGACTCCACCTCTAAAGAAACAAAATTCGCCGTTGTCGGCTGACGTAAGCGAGGTCGCCGGAGCCACTGCCAAGTGATGCCTTTGCGTGCCACCATCCGTGCCCAAGTGTTTAACGGCCATGCTTGGTGACACGTTCGGAACGACCCAGTTAGCAGACAAGGGTTCGCCGGCTGTACTACCCTCGGATCCGCCGGCCTTAAGACTGGCACCGGGAGTGACAGAGACTCTAGTTTTTTATGGTGGTGGAGTTGGTGGTGGTGGACGCTTCGCCGGCTGGCTGGCGTTGGCCGAAGACGGGCCCTGACCTGGCTTATTATGGCCGCGTCCTCTCTGACCTGAAAACCTACTCTGTCTATGCCTGTACTGACCTTGAGGGGAGGAGGACTTAGGTGGAAGAAAGGGCTTAGATCCCCCCGGCTGAGCCTTAGCGACTGGCCTGGGTTTGAGGAATTTAAAGGCAGGTTTCTTAGAAGGGGTGGGACTGTGTTTAAAGGCCTGAGCCATATTAAAGACCGTTCGCCACACGTCAGGGGACATTAAAGAGGGAGTAAGCACTGGTGACATGACCACCTGATTCGCAATGCGATCAGGCAGTTTTCGGACTAAGGACATTCTGAGGTCTTGTCTCGCTCGTACCGCCTCAAGCAAGGCGGTGCGTATGTCACCCAATGATTGGATTGACGACTGAAAAAGCAGTCGCCGGGACAATTCAACCGATCGTCTGGCATCCGCGTCTGCGATTGCCTGAGTGGACCGGAGCAAAGACTTTGCTACCTGTTGAGACACTATGTATTGAGACAGTGGCGTAGCTAAGGGGGGGTGGGGGGGAGGGGGGGGGGCTGTTTGAAATCGCCCCCCGGGCCCCCAAGAGAAGGGGGCCCCCAAATGGATCTGAAAATAATATTAATTATACTAATTGTATATACTGTATATATAAGTAATATTAATAATGAGTAAAATAAACACCATGTGTGTTTTCTGATTTAACCTCTTTCTTTTCTTCTATCCTGCGATGTCATGGGTATTTAAAATTAGAAAAATAAAATAAACGATCACTCCATCAGTATTGATTTGGCGGTGCAAGGGGAAACATCGTCGCTCTCGCTCCTAGCCTCCTACCCGCCACTTGCTTAGGACGCACTGCCTATAGGTAGGCCTGATCATTATACATTATATACATTACAAAATAGCACTATTGAGTTTGACAGTTGGTTAATATACTGTGTTTTTCGTAAGCATGTGTAAAGGAATAATAAGATATAGCCTAATTTGACAACAAGAAACATGGTGATTGTTAGTAAATTGAGTGTATAATCGAAGATTAGGCCTACATACAATTATATATAAATATAGGAACCAAAAATTTCGGTAATATTTTCTTTTTCGTGAACTGTAATGGTCAAATCGATAGCTATATTTCATAGATAACCTATGTACTTAACCTTGTGAGAAAGTTGAGTGGTATCGAAGATATTTGTAGAGTAGGCTAAACTTCTAAAGTGCTAAATTTTTAGGCCTTGAAATATGTAGGCCTATGTTTTGGTCTCATATTTTTTTCTCGAACTGTAGGGGGCCTAACATAGCCTATACAATGTTTATGGTGCTAAACCTTAGCTTTATCGTGAAAAAGATGCATAGTCGTTTAATATTAGTCAATTAAGTATGGGTGCAATACATCAGCTAAAATAGAGCATAGAGAGGCAACATTAATGGTGTAGAGTGTAGGCTACCTTGGTTAGGCTATGAGCACTATGACTCATTCTTTCAAATTTAGACTCTGGAGCACTTTTATTTATGCTACCATACGCCTTCCATATAGGCTATAGGCTATGGTGGCTGTACATATCAAGCCCAGGAACTGTGAAATAAGAAGGAACACAGTTGTGAGCATTGAATACTCGTTAGTAGGTTAATCTAGCCCTTTGGCTGGTTCAGGGTCAGGTGCAAACGTTGGTAAGCTTTCTAACAAGTTACTGGGGTTCTCAAGAAGAGGCCCCCAGTATTGAGATTTGAGGTAATGCATAGCTTGATTAGGCCTACCAATGACGCCTATTTTAACTCCCTAACGCCAGTGGTGGGGTTGAAATAATATTTTAATGTTGTTGTTGTTCCCTAAGCTGCCTGGCCGAACAGCCCCGAGTCCCTGAGGAAGGCCATGGCCACGATCGGGCTTTCCCACAGAGCTCTCATTGAGTGTAGATTATGTTGTTGGCGTAAGTGGTTGTGTGAAATGCAGTCTTCTATGATGTGTTTAATGGTATGGGGTGCTGTGTTACATCCCGGGCAGGCGTCGACAACGGAGTCATCCAGTCTCTTCTGATAGCTCAGGAGAGCTGGATGATGTCCGCATCTCAGCCTGGCCAGGTGGACTCTGTCCTCGCGAGGGAGGGAGGATTCGGAAGGATGGATTTCGGGAGGTCGTGCATGCAGCTGCGTGTTGTCTGTGAGTGAGTGGATGGATTGGCGAGAGATATGAGTATGGATGTGCTTCTGGAAGTTGGTTCGGGGTGGGCAGGGAGGGAGAGAGGACAATAATTGTGTGTGATACCGTGTGCTGGGTGTTGTTTTGATATTTCTTGGTGTCTGTGGGTGTGTTGCCATGTAGTTTAGTGGGTGGTCTTGGTTCGTGGAGGCTGCTGCCAGGAATTGAGTGCCTCTCATGTCCAGATGGTCTTTGACTTTGAGGATTTTGGTTTCTTGATGTAGGTGATCTGTGGGTGCAGTAGCTGTGCAGCCTGTAATGATCTTCAGGGCTTCAGGGCTTCAGGGCACATCAGGATCCTGATGTGGCGGCGTCTACGCCGTGGGACCACCTCCCGGAGCTGCCAACCGCGGATGGCTGCCGACCCTCCACGGCCGGAGACAAGATCAATCGACCAGTGGAGGACAACCGGATGCCGGCCGCGGGGAGCAATTTCGGGAGCCAAACCGTCACAACTATCCCCTGCCCCCTCCCTGGGGGCACGGGTCCTTGGAGCGGCTTCGGTCGCGCCGGGAATTTCCTATATTTTAATGTTATCACGTTTCATGTACATTATTATTTTTTATTATTTTATTAGTATTATATTTTATATTCTTATTTCAGACATGCCTAATGAACGACAAAGAGAAAGAGTTCATCAAAGTGGTATATGTTTTACAGTATTGTACCATCCATTGAACATGTATTCCTAATCCATTAGATAACGGTGATATAATAATTAATTGTACTGTATATTAAATTATTACCAGTACCCCACTATTGAGTCATGGATATCGTCAAAATGCACCTAGGTAGCATTATTATTCTAAAATTTTCTCGGGGGGGCTTACAGCGCCCCCCCGAACCCCCCAGCTGATTAGGCTCGCTTCGCTCGCCACCCCCACCCCCTTCTATAATAAGCAAACCATGGAGGGGCCCCCTCCAGGCACCAAGCCCCCTGGGCCTCCAAATCTCTAGCTACGCCACGCCCCTGTATTGAGAGAACAGGCGAAAAGCTTTCCCCCTTAGCTTAAATTCTCGGTCTAGGTGAGTTGGGGTAGTGAAAGGGGCTTTTAGCTCACAAAGATTAATTTTAGGGGCAGCTAAGAAAGCAAACAAAGCTGAAGGGACTCCGCCGGCAGAACACACTGGCATGGAGAACCAAGAATGAGTATCTTGAGGGATCTGGTGGGAAGTTTTGGAAGTAAATGTGGTCGCAAAGTTTTGAGCCTCTGTCTCCCATTCCACCCAAGGTCCTGGACCCAATTGCCCCACCTTCAAGACTGGATTAGCTGCTGCGTCTGTGACAGTTTGCAAATCGAGTTCTGGAGTGAGAGCTGACAGAGTCTTAATGTCATTAAACCCATCATGCTTAGACCAGTCTGAAAACATTTTTGAAGCTGAGGCAGAGGGTAAAGCCGGCTTAGCAGTATAAACAAAATAGTCCTGGTGATAATAACTAGGTATAGCCTTTATGTTGACATCTAGTACATTTCCCAAAGTATCCAAGGCCCTTAATTTCTTAGATTTATTGCCCTGGATGACCCACTCACGCGGCACTGGGAGTTCCCCTGACAAGGTAGGTTGGGCGAGCTCTGGTTTAGTGGGGGTCAAAAGGACCCATGACTCGTCTGGTCCGTAAAGCAAGGGCATAGCTACCTTTCTGAGAGGCGCTCTGTCTAGAGGGGGCGGATTGACATCCGTTATAACCCTTACATTCGAAGTGGTCAATGCCGCCGTAGCAGGCCTAGTAACCACTGATGGTGACATAGGGGGAGGGTGAGGGATCTGAGTCAAAGCAATAGAAGTCATCAGAGGCCGTACCGTAGAGCTTGTCGTGGGAGCTCCCAAGTCCACTGTGGGAGTTTCCTGCTGTTGGCCAAAATTTTTAGATAAAGCATTACTAAGTAGCCCATCAATTTCCTGTGCAGTGACAAATTGACTTGATGATGTACTCACTGGTGAATCATTAAGATCTTGCGCGGCGTCTAAGCCTGAACCTGACTCTTGCCCTTCCATATCCGATATAATCGAAACCTCGTTTTTATCATCCTGTTCCTCCTGAGAAGATCCCGCCGAAGCTGGGGTACCACCTTGTTGCCAAGATAAGTCAGGAATAGAGGATTGGATCGCCGCGTCCCGGTGGACGTCAGCCACTGTGTGAATAGTTTGAGCCGGAAGTGGGTGGTCAGGCCCTGGCCGAGAATATCGCCAAACACCTAGGCCTTGGCCTACACTCCCTTGGGAGTCCGAAACACTCTCAACCACTGAGCCCCCTGAACTCTCCAAATCCAGGGTTAAAATGTTAATGGGTAAATCATCTTTAGGTACAGGCACTATACTGGACCCTTGAGACCGAACACAAACTCTGTCTGGGGTAGAGGTACGACGAGAAGTACTAGAAACTGGCGAATGTCGGGAGGCCTTTCTATCATGGGAATCCTTTTTTGAAGATTTATGGCTGCGGTGTGACCGTGAACTACTCTTCGATTTGGAGGATTTATCGCCGTGACCACTGGTGGAACTTTCTGTCTTACTCTTCTTACTCGATGGTGAAGAGGCAAGACTAGGTGGCTGGTGTCTGAGAGGTGACCTAGACCGAGATCTCTCCCGAGACGAGGAGGCTGCCGCTGGGGGTGTAGGCTCTCGTTGACGTTTCGCAGTAGCAGGGGCAGGAGAAGACACAGAACCCTGTCCAGTCTCCGCCGGCTTACGACTAGTTACTCGAGAGGAACGTTTAGGGGGAGGGTGCTCAAAAAGAAGCCTATCCCAAAGAGGGACGTTGTCACATTGAAGTGATTTATGAGCCACAATCGTAGTATACGCTGACATCTGTTGCCGAACTTCTCGTAAGGCGACCGCTGCGGTCTTATCATTATCTCGGAGGACTTTGACACTTAATTGGGAGCAAAAGGAACTGTTGCGCATCACCCACAGACCCCTTGAACGGTCTAGACATTTAACACACTTGATACAAAGAGTGTGCGCAAAAATAGGGATACCGGCACAGGTAGGGGTAATGCATAAAGCAAAAACTGGGGCAAAGGTAGCCATGACAGAGACTGGTGGGAAAACTACTGCAGGGTCTGTATTGGTCCGCCGGAGCCCAGCTCTGGAAAAAAGAAAATTTCCAGGAATTAATGCTCATAAGGTTAACCCAACATGTTCGCACACAAGTGTTAATAACCCGCCGGGTAACGAGACGTAATGTCACAACGATCACAGCTCACTATGCGGCGGGGTTCTATAAAGATTTCCGAATATCTAAACATGTCTTAAGAAAGTTAAGAATACCCTCTGACATAATATAAAAGACCAGTATGGCGTTTATAAACATAGTCTTTCCGGTGGTGACTGTTTCAAGATTCAATTTTGGAAAACAACCCCCCACAAAGACGCCGGCACCTGAATTATCTAGCAGAATAACACAGGGCAGGCTGATACGAGATCTGACTTCTAACGAATTGTCACAAAGATCGCCGTAAGTTGAAGGCGGCGATACATTAACGTATCTCTCAATTAACTGGTTAACTAAATTGAATTGTAAATTCCTTATTTCCTCCTCCCAGGAGCACCCGCCGGGTGTGAAAAACTTGTGAAAAAGATGTTAACCCTAATTGAGCCTTCGATCGCCGTAAGTGTGAAGGCGGCGATACATATAGTATCACTAAAATGGACCGGTTAACTAAACTGAATGACCAATTCGTTCATCCCACCCTACCAAGGTGCACCCGCCGGGTGAGATCTGATGCATAAACGTTAACCTCATAAGTTCCTATCCCCACTTCTTTGTAAAAGATCGCCGGGGAGGAAAGCCCACAACAACAGCTAGGTTTTTCCTTTGGTTTGTAAAACCGGGTAGAAAAACTTCATAACATATGTCCGCATGAACAATGTTAGATGGGTACAGCCATTCCGCCGGGAATCATAGGGAGCCTGAAACAGGCACCAACACAGAGACGCAGTCCTGGAGAGCCCAGACACCACATCGCCGGGGACACAAGCCTGTTTTGAAACCACGCGTGGCCCAACACGGCTCTCGGCCGGGTTTTTCATGGTGTAACCGAGAAAAACCCGCCGGAAAGTAACCCACCCCGTTCAGAAACCATCTGAACGCACATAGGACCCGAGAGATAGCCAAAGCACGACTAGCCTAGGGCCCACAAAATAATCCGTGGAATTAGCCAATACACAACTAATCCAGGAAACATACATAGTCCGTGGAATTAGCCAATACACAACTAAACCAGGATACACATGACACAGTAGGACATATTTATAAAATAAACAATAACACTTGTACATGTGGCAAAGCTACGAGCAGCTGGCTAGGCCTAAGCAGACGGCACAAGAAATGTTGAAATATAAACAAAAAATCTGGAAATATTACAACAGGAACCACCGCCAACACACCACTGTAGCAAATACTTCCGACAAAGGGAAGACTGACTCGGGACCCAGAAAAAACTTCACTAAGTGAAGAAAAATACGCTGGGAACGTCAGCAAGCAACGCTTACCTCATCAGAAAGATAAAAGGCAGCAAAAATAACGCGTAATGAAAGCCGCCTGCATCACAAGCTAACTCAACTGTGAAAAGTTCACATGTCCACAACAGGACCACGAGGGTACATCCGAAATAGATGCCCCAAACACACGACCCAAAATACACTGCACTGCGGGCAACCAGCCCAGGACACTCCTGCTACGCATATCCTAACCTTACTCGATACATCCCGGAGTAAACAAATGAGAAAAAACTCACTAGGGACGCAGCAAATGCGGAACCAGCGGAGCGTGGGGAGACACGTCCGGGCAGGCTGAGCGCAGAGCAGAGAAGGAAGAATGACGCCTGAATCAGCGTCTGGTCAAAGATCCACACAAGTACATCCACGATATGATGGAAAGCTTATTGGATAGTTATTCTTATTTTCTTTTTCTTTTTATTTTTTACGAAGTTTTTTCGTAGTGAGAACCCAATTCATAATGACTGAAGCCATGAGTGAGGTCGCGTGCGCTCATGATGAAGGCTCCTCAGATTTTAAATGCTCTGCGCGGTAGATTCAAACTACGGCGGATTAGTGTTTGAAGAGGATGCCTTATGTAATAGGCATGTTCGTCAATGATGGAGGGGCCACTAATAAATATGCATATTCGACTTGAAATAGATAGCCTACATTGAAGTAATACAAACCTTCGCGAACCCATAAACAGGGAACGTGAGCTGGGTTTAGACCGGTCGCGAGACAGGTTAGTTTTCGGTTAGGTTAGGTTAAGTTAGGCTAATGTTAGAAATACTAAAATGCGACGGTCCTCGGTATTAAACAACACTGTAGGCCTAGGCTATATCAAATAAAAAAAAAAAAATTACCTGAAAAACTTGTATCTGGTTGGTGATAAATTTTTATCAAAATAAGTTTTTTTCAAGTTTCCGCGTCTGCTGAACCATCCAAAAACACGCTAAGAGGAGTGTTTTGAAGGGGGGAGGTGGTGGGGGGTAGTGGGGCAGGACTAGTATAACTGTAGATTTACCTTTAAATTACCTAGCCTACACCGGTACCTGGTCAGAGGTAAGAAGGAGAGTCCTGCAGTAGCCTAGTCTCCTTGAATGCTACCCAAAAAGTCAGGTTTACCGGTATTTCTATTCCATCCATTTGAGGCTAGCCTAGCCTCTAGGCCTACATAATTTATAAGGGCCTAACTTCATGTTTTCCCAGAACTTCATAGCCCTCCCCACTAGGCCTAGTGAAGGGTAGGTTTTTCTACTGCTGATTAGCCTAATTAGGCCTAGTGTTAATGAATTTCCAAATCATCATAGCAATTCAGGTAACATTCAAAACAGCTAGAGCCGCCTTATTTACCAAGTTTCTTTATATTTGTTCCCAGGAATATAGTGTTTAATTGTTGTTTTTCATGGTTTGAGTGGAGGATTTGCATTAACTTATCCATTATTCATTAATCTGAAGATACTCCGTCAAATGGCGCCATTTATTGGGTGAATCGCGCTTTTACAGTAGGTAAGGGAAATTGTGGGGAGGCCATGCACGCTTCCAAAATGTACAAATATTATATTAGATTAGATTAGATTAGATTAACCTAACCTAACCCTAATATAATATAATAGGCTATAATATAATTTTTGTGAGTAACGTTCAAGCCATTTATTGGGTGAATCGCACTCACCGCATCTTTCAAAACAAGAAGAAGAGGACCCAGGTCGAAGAATTCATTGGGTGCAATGCTTTGTTTACGTTTGGGACATTATTTTTGTGTTATTTTTCGGGGTCGAGACGTTTCGCCTCAGGTTCGGTCAGAATCGGTTATGCCTGTTCGCAGCAAATGAATGAGACGGTTCGCAGATGATTCGTTTAACTGCAATGAGACAGTTCGCAGCAGCTTAGGGAACAACAACTACAATAGGATAGGCCTATAAACTCCAGCTTTTGTCACTTGTCTTACAGCAGTGTTCCCTACCTATACTGCTGACTTTTAAAATATGGACCGGTACCGGTAAGCAGGCTTTTTAGTTCACCATCCAAAATACGATTATGCATTCAGTTCTTCCACACCTTTTATTCTGAATAATTGTTTGTTTTAACTTTCTTAGTAAATATATTTATATTTCGTATTCCAATACAAAAGATACTAAGCGATATTGTTTGTATACAGTGGAGCCCCCATCCTCGCTACACCGGTCTTCGTTGATTCAATCCTCGCACCACACACCAAATATTCCCCATTTCAATTCTCGCGCCAAAAGCCTCATTCCTAGCATCAAAATCCCAGCCGAAACCCGAAAAAATCGCAAAAATAACGAAAAACTCGACATAAAACTAGAAAACAAACAAAAACAATAATTTTGTTTTAACATAACGAAAAAATCTGCCAGTAGCTTGCCGTTTAGAGACGAAATCCGAGTGAATCCGAGATCCGTTCGTCAAATGCGCAAGATGCCGCCATCTTTGTATGCCGTCATCACTAAGCAGACGCTTGCAGTTTAGCTAGTATCTGTGTTGACAAAACAACCGTTTGCAAGCCTTTTTGTGCCTGAACCCCTTATCTCTCGCGTTTATTATAACCTCTAGTACATCTAGTGATAGGGATGGTTGGCCTGGTGGTAGCAATGAAGGAATTTCATGCTCAAAACACAGCAAAGACCAGTCCATGTCGGACGAAAGCGATTGAATTGCCTAGCCTAGACGATGTTAGCCTAGGCTAGGCTAAATATGACAATGATTTATAATAAAATATGTGTGGTAAGTAATCTTCTCATAATACGTCTTTTCCTCATAATATGTATTTATTGGATGTATTTGGGGCGAAATGGGTACTTGAGGGGTGGCTGGACGAATTTAGAACCTAGGCCTAGGCTAGGCCTAAACAAATTTTGCATGATAGAAACAATGCCCCAATCTACAGTATTTATGGTTAGGACTGTCATTTAGCCATGTCTACATTATTATTTACAATGCGTAATATTTAGGCCTAGGCTACTTGAATAATAATTATTCAAGTAGCCTAGGCCTAAATCTTATGCATTGTAAATAATAATATAGACATGGCTAAATGACAGTCCTAACCATAAATACTGTAGATTGGGGCATTGTTTCTATCATGCGAAAAGTTTTAGGCCTAGCCTAACGACGCTGTTTTTTTGAGTGATAACGCAAATGAACTTTTTTTATAACTTTTTGTATAAAACGTAGGGCACAGGTACCGGTATCAACAAATGAGGACTCTATAACTACGGTAACCCACCCTCCCAACAACTCTTAATCATGGATATAAAGTCTACTTCATCTCCCAACAATTTGCGTAATTGCTACTTATAACTGTAGGGGGCTCCCTAAAACCAACAGAGGGCTTCTCCTACGCCCTGATGTAGTAGACGTATTTAATACCAGTGATATTGTGTGCCTGCAGGAGACTTGGTATTTTAAACAGGATTTGGGTAACCTCAGTACTATCTGTGATAATTTTCATGGGTTTGGGGTCTCGACAACCGATGCTATGGATGGTCTAGTAGCAGGTCACCCACCGGGAGGAGTAGCTATTTTGTGGAGGGACTCTTTAGACAGCCGGGTTAAACCACTTGTAACAAATTTACCATGGTGTACAGGTATAGAAATAGAAGATATCCAACGGAAAGTAGTTATTCTTAGTGTGTACTTGCCCTACCAATGTAATGAAAATGAAGAACAATACCTGGAATGCCTTGGAGAGCTAAGTGATCTTTTACAAGAACTAAATACCACCTGCTACTCTGTAATAGGGGACTGGAATGCTAATCTGAAGGACATGAGTAACTCTCTGTTTGCTAGTCATATGACTAACTTCTGTGGTGAGCATGATCTAATTATCTCTTCTCAGCTCATGCTCCCTCATAGTAGTTACACATGTGTCAGTGCAGCATGGGGCTCAACGTCTTGGCTAGATCATACCGTAGCTAGTGCTGATTTCCATGATATGATAACAAATATGGAAATTCAGTATACATATACAGATGAAGATCATATCCCATTGACCTTAACAGCTAGTTTGGAAAGAGCGCCAGAATTAACCCAGTCAAACAATAGTGTAAATCCAAAACTGCCATGGGGCGGGCTTGACGAGGAGGAGTGTGAGCAATTTTGCACTTTAACACACTCTCCTTTCTGAGCTTGATCCTGGCAGTGAGGATGCCATTACCTGTGAAGACCCCAATTGTGTTAATGCTAGTCATCGAGAAGAAGTCAGCAAGCTGTACAATAATATTATATCTTGTCTTACTAAGGCTAGTGACATAGTATTTCACAAGCATAACAAAAATTACTCTTTTAACAAACCTGGGTGGAATGACCATGTTTCAGAACTATACCAGGCATCCCGAGATGCTCGTAGTGTATGGCTGGATCATAACAAACCGAGACAGGGACCCATTTTTGACATGTTCACCAGACTAAAGGCTAGATGCAAGTATGCAATCAGATATATAAAAAACAATGAAAATGTATTAAGAAGAGAAGCATTGACCAAAAACTTTGCTAGCAAAGACACATTGGCCTTCTGGAAGGATATTAAAAAAATGCATAATAGCTGCACACCTCTACCCGTTAGTGTAGATGGGATCTCTGGTACTAATAACATAGCCAATCTTTGGAAAACACATTACCAAACTTTGTTTAACTCTGTTGGGCACCAAGGAAATACCATTGCTGCTACAACAGAGTGTAACAAAGAAGAAAAATATGACACAATTAAAGTTACAAGTGAAAAAATCAAGGCTGCAATAAGTAGGCTAGATGCTAACAAATCCTGTGGTTTTGATGGTATATATGCTGAACATTTGAAGTACTCCTCCACTCTCCTCTTGGAGAAACTCAGCAGTTGCTTTACCAGCTTTCTAATCCATGGTTTCCTACCAGAATCTATGATGTCCGTTACCTTGATACCAGTAATTAAAGACAAGGCTGGCAAAATTACATCAAAAGACAACTATAGACCTATTGCCCTTGCCAGTATTGTAAGTAAGATACTAGAGTTAATCATTTTAGACAGAATATCAGTGTATATCTCAACTAATAGTAATCAATTTGGTTTTAAAAAGAATCATGGTACGGACCAGTGCATCTACACTCTGAAGGAGCTAGTGGATGGGTACATCAAAATGAACAGCTCTATTTTTGCATGCTTTCTTGATGCTAGTAAGGCATTTGACAGAGTCTGCCACAATATCCTGTTTGATAAATTAGCAACAAGGGGAGTGCCATCCTATATACTGAGAATCTTGAAGTACTGGTACGCCAATCAAACATTTAATGTAAGATGGGGTAACATTATTTCGGATTCCTTTACAGTAATCAATGGAGTGAGACAGGGTAGTATTCTCTCACCTTACTTATTCAATGTATATATGGATGAATTAAGTGATAAATTGAATAAAGAGCAGATTGGATGTTATGGTGGGAATAAAATCATCAACCATCTCATGTATGCTGATGATCTGGTCATTATTGCACCGTCTTCTGCGGGTCTGAGCAAACTTCTTGATATATGTGAATCTTTTGGTAGTAAACAAACATTGTGTTAAATTCAACCCACTGAAAAGTGCTGTTCTTATATTTAGATCAAAATTACTGTATAAAAGTAAACTGCCAAATTTCTCACTCAATAATCAAATTATTAAAGAAGTAAACAAAATAAAATACCTGGGACACATTATCTCAAACGATTGCTCAGATGATGCAGATATCGGCCGTCAGCGCAGACAGCCATATTTACGTGGTAACACCATCTTGAGAAAATTCCACATGTGTAATTGGGAAACTAAAGTCACTTTGTTCCGGACATATTGTTCCTCTATGTACACGGCCCATTTGTGGTGGAAGTATAAGAGAGCCACCATAAATGGTCTGTGTACATCCTATCATAATATACTCAAGATGTTCATTGGTCTCTCTAAATATGAAAGCACTAGTATGGTGTGCACACTGTTGGATGTGCAGTGCTGTCGGGCTGTCATCAGGAGACTGGTGTACAGCTTTTCGCAGCGACTGCAATCCTCCAGTAACACGCTGATTGTAGCTCTTTGGTCTAGTGATCATATCTATGAATCCCGTATTATATCTCACTGGCAGAAGCTGCTGCACACATAGTATGTACTGTAATGTAATATATAGGTCTAATTGAACTATGAGCAATGATCTGTGCAATAGGTGTTAACCAACATTGAGCAATAGCCTTAGTTAGCCTATCTGTGTTATATTGTGACAAAATGTGATATGTGCTCTATTCTGTAAATAGGCCTACTGTATTTTTTATTTTATTGTGTCTTTATTAATATATCTTTGTGTATAATTATTATCTGTGCTCTGACGAGAAGTGTATGTGATATGGACCATTAGGTCGTACTGTATTTATACTGTATCTATCTTATGTGTCTGGAATAAAGAATTATTATTATTATTATTATTATTATTATTATTATAATGATAACAGAAACTCACTCACTCCCCCCCCCCCCCCAAAAAAAAGGTAGGCTAGGCTAAATTGACAATTTTGGTATCCATATTTTCCATCTTGATTGTTTTTTGATTGCAGGAAATACTGTTTTAGACACCTAAATTCTCAAAAAAAAAATCTGGGGGGGCATGCCCCCGGACCCCCCTAGAGCTCGCGCCTTCGCCGCGCTATAATGATAACAAAATAATAAACCATAATGATAACACAATTCACATTTTCTGGATTGACACTCTGTTTAAAATACAGTAACTTGATGTAGCCTAGACAAAAAACATGTTTTCATAGCCTAACACTGGGAAAAAGTGCGGTAATTGTTAAATCAGGGTGTCAAACGACGCTGTTTTTTTGAGTGATAACGCAAATGAACTTTTTGTATAATGATAACAGAAACTCCCCCAACCCTTTTTTTTTTAAAGAAACAAAAAAGGTAAATTGACATAATTTTGGTCTCCATATTTTCCATCTTGATTGCTTTTAGATTGCAGGAAATACTGTTTTAGACACCTACATTCTCAAAAAAATCACGGGGGGTATGCCCCCGGACCCCCCTAGAGCTCGCGCCTTCGCCGCTCCGTCGCGCTATAATGATAACAAAATAATAAACCATAATGATAACACAATTCATATTTTGTGGATTGACACCCTGAATTGTTTAGATATTGGGCCTTTTATTTTCTAGTTATTAAAAACTTATTCTATGGTGTATTATATGATACAGTATAATGCATAAAATTTAATTTGTGTACAATAAAACATGTTTTCGTAGG
This sequence comes from Paralithodes platypus, assembly GCA_032716605.1. NCBI lineage: Eukaryota > Metazoa > Arthropoda > Malacostraca > Decapoda > Lithodidae > Paralithodes > Paralithodes platypus. The sequence continues at coordinate 17,486,197 of CM064514.1, forward strand.
CAAAAAATAGAAAAAGACGCAAATTTTGGCATGAGCACGGAACCGATTGAATTTTCCCCATAAGAACAGTGCCCCGATCTTGGCTGTTTCAATCCTAGCTCTATTTCTGCGGAACCGATTAGCAGCTAGGATGGGGGCTCCACTGACTTGTAATTATGCAGGTATTACCGTACCGGTACTATCTATGATACATTCTAGCGCATTCCTTAAGGCTATCCCTCAACACCATCGCATCGCATTCCTAATGTCAGTGTAGAGTATATTTGTCTCTACCATAATTTTACACAAGATTTCCTAATTGGTGTAGACTGTAGTGTAGTGTACTGGGTTTAGTGGTAATTAGGCCTATATATCATATAATTAAATTTTTGGCTAGCTGACATTAACCCGTCCAGTATATTATGTTCTGGCAACTATTAGACCATTTGATTCAGTTTATTAAGAAAGACTTAGGCTAGCAATGGGGGACAGGAAAACGTCATCAAAATATCACTCATTTCTATATGTATTAATGTTACAGACATATTACTCTCAAATTCGACGACGTTTTTTCTGTCTCCCATTATAAAACAATCTATGTCTAGGTCTCTCGTGGTGCTGGCAAGTTTTAGTTTCTGTGTGAGTTATCCCAGGTTCGAGTCCCGGGACTTCCTCGTGAGCTTTGTAGGCCTATTTATTTCGGGGCTTTGTCTTCTGCTTTGAGACTTATCATCTTTGTGTGTTCTGATTTATATGTTCATTTGAAACATTATTATTATGTGTATACTATCTATGATACATTATTATTATGTGTATACTATCTATGATACATTATTATTATTATGTGTATACTATCTATGATACATTATTATTATGTGTATACTATCTATGATACATTATTATTATGTGTATACTATCTATGATACATTATTATTATGTGTACTATCTATGATACATTATTATTATGTGTATACTATCTATGATACATTATTATTATGTGTATACTATCTATGATACATTATTATTATGTGTATACTATCTATGATACATTATTATTATGTGTATACTATCTATGATACATTATTATTATGTGTATACTATCTATGATACATTATTATTATGTGTATACTATCTATGATACATTATTATTATGTGTATACTATCTATGATACATTATTATTATGTGTATACTATCTATGATACATTATTATTATGTGTATACTATCTATGATACATTATTATTATGTGTATACTATCTATGATACATTCTAGCGCATTCCTAATGTCAGTCTATAGTCAAACTCAACTATATATAGCGTATATTTGTCTCAATTGACAACTTGCGAGTTTCGTTCTATAAGGAAGTTGGAGTAGTAGACATCGATATTTAGCAGGATTACCAGCTTAAATACGGTTGAAGTTCATTTATATATACATAGAATCCAATTCAACATATACCCTTTAGCCATCAGAAACCTACATTATTATTGCATTTCTGTTTACAATCGATGTCTACAGCTTCAACTTCCTTATAGCCTGAAACTCGCAAGTGGTCAAATTCCTAAATTGGTGTAGTGTAGCCTACTGGGTTTAGTGGTAATTATATAGGCTATCATATACTTATATGTTTGGCTAGCTGATATTAACCCGTCCAGTATATTGTGTTCTGGCAACTAGTAGACTATTTTATTCAGTTGTTGGTGTATCGCTGAAAAGGGAGGGAATTGAGTGGAAGCTACCTATGCTGCTGTTTGCGGATGATACAGTTCTGATGAGTGATAAAGAATGGGAGTTGCAGGGTCTGGTAAATGAGTTTGGAACAGTGTGCGAGTTACATGGAGGGATAGACAGACTAATGAGGAAGTAAGAAGGTGTGGTGTGGAGGTAGATGTGCTGGAAAGCGTGAAAAGGAACAACTTGAGATGGTTCGGCCATATGGAACGTATGGAAAGCGAGAGAATGACGAGAGCGAGGTGGAGGGACAGAGAGGGAGAGGTAGACCGAATATGAGGTGGAAGGATGGAGTGAGGAAGTACATGAACGAGGGCGGTGCTGGTTGGGGGGAGGGGCGTCGACTGACTGGGGACAAAGGTGCATGGCAGGGTGCCAAAACAGAAATTATCCAGTTCTGGATCATTTTTCTAAGTTTACAAGGATCAACTTTGCGCGGTGTCCGCAGGGGGTGCGGGGGGCGCAGCCCCCCGGGATGCGAAGGTAAATATACGCACAATACATGCTCAAAATTTATTAAAAGGAATTAATAATATTGTAAGTAAAAGGGATGTTATGTATGTTTACTGGTGTTTAATCAGGATACTAGGGGAGCTGGCTGCCTGTACTTCAGTCTCAAAGAGATTCACTTCAGGTCCACTAATATAGGCATTGAAAACAGGTTTTTAAATTATTCTTAGCAGTCCCTGTTTTAGTTTTGTAACTTTTGTTCAATAAAGATTTCATGTATATTTGTTGTTGCATTCCAAGAACTATTACATACTTAATTTATATCCTTTCATATGATACATGAGTTACTATAGAGTACTGGTTAAAATACATACCGGTACCAAGTTTCAAGAATAAACTTTGATTAGAACATTTGTTTGTCTATTATTTTCCCTGGGCCGAGTAAAACATACCTGGGTAGGCTATTCCCATCTCGGGTTAAGTACAATCAGTAGGAACGTAGAAACTTACTTTAATTTTCACAACTTTAACCCATAAATGTCGGGGCGCAACATAAGTTGAGTATAATAAATCTGGACTATCTGGCGGCGCTCGACATAGGTCGTGTGGCAATTTCAGCACGTAATGTTGCTGAGAGAGAGAGACAAGTGGTGGCAGGAGAGTAGCGAGCGTATGACTGCTCCAGACCACCGCGGCGAACCTACTGACACGAATCCCACCTCCTCCCTCCCTCTCTCACTCGCTATATACGGAACTGTATGGGGAAAGTGCCGAATTACATGCTTTTTGCACTCGCGTTGCACGGTTGTTGCAAGAAAACTAGCCATCATAAAAGGATCGTTATGGTGTCATTGGAAAGCTCTGTTTATGCCCTTTCAGGGATTGATACTTGTTTTACGCTCTGGGTCTTATTTAGGCATGAAAATGATCACGTAAACAGCCCTATTTTGGCTAAAAACACCCCGCTGGGCGGTACATATAAATAAACCGCCTAGGCCGCTCGTAAGGTGTTAAAAGACTCAAGATTCTGCGAGGCTAATTCCGAAAATATTCAATCAAGTCTCCGTTACGCCCATGAAGTCAGGTTATAGTAATGACAAGACATACCAATAATATATGTTAGTTAGCGGGTGTGTGGACTGTGGGGATAGTGGCAGCCCCCACTTTGGACACTAAGACTAAGTAAAGTTAGGTTAGGGTAAGGTAATGCAAATTATCTACTCATAACATGATAAACAATTGAACAATAAACTACTGTACTATATTCCTTGAAGAAATAAAAACAAACAATTGTACATAAGGCTGCGGAAAGATTCTTTAGCGATACCCAAGTCATGGCCGGGATTCCGGGAAATCTATAAATGCACTGTAGGCGGTAGGCCTAGCTGCTGGCTGTACACTTATTAAATTGTACCGGTAATCTGGCTAAAAAGTTACCGGTATACAAAATGAGAACATAGAGGCAGGGTGCAGATCCCACTTTGGACACTAAGTTTGGACTTTGGTTAGGGTAAGTTATTGCAAATCTTCCACTCATAATATAAACTACAATAAAATAAGATACTAGTAGATAAGATACTACTGTAGCCTATTCTGCCTATAGGCTAGCCTATACCTTGAAAACAAAAACAAACGGTAAGACTGCGAAAGTATTCTTCAGTGACAGGTCTACCCCTATAATCCCACGGCATGACGGCAAACTGTTATTGTCATAGGCTATAGCCTAGCCAGGGTGTCGAATGACGCTGTTTTTTTGAGTGATAACACAAATGAACTTTCTGTATAATGATAAAAAAAAAAAAATCCTAGCCTAGGCCTAGCCTACGTATTTTTATATTATTATTTTAAAAGTTAGACATCTAAAATAGGCCTAGGCTTAGGCCTACTGTATTCCAAAACTCAAGAGTAGCCTAGGCTAGGTTAGCCTAGCCTTACAAAAAACAAAAAAAAATACAGGAATGTTGGTCTAGGCTAAGTTTAATATACACTTCCCAGGTCATTTTAACAGTTCTATTGCTTCTATATATCATATAATACACCATAGAGTAAGTTTTTAATAACTAGAAAAAAGGTCATCTTCTAAATAATTACCATAATTGAGGACCTTCGCCGTTCCCGGGTTAAGAGTGGGCTCTGAGTCTTAGCCTACCAGAACCAGATTCCCAGCTGCCTAGCTAACCTTATTTTTTACTGTCTTTAACCTCAAATCTTCCTTGATCTTCATTAGCCTATCAATACATTATACATAGCCCCACTAGTGGGGGCAGTCCTAAGATTGTTGGATAATGGGTTATCCTAAGCCTAATACGCCTAGCCTACTCATTTCTGCTTCAAATCATCATTATCATCATAGGCCTAGGCTAATACAAGTAGGCCTAGGCTTATCTGAAAAAATAATATGCTTGGCTACTTACAAAATCGCTGTTTGGTGCTTGCTAGAAGTCAGGTTTATCCAAAGTATCACCTTAACTTAAACTAAAGTAACTTATACCTTATATATAATGAGTTCCCCAAGATTAATAGGCCTAGGCACAATTTTAGAATGTGTAGGGCACTCGCACTTCACATGAAGTCAATGTTATATTCCAGCCCCTTAATTAACTCTATTTTTCCACAAATATATCGGTAAATAATAGCTAACACATTTCCAAGTGTTCCACAGTTGATTGGCGGCAAGCTAATTTGACGTCATCATTGGATTATTCTCGGAAACACCACAATGGAAAACATAGCTGATATTAGTTCGTTGTTTTCCATTGATCCAACCACATATATACCCCTGAAAAACCAATAATTCATCATAAAATCGTACTAATTTATAGCTTACCTTATGCCTCAAGGTCTTGCGCTCTTTGTCAAACACATAAAATTTATATTCATTCACTATTTTTAAGAAATTAGAGACCCCATAAAATTAAAACATACGAAAAAATATCGTGTATTTTGGCGGGGGGTTAACTGGGATCAGATCAGATCAGAAAACTAACATTCAAACTTAAATTAATATTTTACATTATTCATTTCAGTGAAATTCAGTCAATATATTAAACACATGGAGTAGTTTAGTTAATATATACATAGTTTTAGATAAATACCTATTATTATCCTTTAATCTACATATTATTGAGCATTCGAGTGCCAATAAAATTACGGTAGTTGTGTTCGTCTTGACTCAGCCTTCGGCGCAATATAACATCGGAGTGTAGGGGTACATTGGTTGTTTGTTTGTTTGTTTGTTTTAGCGGACTCTCCCATCCAGGAGTTCGTACTATGAACGACGGCTGTTTCCTTATTGTAATATATATTTGTTATATTGGTGCTAAAGTCAGTCACCTCATCCGAACCGAACAAGTTGTGTTTTCACAGTGTAAACAAATAGCTTTCATGATTCGAGCTCTGGATTTATCCGTCTATATTTACATTAGTAGCTGCATTTGGACTTCAATACAGGTGATATATAATAGTTCTAAGATCATAGCCAATGTAGAGTACAGTACATTTTTCTACCGAAAAATGTACAGAGCAAAGCAACTATCGTTTGATGAGTTTAATGTAGAAATCGAATGGCAGGTTTAGCGGGGCTCCCGGCCGCCCCGGGACACTCACAGGCTCTCAGCCAGTTTCAGTATCAATATTTTTTCAGATGTTAGGTTCGGGATCACGAAGAAAATGGGCGAATTTTGGCACACTGGTGCATGGGGGCGGTTCGTTCGTGGCCACCCCTTCGGGGATCACAGCGTCAGGCAATAGATAGAGATAGATTAAGAAATACTATTACTTTTTGTGTCTGTGGTCAAAAGATTTCTACTTCTCCAGTTAGGAAGAATCCACTTATTCAAACCAATCAGCCCCAGTAAAAACCTGGCATAGGCCTACCAATATTAATACAAAAATAATAATAATAAACCCGTGTTGGTCAGCATCAATTTAGCTACTTTCCCACGACACTAGCGGTATTAAAATTAAGCATCTTGATTTGGTAGCTGGTGTGGGACGGTTCGCCTCAGTTCCAATTATCGTCCGAGCTCGTTCGCCGCGGTAAGGCGAACCGTCACTTGCTCCCTTATTTTTCGGTGTAGGCCTAATTGGGTTTTTTCAAGTGTCAATACCGAAATTCCTCCATGCGGACTATAATGAGAAAAATATGGCGAGTCTATTGGTCCCTATTTTCCCTAGGCTAGTAAATTATTTCTAATAGGGCTGCGAAAGAGGTCTTGAATATTATCGCAATTCATAGGGCCTAGACTAGCCTAGGCTGCCTACTGCCTAGGCTACCTCAACTTGCTCAAGTCACTTCAACAATGAACCGAATGCCGTCCGAAACTTTATATTGACCACCTAGGCTTGACTTTGTAATAGGCTAGGCCTAGCCTAAACCACGAACAACAATAATGAAAATGAGGCTGGTTAGGCTATCCTTAAAAATAATATAGGCCTAGCCTAGGCCCTAGCCTATATAAAATTATTCAGCCAAATCAAAACATCACCCCAAAATTAGGCTAGGCCCGTCTGTCTCTGTCCAGACCTCTAACAAACCTAGCCGGAAAAACTCCATTTATTGGTCACCAATTTTCCCATGGATTTTTTTATTTTTCCCTGTTAGTTTTCATCAATATATAGTGTTTAGAAATAATTAGAACCCTCGGCGAAACCGTTTTCCCCATTATACAACGATCTTAAGACACGCCGCCCGATAGTGGGGAGGGCTATGAAGTACAGGGAAAATGAGGGGGTAAATGCGTAAAACGGCGATACAAACGTATTCAAGCAAAACTTGGCTCGGGTTTGAAGGTATTTCAAAGGTCTAAAACCCAATATTTCGAAAACCCGAGCCAAGTTTTGGTCAAAGCTGGCTCGGATTTTGCGAGTTTGTAGACAACAAAATGACAGTAACCTCATTTAGAAATTTGGCTCAGGTTTCCCAAAATTGCAAAGCCATAAAACCCGAATTTTGGAAAACCCGAGCCATGTTTTGGCCAAAGCTGGCTCGGATTTTGCGAGTTTGTAAACAAACAAATGACAGTAACCTTATTTAGAAATTTGGCTCAGGTTTCCCAAAATTGCAAAGCCATAAAACCCGAATTTTGGAAAACCCGAGCCAGGTTTTGGCCAAAGCTGGCTCGGATTTTGCGAGTTTGTAGACAAACAAATGACAGTAACCTCATTTAGAAATTTGGCTCAGGTTTCCCGAAATTGCAAAGCCATAAAACCCGAGCCATGTTTTGGGAAAATTGTCTCTGATTTTGCGAGTTTTAAGAGTAAACAAATTACACTAACCTAATTTCGATTTTTGGCTCATGTTAAGCTATCATAGTGTTTACAAGCCTATACCCCTTTGAAAGGACATTAGCCTAACCTAACAACCTTACCTAACCTATCCTAGTATTATGGGTGGGGGCTGCCGCCCCCACACCCCCGCTATTTGCATCTTTGACAGATTGTTTGTGTATTTGTCTGTGAAAAGGGGGTAATTGTTTAGTGTATGGCCTGCTAAAGAAAATGGATTTTTGAGCACAGACTAAACCAAATGTTCACTACTGTATTTACATAGCTGGTCATTAACCTAACCTAACCTAACCTAACCTAACCTAACCTAACCTAACCTAACCTAAGGTAACCTGGGCATCCTGGGGGCTGCTGCCCCCAGACCCCCACTGGTCTTGGGATGAAAAGTGATAAAAAACACATCTCTTACCTCATTATTCAAAGTTTTGTATTTGGTTTAATATACACTTACCAGGTCATTTGAACAGTTATATTGCTTCTATATATCATATAATACACCATAGAATACGTTTTTAATAACTAGAAAAAAAGAGTACTTCGATTAAACAATTACGGAAATACCTTAAAACACGAGCCAAGTTTTGCTTAAATAAATTTGTTTTCGCCGTTTTTAAACCCGCGAAAATAAGAAAGCGTAATTGCATACCATATTGAGATGTGGAGGGAGTAGGTGAGGAAGAGATGCGTCCACGTTTTCGACGAGGAGTTACGACGAGTAGTGGTTTTATTTAAAAACCAATAATGACCGCATCGCCACTGGTCTGCCGGTTCATAATAGTAACATTCGTTTGAGCAGAGTTTGCAGGAAACAGAGGTAGGCAAACAACCATGGTCAGTAAAAACCTTAAGGGCTGCACTATTGTTCCTTGTAGTGTCAATAATCACTGAATGTGGGAGGGGTGAACAACCATTACAAGCGGCGTCCATGACTAAAGTGAGGAGAGACTTAAATGAAGGTGTGTAGCTGTGATTGGTTCAGTGCAATGATGTAATCAAGGTCAATAAACTCACCTGATAGGTTGCTGGTTGTATGCGTGACGGAATCTATGAGTTTAACCCTTAATTAGCGGCGAGCAACATAAGTCGAGTTAAATAAAGCTGGACTATGTGGCGGCGCTCGACATAGGTCGAGTGGCAATTTCAGCACGTAATGTGGCTGAGAGAGAGAGACAAGTGGTGGCAGGAGACTAGCGAGCGTATGACTGCTCCAGACCACCGCGGCGAACCTACTGACACAAATCTCAGCTCCCTCCTCCCTCTCTCACTCGCTACATACTCAATTATGTACCGAAAGTACCGAATTACCTGCTTTTTGCACTCGCGTTGCACGGTTATTGCAAGAAAACTATCCATCATACAAGGATCGTTATGGTGTCATTCGAAAGCTCTGTTTATGCCCTTTCAGGGATAGGTACTTGTTTTACGTTCTGGGTCTTATTTAGGCATGAAAATGATCACGTAAACAGCCCTATTTTGGCTAAAAACACCCCGCTGTGCGGTACATATAAATAAACCGCATAGGCCGCTCGTAAGGTGTTAATGACGTGGTCAGAAAAAAACCCCAATAAGAATCCAGAAGTGTCTCGTGACGTATTGCGCAGGAGTTAGGAAATGAAACTCAGTATTTCCAATGAGGATTGGCAGATGGCGTGATAGTATGACAAAAGTTGAAGGATAGAGCTCTCCAGTTCACGAAAAAATGGCGTCGCTGAAAGCCGCGCCGTCTATAAGAGAGTATTGACAACCGTTTTACGGTAGGTAGACATGTTGTTACCGTTTTTTTTAATAGGTTTTGCCGAGGGTTGAAACTAATTTTAATATGATGCTTAGAGCATATAGATTCCATATCTGTCTTCAAATATGTCAAAATAATTGGTGACCAATAAATGGAGTTATACTACCTAGCCTAGGCTGTGTTTATCACACATAGGCCTAGACCTAATTCTTTGTTCAGACAAGCAATTAGCTAATATATGGCTAAACAGGACTGAGGACTAACACCACATAAATAATGCAAATAATTCAACAGAGACAGGCGAGAAAAACAATTTTTAAAAAATTTAAACAAAGACACGCTAAGGCACACAGACCTTAGCGTATGAAGAGCAGAACAACCACACTCGACAGTTTTTTTTTTTTTTTTTTTTTTTTAGTGGTTTAAAGGATGAGGTCACGAGGAACCTATTTACCCTGGCATAGACCTATTTTACTGTTAGGCGATCAGAACAGAGGCAAGAGGTGTGAGGAGATTGCCCAACTATATCCACCAGCCGAGAATCGAACTCTGTCCTCCCGGTTAGAAACCGAGCGCTCTACCAATGTCTTCTTCTTCTTATTGTTTAAATGTGCAGTTTGCTTGGAGGGTTGTCTCCAGATTACTGCACAGGCGTTTAGATGGGACAGAATAAGAATAGAAGGGGAAAATCATAGAATGAGGAATGAAAAACTACTCTTCTCTTCTTCTTATTGTTTAAATGTGCAGTTTGCTTGGAGGGTTGTGGTGTCTCCAGATTACTGCACAGGCGTTTTAGGAGGGGTGAAAAGAACAATTGTTAGTATAATAGGGGTTAGGAGAGATAGTAAAGGTGGATTTTATACTACTGTACTGTATATGAGGGGTAAGTTTGTCGTTGTCTTTTGAGGTCAGGGTGATTTAAGTCTAGGTGAGGGTGAGGTCAGAGATGATGATGATGATCAGTTGCAGTACAGTACAGTACTGTACTGCTCTATGTGTACTGTGTGATTCAAGTCAAGGTGAGGGTGAGGTCAGAGATGATGATGATGATCAGTGGTGGTATAGTACAGATTCAGTTGGATGGTAATTTTATATGCTTGTGATTTTGTTTGTTGTTCTGATGTAGGTTCCTAGGGCTGATGCGATGACATGTTTACTGTGCTGTGGTAGGTCTCCTCCACCTAGGATATGCTTGATGTTGAATGTTCCTCCTTGTTGGGTTACTACACTTCTGAGGTGGGTGCGGGCACCGTAATGTCTGTGGCAGTGGAGTAGATAATGCTCCACTGTCTCAGGTGTGAGGCAGTACGGGCAATTTTCATTTGCTTGCAGTCCCATCCTGTACATATGCCCTCCCAGTCTGGTGTGTCCTGTTCTGAGGCGGAGAGCCGCGGTGTTTAAGGCTTTGTTCTTGTAGATGGAGTGTTTCCACACTGACCACTCTGACTTGATGTTACTGTATTGTGTGCCAGCTATGGTTATTTTCCACTCTTCCTTGAAGTCTTGGAGGACGTCTTCTCTGAGGATGTTTGTCCGGTCGGTTGTGGTGTAGGGTATGACTGTTGTTAGGTGGAAGGAGTGCATCCCTTTGGCTAGTCCATCCACTATTTCATTATGGAGGATGTCAATGTGGCTGGGTACCCATTGGAGGGATATTGTATATCCTTGAGAGTGGAGGGTGGTGAGGAGTTGGATCATAGGGTATACTATTTCCTTGTTTGTCTTGGTGTTATAGTTGATGGCTTGTATGGCACTTTTGGAGTCACAGCAAATGGTGTAGGCACTTACTGGGAGGGTGTTGATGATCTCAAGTGCACGGAGGAGTCCATAGAGCTCTGCTGTAAACACTGTGGTTTGTTTGGGTAGCTTCCATCCCATGGTAAGGTGAAATTTTGGGATCCATAATGCTGAAGACACAGATTTGCTGTTGTTATTACTGGTACTGATGCGTGATCCATCTGTGTATACGTGGGTGGAATTTTGGTGCTGGGTGTGGAGGACTTCGAGGAACTCTTGCTTGAGGTCAGCCGAGTTGTTTTTCTTGGTTGTTGAGTTGATGAGGTCTGTCTGGACTGTGGGTGGGATGTATTCCCATGGTGGGACTGGTGGTACCATGGGGGTTGAGTGGCAACCAAGGAATATGCGTGATTTTCTATGTATAATTTGCCCTACGCGCTCTCGGAAGGGTGCTTTATGGATGGGAGCTCCTTGAGGCTGTACTGGTACATTGCGGAGAGATGCAGAGAATGGGTGGGAAGGTGGGGCAGCATAGATTTTTGAGAAGTAGGTGGCACACTGTATATCCCTTCTGGTGTGGAGTGGGATTAGATTTGCTTCACACTGAAGGCTGGCCACCGGGGTTGATTTAAGGGCCCCCATTATGATCCTCATTGCTGAATTCTGTACCACCTCCAGTTTATGAAGATGGGTCGGTGCGGCTGAGGCGAATGCTTGGGCACAGTAGTCAAGTTTACTTCTGATGTATGCTATGTAGAATGTTCGGAGGGTTGTGGCGTCTGCACCCCATGTTGTGCCTGCGATTGCTTTCATGATGTTCAGTCTTTGGTTGGTGTTGTATATCAGGTAGTCTATGTGGTCTTTCCAAGTGAGGAGTGGAGCATCAAAAATTACTCCGAGATATCTGTGGCTCTGTGTAGGAAGCAAATCTTCTCCATTAAGCGTGAATCTTGGAGGTCTGTAGTTTTTCTTTCTCGTGAAGATCTGGTATAGCGATTTGGTTGGGTTGATACTTAGTTTTGATTCATTAGTCCAGTTCCCTAGGATGTTGAGGGCGTCCTGAATCCTTTGTTCAGCTATTTGGGGATTATGGTCTGAGGCGTATATTGTTATGTCGTCGGCGTATTGTATTGTTTTTGCTGGGTTTATGTTTGGCATGTCCGACAGGTACGCGTCGAATAAGGGGGGGCTGAGTGAGGATCCTTGTGGTAATCCTTTTTTTGTTGTTATGGTCTTAGACATCTGGCCTTGGATGAATACTTGGTTTGTTCTGTTGGAGAGGGAAGACTTTAACCATTGCAGCATGTGTCCTTTTATTCCCATTCTGGATAGTTTCAGCAGTAAGAGATCGTGGGGAACGGTGTCGAAAGCAGAGGAGAGATCTAAATATACTACGATACAGGTCTTTTGGCTTGAAAGGGCTGATAGTATTACCTGTTCCAGGTTAAGTACCTGGTCTAATGTAGAACAGGTAGGTCTGAAGCCGGCTTGTGAGGAGGGGATGAGGTTATTGTTTTCAAGGTGCCAGGAGAGTCTTGTCTGGACCATTCTTTCTGCCAGCTTGCTTATGCTAGGCAGGAGGCTGATTGGTCGGTACGATGATGACAGGCAGGGGTCCTTTCCTGGTTTAATGAAGGGCAGGATGATACCGTTTTTCCAGTCCTTGGGGACGTTGCCTTGTGTCCATGTTGTGTTGATAAGGTGAAGCAGTTGGGTGTGCATTGTTGGTGGTAGGTATTTGATAAACTCGTATGGTATGCGGTCATGTCCTGCTGTTTTGCCTGTTGGGAGGTGGGCTATTGCGGTTTGCATTTCAGAAGTGGTGAAGGGCTTGTTCATTTGTGTAGGACGATGTATAGCTATGGTGATCTCATTACTGATCCTGTTGGCTTCTTCTTGGTCATCTGGGGGTTCCTGGTGTTGGTTATTTTGTATGCGGGTAGCTATTGCATCGGCTCTGTCTTTGGGTAAAAGGCACATCTCTCCATCTATTGTGAAGGGGAATGATGGGAAGGAGGGTCGTCCTGTGATGCTGCGGAATCTATTCCAGACTTCTGAAATTGGGGTGTCATGGTTTATGTTGCTACAGTATTCTCTCCAGGAGGATTTGCAGGTTGATCGGATTGTTTTTGTGGCAAAAGCTGTAGTTTTTTTAACTTGGATCCAATTCAGCAGTGATTTAGACCTTCGTTGTTTTTGGATAGCCCTTCTTCGTGTCGCTACAGCTCTGGAGCATTCCTCGGTCCACCAGGGTCTCAGAATTTTGTTGGATGGGAGTCCTGACGTGAGTTTGAAGTGTTGTGAGGCTGCTGTATCTATTGCTTCGGTCATTTTTGTATGCATGACGTTGGGGTCTGTATGGTTGCCATCTGGATTTTGTACAGTATTTTCCCAGGTCTTCCAGTTGAACTTTGGGGGGATACGCCATTTGGGTAGGGTAATGGGGTATATAGGTGGGCTGAAGTTTGTGAACTCTATGTGTAGGGGCCGGTGGTCCGTGCCCAGGTCTGGCCCTACTTTGGATCTTACCTCTGGGGAAAGGATTCCCGAGCCAAGGCATATGTCGATGGTGGAGCTGTAGTTCGTTTGTAGGTTGAAGTATGTTGGGATGAAAGGTTCTGATAGTAGGCTATAGTTGCTGTTTTGGATGTAGCTAAATATGTCGTTCCCTGCTGTATTGGCTGTGCCTCTGCTCCAGGAGGGGTGGTTGGCATTTAGGTCGCCTATCACCATGAAGGGTGTGGGTACTTGTTGGATATAATGAGTCAACTCCTGATGTGATATAGAACCCCCTGGATTATATGTTCCAATGATGGATAGTTGTGTTTTTTTATATGGGAATGAGACAGCTAGGATTTCTAGTGTTCCATTAGGGAATGGCCTGAGTTTTATTTCTTTTGCGGAGAGTTCGTGTTTGGTTAGCAGCAAGATTCCTCCTCCTGGTCTCCCTACTCTGTCTTTCCTTATGCTGATGTAGGGTTTAAGGTTGGGTTTATACTTGTCACTTAGCCAGGTTTCTGTTATAATTGCTACATGTGGGGATTTTGTTCTTAAGTAGTTTTTTAGTTCTGACAATGATGTTTTAAGGCACTTGGTGTTCCATGTCATTACTTGGAGGGGAGCCATAGTTACTAACGTTTTTTGGTGTTTCTGAGGTTTCTGTGGCGGTTATCCTGAGGTGGTGATGATGGATGTTTGATCTGGGTATGGGTGGTGTTGTTTTGGGGTTTTTTGGGGTGCTGAAAATCTGCCGTTTTGATGGTGGGGTTTGGTTGGCCTTGGCTTTTACTGTCGCTTGTAATTGTTTGTGTTTTGTTACTTTCATTTAGGCTATTTTCGGTTGGGATGCTCTTGAGTTGGCTGGTATTCCCAGTACTGGTACCAGTATCAGTTATTATTTGTTGTTGTTGTTCCGTGGGCTGTTGCTCTGTTGAGTTGACTTGGGTCATCGTGCACTCTGGTGACTCTGGTGATGGTTGTGGGGTGGGTGAAGCTGTATGGGCTGATGTATTTGGTGCCAGTACTGGTGGTGCTGTGGTATCGGTAGTTGTATCTACCGGTACTGGAGGTGTTGTGCAACTTGTGCTAGTTGCATCTACCGTTACTGGTGGTGTTGTGATAGCTGTAGCTACTGGTGCTGGTGGTGTTGTGGCTGTTGCAGTTGTAGCCTCCAGTATTGATGGTGCTGTGACTGTTGTAGCTACTGGTACTGTAGGTGTTGTGATAGTTGTGGTTGCAGGTGGTGTCGGTGTTGATGATGTTGTTATAGTTATGGCTGTAGTATGTGATGAGTGTGGTAGGGGGGGTTTTGGGCCTGGTGGAGGGACTTGGCAAGGCATTTGTGGGGGGTCTGGTTGTTGTGAGGGTGGCGGTATGGTTATGTTGGTGGAAGATGGTCCACCATCTGTATCAGTGCGATTATTTTTTGTTTGTACAGCATGTTGGAGGTTGCTGATGATGGAGGCCATTATGTTTAGCTGCTCCTCCATTGGCAATGATGTTATGGTGTTAATTATGTGTATGTGCTTGCCTTGGTCTTTGGGGTTTGGTGCTTGTGGCCTAGTGTTTGAGTTGTGTTGTGTGTGGGTGGGAAAGTTTGTTAGATAATTGTGGGATGTCCTAGTTGTGGGGTTCTGATTCTGTAAGACATGGGAGTATGATGTGCTGGGGTGAGGGCTAGGCTTGTTTCCCACTAGCGGACGGTATTCTGGTTGCACGGTTTGCACTGATGCACCTTGTTCCCTTGCTAGTGGTACCGGTACTGATGCAACATGTTCCTGGATTTTATTCGTAGTACTGGCTTCTTGAGGGTTATTTTGGTGTTTTGCCTTTACAAATTCTGGGCAGATGCTTGAGGTGGATGGGTGGTCTCCGCCGCAGTTTGGACATCTGAATTCTGTGCTCGTGCATTCACTGGTTGGATGTAGTTGAGCGCATTTGGCGCAACGGATCGATGTTGCTCGGCAGTTTTTGGTCATGTGGCCCCATCTTTTGCACTTCCTGCAGCTGAGGGGCGGTAGGGTGTAGGGGGTGACAGTGCGCTGGAAAGTGGCAACTTTGATCATTGTGGGGAGGGGGGATCGAGAAGTGATCCGCACTCTTTTTGAGGGGCACAGCTCCCCAGTAGTATAATTTTTATCTGTAAATCTAATGACATTGACTATATTGCTATCTAGGCCTATTTCTGTTTCTAGTAGACTGCTGCTGATTTCCTCTACAGTTATGTAGGTGGGGATGCTTATGATACTGTGGGAAAGTTGCTGGTTATCCCTAGGTAAGGACACTGTAACTTCCCATTGTCCGATGTTGGTGGTTTGTAAAGCATTGTCTATTACTGAGGTGCTAAGTTCAGTGTCAGTGTCCACTGCCAGTATGCCCTTATCTTTGTTTAATCGTACGTTCAGGGCAGTAATGTGGAGATGTTGTTCAATGTTTTTGAAGAACTCGAGGTACTTTGTGTCCTTGGAGAAGAATGCTGCATCTTTGGGTTTGACTAGTATGGTATGAAAAGTTCGTGAGGGGTACTTACCAGCGATGTTTGGGCTTACCGCTGGGGTTTGTTGTTCACCATGCCGCCTATGTATTTTGGATGATTTTGCGTTATTACGAGAATGGAAGGCACTATCTAACCATTGATCGTTGTCTGTGGGGCAGTCAGAGTTTGTGGGGTCATTTGGGGGGGTTACATGCATGATAGGTGAGGTAGAAGAGGTGTTAGTAGCGGGAGAAGCTAGTGGGACCTCCCCTCCAGACGCCATCTTCCCGAGACTCCCGAAAAACTACTCAACTGGTCACCCCGACAGTTGTTGTTGTTGAACTTGTTGCTGAGCGTCACTAATAAACCCTAGCGAGGACAGTTTTGTCAGGACTGCCTTTAAAGTCCTGGAATTCTCCCCGACTTTTTAAGGAAATTAATTGTGCATTGTATCACTCTCTGCCTTTTCTCTGGGGTCACGTCTATTGCTCCTAGTAGAACGGGGATGGTTATGTTATTAATATTCATCCTGTTTAAGGTGTCTTTAAGGATTGTTCTCATTGAGTGAAATCTTGGGCAATGCAGAAGAAAATGAGTGATGGTGTCTTCGGTGTTTCTGCACCAAGGGCAGTATGGATCCGGGGCCAATTTCAATCTGTGTAGATGTTTGTTCAACCCGGAATGACCAATTCTGAGGCGCATAATTATGACATCGATGTTCCTACAGTGCATTCATTTGACATATATCGACAGGCCCCGCCCGCTTCCAGCAGCGCCGTAGACGAAGTAGAGCTTATCATACCGCAATCTCGGACAAGTCACTTGTCACCTTACCAGAGAGCTGATAAGAGCTCCAAGTAAAATTAATTATAGGATGTAAGAGCGCTTTAATGCATGCATATTTGCAGTTATTCTTTACTATACAATATTACCATATACCATTGTACAGAAAAGTAAACTCCATTACCATTGTTACCTCGTCTACTTGGGCAGAGCAGAGGTAGACATTTTTAAGCTAGGCTTAGCGAGCGACTGCGTTTGGGTGTATAGGGTACGGTACCGTAATGCCTCCCCCTCCCTTGTCTGTGTACCTCAGTCTCCCTCCCTCCCTCTCTCTCTCATAGTGTGAAGTGATCAAGTTGTCAATTGATCCAAGTATGGGTGAAAGCCGTTGCTGGTAAACTGGTGAATGAAAGACTCCTTCAATCTTCCTGCCTTGAGTTCTGATCTTGTTAATCAATGGCTGTGAAACTTGTGTTGCCTCAGAGGTTTTCTTCACCACCACATCAACTGGCTCAGTTTTCTCCTTATCAAAATACTTGAATACATTTAATACTGAGATGCGGTCTCAGGATGATAAGACCGCATCTCTAGCTGCCACTAAACCTGCAGCCAACCCTACTCCTGCACATGCCATTTCTCATCCACTTCCTCTCCCACCAGGAAGTGATCACCCCCATCTTATAACAGAATCTGCCCGGGGGCATCAGCTACAAGGTACAGCCAGAGTCCAGGCGCGCCACCCCCAGAGCTACAAGGACATAACCACCACGCGCCAACACCACCCCAGCGCCTTTGATCCTCTCAAGCCGGGCGCCTTAAGTAGGGGCAAGAAGATTGCCTTATACTCACCCAGCCTGGACATCAGTAACTAAGCTTGCCATTTGGTATTCTTTAGTTCAGGGTAAGAACAGCCAGAGATAGCTGGTGTTCAACTTGTCAGTTGTGTGCTGTGATCGAAGATCTACCAGGTCGGGTTCCCCCCATCAGGAAGAGGACTAGCTTGGGCAACCCCCTTTGGGCTCCCCCTTTCTGGCCTTCAATGCAGTGCACAAACCAAGTACCAAAGGATTCCTACCTTGTTTTGTTCAAGGGATTATGAGGATAGTGTAGTAACTTTAGATCTACCAGATCAAGTTCCCCCCATCAGGAAGAGGACTAATTTTGGGCAACCCACTTTGGGCTCCCCTTTCTGGATTCTCTTTTTACTACATGGTTCTGATAGTTCCACGAACTAGCAAGGAAGGAAGACACTTACCCTGACCCCCCTTCGACTACCTATAATGTCACTATCTAGACTGCTTGCAACTCTAGGTAGATCATTATGCCAGTCACCCTAACCCCCCAAACCTTGTAGCAGAACTCCAGCATATCCTTTGGGGATCACTGCACTGTGGGAGTGCAAGAGGAACCCGGTTGTCCCGTGGTAGGCGCCAAGGTCTAAGGAATCATCTTGTGACTCACCCTGGACCAGTAGCTGGAGTCATCACGCCCAGCCGCCCCCCCTGGACCAACTTCCGGAGTCATCACGCCCAGCCGCCCTCCGGACTACTGGATCCTCCCTCGATCTACGGGCCCTCCTCTTCACTACAGCTCTCCTTTAACCCGGGAACTGCGGGGAGACTCTTAAGAGTCAGAGAAAAATAAAATAAACTTTTGACATCGAAAAAAAAATATATATTTTCATTTTTTTATTTTTTTTTGGCCCCTGGGCCATGCAAAATCTCAGTCCTCTACCTCCCCTCCTTCCCCAGTTTCCTCCTCTCCTTCAGTTATCACCTATTTTCCCTGTTATTCCCTTATTCTGAGGTATATTTTCGTGCTAACAATAGAAATCCGGTTGCAGGGTGTGGTCATCACTGATAGCAAGCGAATGCAAGAGAGAGAGAGAGAGAGTATCGATCGACTGGGTCTCAGTGGTCTTGGGGGAAATTGGCGGGAAAGCAGCTTGCCTCACCCATACATTATACAACTCGCGGGCTATATCTCCGATTTTGACCATCCAAACGCTGTTTTCACTCGTTTTATTGTTGTTTCAGGTTAATACATTTATAATCAACCCATAATAGGCACATGGATAAGTATTAATGCTATTAATGGTACAATGAATATTTTAGTGACGGAAACACCTCAAATACATGCGCACAGGGAGAGGTGTCTAATTACCCCCATGCGCACTTCAAAGGTTAAGTGCTTTTGTATAGTTAATGGGTATAGAGTTGAATCAGGGTTGTGGTAGAAGTTATCTTCAGGGGTTCTCATTGACATTACGTCTTGCGAGAGGTCTTTCTTCTCCCTACTTAAATTGACGTTAATTAGCCCACTTGCCGGGACACATTATACATACCTATTAGGGGATCCTTATATATATACGCACCTTCCCGGGTTATTGGTCTCCCATAGCCCGACAGAGGGGGCGTGCCTATATAAGACCCATAGCATCAAAGACAAACACATATTTACACGTAATCTAGTTCCTTTGTATAACTTCTAGCCTAATTCATTTAACATTCTGTCAGGTTCATAACTCGAATAGATTTCACTCTATCTCAGCTCCCGACGATTGTTGCCTCAGCCTTCAGCACCTTGCTAGTACACAATTAGAGTTAAGGATTAATCTTTGCCAGGTGAGATCTAGCACACCTATAGTATTAATATCATTTGTGAGCCTTTCCGAGCCCACTTCATTGTTGATGACCACTTGGCCATTATTGCTTTAGAGTCAGTTAACGTCACTATATGCCGGGGACATCATTGCATGATCCAGACGGCATTTGCCATTACTGCACTCTTGTCTTTTGTCGAGATCCTCTCTGAGATCTATTTGGGTAGGAGGTGTACCTCCACCATTTTGGATACCTTATAATTATATCCTAAGAGTATTATTATTACCTTGGGTCCGGACCCATTGTCCGACTCCTATTGCTTACTCGATAACCTTATAATTGTATGTCTTCATTATTCTTATTGTTGTTGATGATCTCCAGGTTACAGGTATAAAATATATGTCTTGCTCCTCCATGAACCAGGTGTTAAACTGAATAAAACCCATGTTAACTTGTTACCTGTGTGCTTATTATCCTGCCGTGTTGTCTCTTTATTTAAAGTTTAAGGTATACCTATCCAGTTAGAGAGCTGCTCATTGTACAAAGAATATCTCGCGTTCCAATTTGGACCGGGCATAACACTGGTGGCAGCGGTGTCTCTTTCTCGAAGGTAGCCTTTCAGGTTTTTCCTGCTTTAAATATTTTGAGAGTATCACGACAGGGATAAGTAGTCAGGATGGCAGGGAAAGCACTGGATATTATTCCTTTCAGACCAGAGGAAACTGACATTGCCACCTATTTAGAGGTTGTCAAGCCAGTGCTTGACATCATATTTAAAGATGAAGTTGCCCCTAAAATACATACTGTAGTCATGAAGCTAGGGCGGTCTATGGCCCTAGTTTCCAGTTATGTAAAAGAGAACCCCGGAATGACCTGGGAACAGTTTGAAACATACACTAAAACTGCCATTAACCCCGTCTTAGGTACTGTGATAGCCGACCAGCAATTTCACACCATCACCTACGGCGGGGACCTCGACGCCACCATCAGCAAGCTTACCAGGCTGGCTTCCACTGCATTCACAACGGCTACAGCTGCAGAGAGGAAGGAGAACGTCCGCCGGACCCTGATGAGGATCCTTCCGCGTGCAGTCCGGGACCACTTTGCCATCACAGAACCGGCCGGATATGATACAGACCTTCCTATCATACGCCGTATTCTGGCCCTGCAAAAGTCCCAGGAGCAAGGAAAGATAGTGGGTATCCAACGAGCTCCCACTAAGCCACAAGGAGCTCATTCCGGACCACCCTAGCCGCAACCAGGACAAGCCAGAAGAATGGGCCAGAGTCAAGCCTGGAGACTGGAAGCCCTGCGGGTCCCAGTGCCCTATTAATGGGTTGAAGAGGTCTTTTGCCGAGTTGTTGGCCAAACGCTCGAGGGTTCCACTGTTCTGGGGACAGATTCCCTGGCTGAAGCCCTCCAGAAAAGTTGCCACCATCCGGGAAGACGGCACCGCAGGAGCTGAGGATTACGACGAGACAGCTGCAGAGGTTGGTGACCCGGACGACCACAGTACAGTCGAGCCGGAAGTCATCAAACCGGGTTTTTAGACCGCCCCCGCCCACCAACTTGCAAACTGGCGGGGGCTCGAGATAGGGGCAGCTATGATATGATAAAGCCTCCCATTTACACCCACCTGACCATCCAGGGAGTCAACTCTCGACTCCTTGTCGACACCGGAGCTTCAAGATCCTGTATTTTTTCCTCTTACCACCAGAGACATCACAACACTTTTGGACCGATTCAACACTCGTCCACCACCCTCATTGATGCCAACGACAACCTTATTCCTCGTACTGGCATCACGGCCCCACTGTATGTGGCCACCCCTCAACCTAACCACGGCCATCACCACGCTTTCATGGTATTTCCCTCCCAAGAAATCACCTACGACGGATACCTGGGATTCGACCTTCTCACGGCCCTTCGCACTACTATCCAGTGTGTTGAAAGAAGATTGTTATTTTTCACCAAACCCCCAGGACTCACCACTCCGAAGATTGCCACACCGCTCCATGACCCTCCTCAAACCTTGAAAGACATCCGTGTTGCATCGGCCATCACCATTCAACCCACCACCTTGCTGCCACATCATGAACATTGGGTACCCATCCATCCAGCCCTCAACGGAGAACTCATTCACACTCCCTCTCTTCAGAGCCCTTTTGACAGGGATTGTCTCACTGCTCCTGCTGTCGGGAATTTAGATAAAGAGGTTAAATTACATATCACTGGTACATGAAATATCCCAACAAATAGTTATATTATTATTACCAAGGAGGTATTCGATGGGTGTAATCCAGTCCCCCACACACGGCTAATTCAATTGCATGACATGTAGGAATGTTCACATAATACAATATCGATACAATGAACTTAGCTTAGAGGACTGGTGATTTAGGACTGTTGTTATAGATTATTATTTGTAGCACATGGTGAACTGTGGGTTGAGGCAGAGCCGGGGGGGGGGGGGGGGGAGATGTTGGCTGTATGGTGTTGATTGAGAGACTAAAGGGCCGGCGTCCGATCGCTTCGCGAAATTACATATGGCTGCCGGCTCATAATAATTATAACCCATAATTTGGTTTCATAATACATCTAGAGCTGATGTAGATATTTATACATTACAGTTAATATTTAACCTAACTTAAGAATAAACTACAATACACAAAGAACCAGCCGAAATCGTACAAGCGATACGATACCGCCAAATTCAAATGTCCTATTGGACCAAAACCTGTCGGGATCATTACCCTATTCCCGACACCTGCCATTTTAAAACAAAATGCAGTAAGAATAGCCAATATCTCCGACCACCCTATCACCCTACCCAGGGGTCTCGCCATCGGAGAACTAGAGACTTATGATGACCAGCCTTCAACTGACACCACCACCTCCATTCCTGCATCAAATCCATCACTCCCAGACGTTCCTACTCACCTCACCCCTCAACAAAAGGACGATCTGTGCCAGTTAATGGCCGAATACCAGGACATCTTTGCCACCAACTCCCAAGATGTAGGCCACACCCATGTCCTAGAACACCACATTCACACTGTTGGACCCCCAGTCAGACAGGCTATACGAAGAAAGAACCCCCTTCAGCGCCAAGAAGAACAGAAGCAAGTTGCAGAGATGTTAGAAGCTGGCATCGTCAACCCCTCAACTAGCCCTTGGTCCTCTCCAGTGGTACTGGTCAAGAAGAAGGATGGGTCATCTCGATTCTGCATCGACTACCGACAACTCAACGATGTCACCATCAAAGATGCCACCCCACTACCACGCATCGACGACTCCCTAGGCTCCCTCTTGGGGGCCAGATGGTTCTCCACACTGGACCTGCAATCCGGATACTGGCAGGTCCCCGTCACCCCCACCGACCAAAACAAAACAGCTTTCTCCACCAGCCAAGGGAAGCTTTACGAGTTCTCAGTGCTGCCATTCGGATTATGTAACGGTCCCGCCACCTTCTCCCGACTGATGTACTTCAGGGATTAACTTGGGAAACATGTCTGGCGTACTTGGACGACATCATAGTATTTGGTCGTACCTGGGCAGAACACCTCCAACGCCTCCGCCAAGTTTTCCAGAGGATCCGACAAGCCGGATTAAAGCTGAAGCCTACTAAATGCACCATGGCTCGACATCAGGTCCAATTCTTAGGACATCTGGTGTCAGAAGAAGGACTTGCACCTGACCCCAAGAAACTCCAAGCCATCCAGGAGATCCAACCCCCGAAGTCAGTAAAAGGAGTAAGAGCTTTCCTAGGCCTTGCCTCCTATCGGAGGTTTGTGAAGAATTTCGCCACCATTGCCAGACCTCTACACGACTTAACTAGGAAGGAAGAACCTTTTGTGTGGACCCCCGACCGTCTCCAAGCCTTCACCTCCCTCAAGGACCTACTCGTGTCTTCCCCTGTCGTCTCTTTTCCGGACTACCAACTACCCTTTAGACTCTACACCGACGTGTCCCTTCTCGGCGTCGGTGCAGTCCTCTCCCAAAATCGAGAAGGACGAGAGCACATCATTGCTTGTGCCAGCCGGACCTTAACCCCGGCAGAAACCAACTACCCGGTAACTAAAAGAGAATGCTTAGGCATCGTTTGGGCCCTCCAACACTTCCGGACCTACCTAGCTGGCGTCAAGATCACCATCATCACTGACCACCAAGCCTTACAATGGCTCAGGAAATCTGACTCTAAGAATGCCCTAACAGTCCGTTGGCGAGAATCACTTGAGGAGTTTGATTTTGAGATTTCCTACAGGCCGGGAAAACTCCATACCAATGCAGACGCCTTATCCCGGCTCCCACTGGCACCAGAACAACTCAACGCCATCCAAGAACCTCGACCACCTACTACCACTCCCCCTCTCATCCAGGCCTACCTCCGGAACGACAAACCAACTTGGATCTCCACCCGACTTTTTGGCCTCTTACAAAGAAGGGGTGACGCCCTCTTTACCCCAGAAGGCCAGATCGTACTAGGGCCTGAGGATGCTGAACAAATGATGTCTTCCTTGCACACCAACAACGGGATCCATCTAGGCCAAAAGAAGTTGGTGAACACGTTCAAAGACATCTACTGGACTCCTCGCCCCTACACCACGGCCAAGAAAATCACTGAAGCTTGCCGTGCCTGCACCCTGGGAAAAGACCAAATACGCACCCCAGGACCTTCCGGCAAACTCATCGCTTCTAAACCCTGGCAACTTTTGGCAGTGGACGTCATGGGACCTCTACAAAACGACAGGAGATACCGCTACATCATCACCTTCGTGGACACGTACTCAAAATACGTGATCGCCTGCCCTGCCAGAGAACACACTGCTATGGCCGTCACCGAGGCATTATTACAACATGTCTTTCCCTATTTTGGATTGCCACAGGCAATCCACTCCGACAATGCCCCTGAATTCACCGGACAAATTTGGACGCAGATCTCCGAAATGTTTGGATTTCACATCAGCCACTCTTCACCCTACTGGCCAAAAGGAAACTCCATCTGCGAGCGATCTCATAGAACCATCGCCAATCAAATCCGGACACGCCTCCAACAAATGAACTCATCGGACTGGACCAGCCAAATTCGCATCATACAATGGGGAATAAACACCTGCCCCAGAGACAACGGGATCACCCCTCATGAGATGGTTTTTGGGAGCCCACCTCTCCTCATACCACTACGTCACCTAGCTGCCCCTACTGAGGCCTCACCAGGTCTAAATACCCACCTCGTCCACCTCAGGAACCGCCTACGTCAGCTCCAGTTTACCCAAGATCTCCAGCCTGATGAAGCCCCCAAGAACAACCCTCACCAAGTAGGAGACCTAGTCATGGTCGCCATCTTACCTATACCCTCCAAACTGAAGCCACGGTACAAGGGTCCTTTTGAGGTCCTTAGGATCCCAAACTGTTTCCAGGTCATAATTAACTATCGTGGGGAATCTCGCACTTATAGGAATAGGTTTGTCAGAAGGTTTCAACCTATTAACCCGGCAAGCGCGATAGGCCTCACGGAAGGCTTCCTATAGGGAACGCGATAGGCCTCACGGAAGCAAGACCATAAAAAAAGCCTTCCAAAAAAAAAAAGGGCCTATCAAAACAAAGGATTTTGTCTCTAGGTGAGATAATTCCCCTCTAGTACTCATCCATGTGTTTCTCACCCCTCCCCCTCCCCTCCTTCCCCCCCTTATTCCCCCCTCCTCAATTATCACCTATTTATCCTCTTATTATCATTTATCGGTTATTTTTCTCTCCCGCGATAATGTAGCACAAGTGGGTTGCATAAAAGATCGTTATGCAACACCCAGACACCGGCACACACCGCCCCGCTCGTCTCAGTTGACTCCCAGACAGCGAGAGGGGAGGGCTGCCTGTGGCTCTCTCTCGCCTGAGATTATGACCGGGTGGCCAATATCTTCGTTTTTCACCACCCAAATGCTTTTCCCACTTATTTTAGCACTCTTGAAGGTTCATATATACATCATATATGTAAAATAAAAGCATACCGAAAACAAATAATGCTTTATATTGTAAATATAACGAATTCTGTCAGAATCCAGGGCTAGAAATGCACAAATAACTACCCTAGCACCTAGGTCTATATCGCGCTTGTCAGGTTAATAAGAATATTACTGTTGTAGCTGAGCCTGATCAGGATGTTGACTGTACCCCTGTTTCAAATCTTCACCCTCAAACTTCCTGTCTTTCCGGACCTGTCCCTCTCAACCATGCTGTCCCTCTCCCTCCACCTCTTTCCACTCCCCCTCTCAATTCTCCTTTGCCTGCCCTTCACTCTCCTGTACTGCAACCTCCTGTCACCCTTCCCACTCGCCTCACCCAGTTCACCCCTTCTCACCTTCCTAAACAACGACCTCCTCCTGTTCTCTCTACTCAAACCCAAACTTCCCTTTCTTCTCTTTCACCTCCTGTCACCTTCACCCCTTCCCTCATTCCTAAGCCCAAATCTTTTCACATCTCCTCTCCTTCACCCTCTCCTCTCGTTTCACCTCCGCAACCTCTTTCTCAACCATCGCCTTTAATTAACCTTGGCACGTCTAGTCTTCCCCCCTCGCCACCACAACTCACCAACATACCCACCACTTTGCCTATCACCCCCAGCTTCCGTCCTAAAAACCCCTCACCTACTCCTCCTATCTCTAAAACCCTACCTTCTTCTCCTCAATCTATTTCCCCTCCTTCTCAACTTCCCAGGCGAAAAACAATATCCAAATTTCGCTCAATGTCACCTCTAACTCCATCTCCCCCATTTCCCAGACTGCCTTCTCATACCCGCTGTGGAAGACCTGTCAAGCCACCCACCCGATGGGAACCAGCCCTGTCCCAGCTTAAAGTGAGAAAGGTTAAGGATTAAGCGTCTTCAAGCTCCTCCCCCCAGCCTGGTACTTCGGCGTCCGCAACAAGCTCCTCCCCCCAGCCTGGTACTTCGGCGTCCGCACAAGCTCATGACCTGGGCCAAGCCAGGCTCTCTGTCATCACTCTCCAACCCCCTCCAGCCACGACAACGCTAACACGACGTCAGAAGATCCAAAACTGTGTAAAGTGTAAACAGGTAGCTCACATGAAGTGCATCTCTAAGAAGACCAACAGTGAAGAACGGAATTCCTTTGCAATAAGTGTGCCTTGCATTCATTACCGAATATTAATGTAAATGATCCAAGTATTAACAACTCAGAATCCAGCCAGGACACATTCAAAATCAAAGATGAATACAGAGTGTTCACCAACAAAGGGCTCCATCTTATCCACATTAACGCCAGATCAATGTACCATAAATTGTCAGAAATAAACTTGTTAGCTAATAAGGCCAAAGCTTCAATAATTGCAATCACAGAAACCTGGCTGGATTCAAGTATAAACGATGGTGAAATAAACATTCAAGGTTTCAACATGGTTAGGAATGATCGCAATAGGCATGGGGGAGGAGTATGTCTGTATGTAAAAAACAACCTCACACACACAACTAGGACCGACCTCCATGTAGAAAATCACGAAGCTCTGTGGATCGACCTACACCTGCCGAGGACAAGACCCATCACAATTGGGGTATGCTATAGGCCACCAGCCGACACACAATTCTTGACCAAATTTGAACGAACTTTGTCATCGCTAGACCCTCGGAATGAATCCATCATACTAGGGGATTTTAACCTGTGTTACAAACAACGAAATGATAGGCTTGTACGAGAATATAGGCATATACTGACAATGCACAATCACAAACAACTCATCACAACTCCCACACGTATCTCTGAGAACACTGCCACAATATTAGACCACATAAACTGTAACAGAGAGGACAAAATATCCCAATCAGGGGTTATACAGACTGGGATAAGTGATCACTTCGTCACATATTGCACACGGAAAACCACAAAAATTACCCTAGAGAATCACAAGATTATCAAAACAAGGTCACTCAGAAACTACAATAAGGAAACATTTCTGGACATTTTATGGAATACAGACTGGTCTCCAGTGTTTGGAAGTACACACGTTAATGACGCATGGGTTGGCTTCAGAACCATCATCACAAACATCCTAGACGAAATAGCTCCTCTGAAAGACATACGAATTAAAGCAAGGTCAGACCCATGGATCAACAATGACATACTACACCATCTGGAACACAGAGAAAATCTGTTAAAAAGGCTAGCGAAACATAGACAGGATCAAGGTCTGAAACATGAGTTCAACAGGGCCAGGAATAAACTAGGCTAAGTAGGAAAATGAAATCAGCGAAAAATAATTATTTTCACAATAAGGCAGAGGAATATCAGAATAACCCAAAGAAACTATGGAGGCACCTAAAAACAACAGGCTACAGCAACAAGACAAGGGATTCGTCTAACACTAATATTGCTCTCACCATTAATGATCAGGTTTGCCACGATAAACGACAAATTTCAACCTACTTCAACTCCTTCTTCACTTACATAGCAAACACACTTGCACAGAACCTACCTCAACCTCTCAATAAATACACGACAACAACGGCCACCTTTCGTAATTTCTACAGAGATAAAGACATACACCCGAACACATTTAGATTGCAAAATGTTACACCAAAATACACTTTTGACGAGCTGTCTAACCTAAATGTACATAAGAGCACAGGACCAGACAAAATTCCTGCCAAATTTCTACGAGATGGAGCCATTGGTATAGCAGGCCCCCTAACCCACATCATCAACTTGTCAATTAACACCAACACAGTACCTGCTGAACTGAAGGAAGCTATTGTAACCCCTCTATTCAAGAAAGGAAATAAACTAGAAGTTGGCAACTACAGACCAGTTAGCATATTATGTATTGTATCTAAAATCCTTGAAAGAGCGGTATACACCCAAATTGAACACTACCTCAAACAAAATGATCTATTCTATAAGTTTCAATCAGGTTTCAGATGCATGTACTCGACAGACTCCTGTCTCATCCACTTAACGGATCACATTCGTAAAGAAATGTCTAAAGGTAACTACACCGGTAAGGTTCTTCTTGATCTACAAAAAGCGTTTGACACAGTAGACCATGATATCCTATGTAATAAACTACAAGCTATGGGCATAGGGTCTGTGAACTGGTTTAAATCTTATCTTAGTGGTAGAACCCAAAGAGTCAAAATTGATGATAATATATCTGATCCTATGCCAATTAACTGTGGGGTCCCGCAGGGAAGCATCCTTGGTCCCTTACTCTTTCTCTGTTATGTGAACGACATGGAACTGAGCGTCTCATGTAAATTATTACTGTATGCAGACGACAGCGTGCTTCTGGTTTCAGGAAAAGACCCAATAAGTATTGCCGCTTCACTTTCCAAAGAACTAGCATCATGTAGTGAATGGCTAGTGGACAATAGACTATCTCTTCACCTGGGCAAGACGGAAGCCATCTTATGTGGAACAAAACGCAAACTGAAAGACATTGTGGGCTTCTCAGTCAACTGTAATGATATTCCTATAACAACAGTGTCACAAGTTAAATATCTCGGACTGAAACTGGACGCGAGTTTGTCAGGTGAAACAATTTTGGAATCTATCCTGAGTAAGTGTAGAGCACATATAAAATACCTGTATAGACAGGTGGGATGCTTGCCCGCGGCGACCAAAAAGACCCTCTGCCAAGCTCTTGTTCAATGTCATTTTGACTATTCTGTGTCATCCTGGTACTCTGCATCATCTAAATCAGCACAGCACAAACTTCAGGTCACTCAAAATAAAATGGTTAGGGTCATGCTGAACCTAGGACCCAGATCACATGTTGGCCAGGAACAACTTCAGTCACTAGGTATGCTCAATGTTTCTGACAGGGCCAAACAAATCAGGATAACTAATGCCTTCAAAATTTTCTATGACAGAGCTCCAGAGTATCTAAAGAATGATTTTGTTAAAGCAAATGAGAGGAGTGGACATAATACAAGAAACATGATGTTTAATTTTAAGGTCCCGAGAATCCAAGGACAGGGTAAGCAAACATTCTTCTTCACTGCCATCAAAGACTGGAACGACCTACCCCAGTCAGTCCGTGAAAAGAGAACACTGTATTCCTTCAGACGTAGCCTGAAGGAACACCTGAACCGGACAGCTGCCAGAAGGGAGCACCAAGCTTATGTCTACTACTAAATATGACATAAGAGATAGACAAACCAAACTGAAATGATTACTGATTACGGATTACTGATATTTACTACAGGATGTAAGGTATCTTAAAATAACCCCCTAGAAATACTTTTTCTAAAGTATCTATTTCTTTATCCTCCCCTTTTCCCCAGCTAACCTAATCCCACAAGGACCCCAATGGAAATACGCCTAACGGCCTTATTGGGCTATCCTTAGTTGGAATTATGCAAGGCTGGTACATGTCATATTTGTAACAAACTATGTGGTACCAACTCTGTAAATTGCTGACTGAATAAATATTATTATTATTATTATTATTATTATTAACGCCCTCGCTGACGACCACCACCAAGATGCGGATTGACATGATAACCCTGGCGCGGAAGGACTCCACCAAAGTAATCAAGTCACCTCACCAACTCCTGGACCATTTGAGGTACTGTAACTCCTCTTCTCTCCTCACCCTCACCGGAGACAAGATGGCCATCCCTAACAACCAGGGAGTCATTTATTACCACTTCCTCCAGCACCTGACCCCTGTCTACGAAGATAATACTTCAAGACATTACCATCTCCAGTCCCGGGGTCGGGACTTTTCTCTACCAGACGGTAGTGAGATGCGGTCTCAGGATGATAAGACCGCATCTCTAGCTGCCACTAAACCTGCAGCCAACCCTACTCCTGCACATGCCATTTCTCATCCACTTCCTCTCCCATCAGGAAGTCATCACCCCCATCTTATAACAGAATCTGCCCGGGGGCATCTAGCTACAAGGTACAGCCAGAGTCCAGGCGCGCCACCCCCAGAGCTACAAGGACATAACCACCACGCGCCAACACCACCCCAGCGCCTTTGATCCTCTCAAGCCGGGCGCCTTAAGTAGGGGCAAGAAAATTGCCTTATACTCACCCAGCCTGGACATCAGTAACTAAGCTTGCCATTTGGTATTCTTTAGTTCAGGGTAAGAACAGCCAGAGATACTGGTGTTCAACTTGTCAGTTGTGTGCTGTGATCGAAGATCTACCAGGTCGGGTTCCCCCCATCAGGAAGAGGACTAGCTTGGGCAACCCCCTTTGGGCTCCCCCTTTCTGGCTTTCGATGCGGTGCACAAACCATGTACCAAAGGATTCCTACCTTGTTTTGTTCAAGGGATTATGAGGATAGTGTAGTAACTTTAGATCTACCAGATCGGGTTCCCCCCATCAGGAAGAGGACTAATTTTGGGCAACCCACTTTGGGCTCCCCTTTCTGGATTCTCTTTTTACTACATGGTTCTGATAGTTCCACGAACTAGCAAGGAAGGAAGACACTTACCCTGACCCCCCTTCGACTACCTATATAATGTCACTATCTAGACTGCTTGCAACTCTAGGTAGATCATTATGCTAGTCACCCTAACCCCCCAAACCTTGTAGCAGAACTCCAACATATCCTTTGGGGATCACTGCACTGTGGGAGTGCAAGAGGAACTCGGTTGTCCCGTGGTAGGCGCCAAGGTCTGAGGAATCATCTTGTGACTCACCCTGGACCAGTAGCTGGAGTCATCACGCCCAGCCGCCCTCCGGACTACTGGATCCTCCCTCGATCTACGGGCCCTCCTCTACACTACAGCTCTCCTTTAAGTGTTTTTGTATAGTTTATGGGTATAGAGTTGACTCAGGGTTGTGGTAGAAGTTATCTTCAGGGGTTCTCATTAACATTACGTCTTGCGAGAGGTCTTTCTTCTCCCTACTTAAATTGACGTTAATTAGCCCACTTGCCGGGACACATTATACATACCTATTAGGGGATCCTTATATATATACGCACCTTCCCGGGTTATTGGTCTCCCATAGCCCGACAGAGGGGGCGTGCCTATATAAGACCCATAGCATCAAACACAAACACATATTTACACGTAATCTAGTTCCTTTGTATAACTTCTAGCCTAATTCATTTAACATTCTGTCAGGTTCATAACTCTAATAGATTTCACTCTATCTCAGCTCCCGACGATTGTTGCCTCAGCCTTCAGCACCTTGCTAGTACACAATTAGAGTTAAGGATTAATCTTTGCCAGGTGAGATCTAGCACACCTATAGTATTAATATCATTTGTGAGCCTTTCCGAGCCCACTTCATTGTTGATGACCACTTGGCCATTATTGCTTTAGAGTCAGTTAACGTCACTATATGCCGGGGACATCATTGCATGATCCAGACGGCATTTGCCATTACTGCACTCTTATCTTTTGTTGAGATCCTCTCTGAGATCTATTTGGGTAGGAGGTGTACCTCCACAATTTTGGATACCTTATAATTGTATCCTAGGAGTATTATTATTACCTTGGGTCCGGACCCATTGTCCGACTCCTATTGCTTACTCGATAACCTTATTATTGTATGTCTTCATTATTCTTATTGTTGTTGATGATCTCCAGGTTACAGGTATAAAATACATGTCTTGCTCCTCCATGAACCAGGTGTTAAACTGAATAAAACCCATGTTAACTTGTTACCTGTGTGCTTATTATCCTGCCGTGTTGTCTCTTTATTTAAAGTTTAAGGTATACCTATCCAGTTAGAGAGCTGCTCATTGTACAAAGAATATCTCGCATTCCAATTTGGACCGGGCATAACAAATACAATATTCCTGGCTTGACTGACAAGTCGGGGAGAACCAGCAGGTCTGCCAGGGGTATGGGCAGGAGACGCCATCTTCCCCCTTCAGAAGACGGGAGGGAACTGAACTGACGTTTGAATGACAGCGCATTGACAGTTGAGAGAGAAGACACCGGCGTTGCCAATGTAGCTACCTTACCGCTAGATCTAAAAGTATAAACTTGAACAAGGGAATGGAGCTGTTAAAGACTGGCTCCAGTCTTAACATTTCTTTCTCACTCGTTGATATAGAAAGTACGTAGATGGCTTTGTAGGTCATTTTTAATAATTTAAATTGATAAATAAATATTGACTTGATCTAGCGGCAATATTTTACACCTAGCAATAAGAATGCTGGCTATACTCCGAATCTTTTAGCACATGTTATCAATATTGGAGTAATATTCTAGCAATATTAGATAGGCATTTACTAGTTTGTATTCTTCTAGTTACTTCTGCAAACAGATTAAATAATATTTTTGTGCTGATTTGGTAACCCTGTTGGACACCCCTACCTCGCACAGTCATGCCAGCCGTATGATAACGGTTGGGGAAGCGGGCGGGGCCTGTCGATATATGTCGAATGAATGCACTGTAGTTTGGGATCGTGTTCATGGATGGGGTGATGAGTCGGTTCTGTCGAAATGTACGAGGGAGATAAAACTAAAGAGACTAGATGAAGAAGAAGAATTAATAATACCAGTTACTAGTGGAATAAGACAGGGGTGTACGGGGTCAACAACGGTATTCAAGTTGGTGACTTTTAGGATAATGCAGAAGCTGGAAGAATTAGATATAGGTTTTAAGGATGAAGCGTTTAAGATAACATCGTTATTTTTCACAGACGATGGGATGTTGTTGGCAGAAAGTATAGAAGACGCAGAGAGAGTGATAGGAACGGTAATAAATACCAGTAGAGAGTGTGGACTGGAAATAAACAAACAAAAGAGTAGTATAATAATATTTAACATACAGGAAATAGCACGAATAAGAGTCAGTAATAAGATCAAGTACTTAGGAATTACAATAAATTATAGTAAGAATTGTTTTAAGTTACAGAAAGGTATGATGATAGAGAAGGCAGTAAAAATGGCTAATATGACATACTCAATAATTGCAAGGAGCTGCTCTAGATTATTAACTCCTTCAGACATATTAAGTTCCAATAAGTCCGAGGAGGCGGGAGCCCAGGGGTCATTGCCACTGCCTCGCACTACACTCACAACAACACTGCGGCCGTTAGAATTATCGGAGCAGGCTGAGGTTGCCACCAACGGTTTTATCGTAAGCTAACTTATCGGACTTACTGAGCTCATATGACGCAAAATCGCAGAGGTGGGCAGGTGCGCGCCATTTGGCGCTCTGCGCTCTGCGA
Source organism: Paralithodes platypus (assembly GCA_032716605.1). Classification (NCBI taxonomy): domain Eukaryota; kingdom Metazoa; phylum Arthropoda; class Malacostraca; order Decapoda; family Lithodidae; genus Paralithodes; species Paralithodes platypus. The sequence continues at coordinate 17,519,630 of CM064514.1, forward strand.
TCCGGTGTGCATTACCAATATAGAGGAGCGCGGAGCAAGGAGCGGCAAAATTCTGAAATCGGAGTGCAGGCGGGGAGCGCAGCTAGAAATTCGCGCTCCTTTCTGGCGCTCCGGAGGCAATTTTTCCTGTCAACAACAGGTACAAGAACGTCATTATCGTGTACAGTCATCGTACCGTTCGTACGGTGTTACCCACGGTGTTAGTGAACTGTGATACAGTGATACTATGATAGTGACAGACTGACAGTGTTACAGTTGTTAACTCCTTGCGACATATATGACGCGACCGCGTCATATGGGAGAGTGAACCAAAAACTCATATGACGCGGTCGCGTCATATGGACTTATCTGACTGTCTCTATAATAAGTTATATGACGCTCTAGCGTCATATGGAGCTCAGTAAGTCCGATAAGTTACCTTACGATAAAACCGTTGGTGGCAACCTCCTCCTCCTCCGATAATTCTAACGGCCGCAGTGTTGTTGTGAGTGTAGTGCGGGGCAGTGGCTCAGTGGGCTCCCGCCTCCTCGGACTTACTGGAACATAATATGTCTGAAGGAGTTAACTTGTTATTTTTTGTTTTTTGGCTTTTGCTAACGCAAAGTAAACCTTACGGGCAAGTTACAGCTTACGAAGGGGCCTAAGGGTAAGTCTGGCAGTGGTATAGCCCGAGCCTGTCTGACTGTCTGAGTGTCTGTGGACAGCTTGGACGGGTCCAATAATCATAATATAATCAATTAATCATATCATATTAAATTATTAATGATATTATGATATTAAATTATTATTCATTTAATCATGTAATCAACTAAATAGTAAATACTAATCAATGTAATCATGTTGTATTGTTGTTATTGTATTATTAGGCTTGTTAGAATGTTAGCTTGATAAGTTTAACTGTTTAAGTTTCTCAGTTTGGACAGTTTCTGTAATTCTTTATATCATATCATAGATATCAATGGACAGTCACAATGTCACAAACTCAAAATGATATCAATCATATCATATCATTGACATTTGCAATGATATCAATCATATCATATCATTGACATTTGATTCATTGATATGACATAAAGATTAACAGAAACTGAGAAAGTGAGAAACTTAAACAGTTAAACTTCAGAAAGACACCATGACTTGAGGTTTTTTGAATGTTTTGAATTCTTGGAATTTAGTGAAGTGAAAGACAAAGGACAAAGTGAAGGACAAAGGTAAATAATGAAATAACTTCTAGAAGCTGTTTTGTTTGTTTTGTTTTTTATATACCTATGTTTGGGAGCGCGGAGCGCAGGAGCGCGGAGCGGGAAGCGCATCGGGTCTGCTGACAAAAGGAGCGCGCGAGCGCTGCCGCATTACCTTATGTCTGATGAGCGCGGAGCGCTGCCGCATTACCGGTCCCACCGGAGCGCGCCCACCTCTGCAAAATCGCGTCATAAACTTATTGGAGAGGCATGGAGATAAGTCCATATGACGCGATCGCGTCATATGAGTTTTTGGTTATAAGTTCCATATGACGCGATCGCGTCATATATGTCGCAAGGAGTTAATTGTTAAGACATACTGGAAAAGTGTAGCCCTCCCTGCAATACTGTACGGAGCAAATATATTAGATCTAAATAAACAGGAGATACAACGACTACAAAGGATAGAGAATAGCGTAAGCAGACAAATATTGGGAGCACCGAGGTATGCGCAAGAGGCAGCAATAAGAGGAGAGATAGGAATTTCAAGTATGAAAGCAAGGATAATGGAGGGACTGTTAAAGTATTTACAATATATTTTGAGAGCAAAAGGGAACAAATTGCTTGGAAGAATAGTGGAAGAGATGAAAGAGAGAAAGAATAATAAATTGATAAAAGGATTAATAGAGGATAGAAAAATGGTAGGGATAAGAGGAGGGAAAGTGACTAATGAAGAGATAAAGATGAAGGTGAGAGAGTGGGATACTAAAGTATGGAAGCAAGAAATGGAAGAAAAACCAAGTCTGAAAATGTATAGAGAATGGAGAAGCGAGATAGGTGGCCAAGAGAATGTGTATGATAGTAGGGAGGATTCGGTGATCCTGTTTAAATGCAGGAGTAACAACATGAACCTGGGGAACAGATGGAGATTTAGTAACGAGACGACAGAGTGCATCATGTGTGGCTTTGAGTATGAGGACCTGAACCACTTTGAGCTGCACTGCCCGGCGTACAGCGAAGAGAGGAGGAACAACCCAGCACTGCAGCAGCCCTACCAGGAGGATGAGGAGTTGACTATTGGCCGCCTACTATTCAACAGAAATACAACAGAAGAGGCAAAAACAACGGTGTATAGACTTTGGCAAATAAGAAATAAGAAAATAAAGGAATTATTAAGATAAAGTAGACCCGGACTCAGAACGCAAGAAGAACCCTACATCAGGGAGTGCCGCTTTAAAGGCATTACTCCCGCCAATCAACTGAAGTGAACTGAACTGAAGAGGCCTAAGTGATTTTCCGGGAGGAGGTTTGAAAGCTCTGTGTCCCATTCTTGTCTTGCCCTTGTTCTGCTCACTGCTAATAGTGTGTGGATGTCATGGGGTAGAGGCTCGATGGAGGTTAGCTGGTGTCCTAGTTTGGCTGCCTCATCTGCGATTGTGTTACCCTTAACTCGGGAACTGCGGGAAGACTCTTAAGAGTTCCCCCGGCGGACTGCGGGAAGACTCTTAAGAGTAAGGCTATTAAAAAATCCATTTAAAACACCCCATTTTTTTTTTTTTTTTTTATTGCCCCTGGGCCATGCCAAATATCACTCCTCCACCTCCCCTCCTTCCCCACTTTCTTCACCTCTTTCAGTTATCACCTATTTTCCCTGTTATTCCCTTATTCTGTGGTATATTGTCGTGCTAACATTAGCGAGTTGCAAGCAGGGCATTGTCATCACTGTTAGCAAGCGAGTGCAAGAGAGAGAGAGAGAGAGTATCGATCGACAGTCTCTCTCCAGACGTGGGGAAAAGTGGTGGGAAGGGAGGTTGCCTCAGCCATACATTATGTAACTCCCGGCCTGTATCGCCGATTTTGACCATCCAAACGCTGTTTCCACTTGTTTTATTGTTGTAACAGGTTAATACCTTTATAATCAAACTATAATAGGTGCATATGGATAAGTATTAATGCTATTTATGGTAAAATAACGATGTTAGTGATGGGAACAGCTCAAATACGTCAGCACAGGAGTGTGGTGTCTTATACCCCCCATGCGCACTTCAGAGGTTAACCTAAGTGCGCATGGGGGGTATGAGACACCACACTCCTGTGCTGACATATTTGAGCTGTTCCCATCACTAACATCGTTATTATTTTACCATAAATAGCATTAATACTTATCCATATGCGCCTATTATAGTTGATTATAAAGGTATTAACCTGTTACAACAATAAAACAAGTGGAAACAGTGTTTGGATGGTCAAAATCGGCGATACAGGCCGGGAGTTACATAATGTATGGCTGAGGCAACCTCCCTGCCCTCCACCCCTCCCCTTGTCTGGAGAGACACTGTTCCGCAATAGTCTCTCTCTCATTCTTTCCCACGCTTGGTAACTGATGACAACGCCCTGCTACCAACTCGCTAATGTTAGCACGAAAATAAACCACAGAATAAGGGAATAACAAGGAAAATAGGTGATAACTGAAGGAGGGGAGGTGGAGGAGTGATATTTGGCATGGCCCAGGGGCAAAACAAAAATATAAAAATATAAAAATAAAAACAATATTTTTTTTTTTGGGGGGGTTTTAAATGGATTTTTTTTTCTCCCTTACTCTTAAGAGTCTTTCCGCAGTCCGCCGGGGGAACTCTTTAAGAGTCTCCCCGCTGTTCCCGGGTTAATGCCAACATGTGAGGGGATCCATTGTAGTTTGATATTTCTGGGCGAGTTAAGTAGCTGGGGCACAAGTGACGTTTGAATAACGAGCGGCTGCTGCAGTCAGCTGATTGTTCCGTTTTCTTTAGCTTCCGGGATATAAGAAAATGGATAATATTGACGTAACTATTATAATATTCATGTGTATTTACAAATTGTTGGAATATTAAATAATTTATAGAGGGTCAGTTATAAATATTGAATTAGAAACACGGAAATGTTCAGGAAGACACTCGCGGCGTTATTATTGATAATCCTAATTATCATAGCACTCATTTAGCCAAGATTGAAGGTATAGATTATGCAAGGTGGCTGATATAATATTATGATATAATATTAGGCTATAACCTAAATTTTGAAGCTGCCAGACAACAATTGCTCGTAAAAATATGACGGGAAAAATGTTCGTGTGGCACTGGGTAGAGTAGCCTACATGTAGCCTACTGCATTGTAGATAGGGGGAAACCTATAGGCCTATCTGTTATGCCCTGTTTTTCTACAGGATTAACTTGGGTAATGTGGGCTCTATCTGACTGGGTATATAAGGCTGCATGCACAATACAAGGTATGAGGAATAGAGAACACAAAATAAACACACGGTAACACGACACACGATAACGTTTATTGAAATAGGTGAATAAAGAGCATAGAAAGATAGTAATACTCGTACAAAACAAATAATAGAAGGGAACTGCTAGCATTAGCGGATCTGGATGGAACCTAGTCTCCCACTTCCAATTTTCAGGTATACTCTTCTGATCACAGGTTTCTGTTAGCAAGGTTTATTATACTGGAAGACCTCAATGTATTTATGTATTCAATTTCACTAATTAGATTTCTTACTGGCAGGTCGCGTGCCCAAGTAGCAGCTCACAGTTAGAATTAGATACGCGTATATTTCTGAACACGGAAATTCTAGTAACCTCAAGGGGGTACTGATCTAAGATTTATATTCTTATGGCAGAAATACGTAGAACACAAATCAGTGGGCGAACGTTAGATATCACTAGGGTTTTAATATCTGAATAAGGTAATTACGAGAGTCAATGTCGCCTGTTAATTAATGAACACTGATACGCTTAGTACGTCCCAAATGGAATGGTTAAATATGAGTTACACTGGGCAAGTTATAGCCACTTCATAGAAAAGTTAATAAGTGAATGTCGAACTGGTACTATAACACTTAGTACTAGTAACGTGAATCTTGAATAGTATTTGTTGGTCTGGTCCTGGTTATCTTGCTTCCGGTGATGTTGGGGGCTAACGACTGGTTCCTCGGCCGTCCAGGTGGTCCAAAATGTAGGAAGTTCTCAAGTCGGATCTCTTGGCGATCGGTGCTGGCTACACACTTATATACCCACTAATTTGTGTGAAGGTTATAAGGTGCACGTTGGTACTTGTACATGGACAGATCTTCTATTTACCTTCTGCCATGGAGTCTGCCGGCTCGGGAATCTCTCAACTCAGGAACAAGACAAGGGCAGAGCTAGAGGTTAACTTCAGGGTAGTGACCACTGGTTGGTGTCTAACTTTCAACTGATTTGACTGGGGGCGGGAGCTAGGTTTATAGGCTCGGTTCTGGACCCTGTAGGCAATAGGGATCTCGAGTCTTATGGACTTATTTGAGCTCTCAATAGATATGGGGACTAGGTAAGATGGTGATTACTGTTGTGGCACATGGCTATGGAAGCCTTCATTTTGTGATATAACTGAGCCTTAGTAAAAGGTACTATTTTGGCTATACTGGAAGTATTTATGGGAGGGAGACTGGATCTACTTTGCGGGGAGGACTGGGACAGCTGTGATAGGGGCGTCTCTCTTATATTACTCAGTCTTCATTCTATTGCATAGCTGAGGTGCTAATTTGACTATCCGAGTATGCAAAACAGGTGAATGGGTTATTGTGGGTAAAGAGAGGTGAGTAAGGGGGTTAGACATGCATGGTTAGTTCATTGATAGGAAGAATTCCTAGGCTACCTGGCAATGACCCGGAAGTCAAACAGGGGTCAGGTATACCTCCGCTGGGGTGGGGGTCTCCCTCCTCGGGTGGGTAAAAAAGGGGTAGCCGGGCGCTCTCTCTCTGGGATGGTCGTCCGGCGGCTGTGGCTAGGGGCTTGCCATATCACCAGTGTTTGTAATAACCCTCTGTTTATGAGACAGATGTGGGTCTTCTTAATATCCAAACCGAAGGTGCCTTGGCTAGCTGGTTTTAATCGGTTGGTTGTTAATCGTATGGTCCGCTGGATGTGGTGGCGACTGGTTGCTAACTCTGCCACATTTATCTGGAAGTATGGCAATAGAAGTTAGTTACTGGTGAGGCGGCTAGCCTCGCACCGACGACCATTGGGTGCAGGGTTGTGAATAGGTTGTAAGAGAATAGATGGCATGCAAGGGGTTAGTAAAGTTCTAATGTTGTTCTGGCCTACTAAGGGAAGGCAGGCTGGATAGGAGTATATATATAAAAGGTTGGAGAGCGTTAGCAACGGAAAAATCAAGGATCTTCAAGAGGTATGAGAGAGAGGCTAGGTCGGACAAGAGTCGAGAAGCGCGGGGTATTTTTAATGAGAGGGGAGGAGTTCAGGGGGGGCTATAGGGAAATTTGACCCTAAGGTCTCTGGGCGTGGGGGTGGCATTAGGCTGCAGTTGATATTGGAGTTTGAAAAGGCAGTGAAAGTACGTTAGCCGAATGCTACCGGGGAATACAACTAGGGGGTGGTATATGAGTCTGGAAAAGATAGAATTATGTGGACTGTGGGGCTGGGGGGGGGGGGGAAAAGGAGGTGAAATGTAGGTGTGTGCTTGACTGTGGGTAAAGTGGGGAAAAACATGGTGTATTATTCCTCGTCAGTACGAGGGGTTATGGATACTATTAGTTGGCACAAGGTTTTGCACGTCTAGTTGTCCCTGGGAACTGCGTTTTCTATGAAATATATACCAAGAAAAGTGGCAGTTCGTAGGGGTACTTCGTTATTGTTTCGAGGTACTTATGACAGACAATGGTAACAAAGGTTATCTATACAATCTCTGGTTGGGGTAAGAATTGGAGTTACTGCATGGTGGCTAACATCTTCAGTCATTATCTCTGTCTAGGTCTTACAGGAACAATGGTTATATACACAATGGTGTACCCGTGGGTATCATAGTTTCTTATCAATTAGGACATGGGGTTTTAATCTACTACTTCTCGGATGGAAGAACATACATAGATTTATGGCTGTCTGACGGGTTGGCATTGGCTCAACCTTAGGGACAGGGCATGGGTGTTTTAATATGAATGTGTATTCCTGTTCATCATCATGTAGGTAGAGTCGGGCGGGTAAGAGGTGTAAGACACGAAGCAAATTGGAGTAGTGTGGACTGTGGATACGAAGGAGGTAAGTGGAAGACGTATGACAATTGTGGAAAAGTAAATGGAAAAAGGTGAACACAATGGCGGATAAAGATACTTAACCTAAGGATTGAATACATAGATTTTATGGGCGATGAGTCTTCAGAAACTTAGTCTGGCAAGACAAGATATGTTAGGGAATGTTAATATTAATACTTAAACTAAGGATTGAATACATAGATTTATGGGGGCGATGGGTCTTCAGAAACTTAGTCTGGCAAGACAAGATATGTTAGGGAATGTTAATATTAATACGTAACCTAAGGATTGAATACATCGATGAACGACGACATTATAGTCGTCGTCCTAATAAGGTGATGAAACCTGGTTGATCTGCACTTGGCACAATACAACACAAGGACAGTGCCGCTATGTCGTATCAATACTGGTGGCAGTTAATATTATAGAGACACTTAGTTACTAGAGGAACAATGCAAGGGGCGACTGAGCACGGGTTACATATATCTATACTCGTTATGGGAAATGATATACGAGGTCTAGGGACAGGCGTGGGTGTTTTAACTTCTAAGATATATAACATCTACTTCTCGGATGTAAGAACATACATAGATATATGGCTGTCTGATTTGTTGGCCTTGGCTCAACCTAGGGACAGGGCATGGGTGTTTTTAATATGAATGTATATTCCTGTTCATCATCATTGTAGTTAGAAGTGTAGGACACGAGGGGGTAGTGTACGTGAGGTGTGGAAAATGGTCAGTTTAGAAGGGGTAGGTAGGTGCGGCCTGGAGCTGCTTAGCCCTGCGGGCTTGGGCCTGTCTGAATTGGCTGGCTCGGTCAGCTGGTCCTTTCGTTCTATGGACCTTTCTTTCGGGTGTTTCTGTGTGGTGTTCGCTCATGGCTTCTGTGGTGGGCTTCTCGTTCTGGGGCATTTTACTTCCCTCTCCTTCATTATAGGCTCGTCCCCGAGCCTCAAGGGTGAAGTAAAAAGAAGCATAGTTATGGTAGGTCATTTTGAGGGTATTTAGAAGGTTCCACCAAGCAAGAGAGCGACGGTCAGGTTTCTTTTGTAGGTCAATGTATACCTGTAAGAATGTGTCCTCTGTGTTGTGACGGGCGGTTGCCCGGGCTTGATGTGGGCGTTGTAGACGTAAGTGTCCAGTGGGGGTTTTTTACTTTAACCTTTCGTATGAATGGTTTGTAGCTTTCCCCCGCGGGGGTCGGAGTGAGGTGTGTGGGACTGACAGGAGGTCTGTTTAGTGTGGTGAATGGGTTACTAAACGACGGGGGATTAACGCATGACAACAGAGCTGGGGATGAAGGGGGAACACGAGTCTGGATTTTTTGGGGTTTTCTTGGGCGGTGTTGTAGGCTGGAAAAATCTAGTGAGGCAATGCGCAAGATAGGTTTAGGTAAGGGGGGTGAAGGAGGTGTGTGAGAAGGAAGGGGTGTGTGTGTTGTGTGGCTTGGGTCTTTAGTGTCGGAACGGGGTGTTATTTTTATCTCCCCGTCTTTAAATCTGATGGGTCTGTTGATTATTCTACCTCGGGCGGTTCTGGTGGGAAGGTAGAAGTTTGTCGTGGGACTTGAGTCGCTCGACGATGTTTTATATTGAGGGGAGGAACGTTTTACAGGTGAATGGCATGTATTGGGGGCGAGGTCGAGGGTTAATTGAGAGGTAGATGTGTGTGGAGGATTTTGTTGGGTGAGGGTGGTAGGTGAATTGGAAGAGAGTTTGGTGGGAGTATGTGTGGGGGTTCTCTCAGGGGTGACTTTGTGGGGGGATTCCTTAGTTGGTTGGTTGGGGGTTCGGTGAGATGAGGAGGTTGGTCGATGTGTGGGTGGGGTGGTGGGGATCGTGGAGGGAAAAGGGGCGGATGCGGGGGGGGCTAGACGGGTGGATAGGGAGTGTAGATTTAAGTTGGGGGGTTGGGGGTAGGGACGGGTGTGGGGTGTGTCGTTTGGTGAGGTTGGTGATTTGCTGGTGGTGGAAGTAGGCGGTTTTATAGGTGTTTGGTGGGGGTTGAGAGGGGATGAGGTTGAAGAGGAAGGTATGTGTTTTCTTGCGGGGGTGGGGGTTGTTACTTCTGGACTATAGTTAGAGGGTTTATGGTGTTTAGGGGTGATTATTCGTCTTCTTTCCTTTTGTGGAGGAGAAGTCGACGAAGAAGAAGAGGAGGAGGTTAGTGGTCTGGCAGCCCTACGGAATTTGGTTAGCAGGGTGTGTTTCCTGGAGGTTTTAAACAGTTTTTGTCGTGGGCGTAGGTTGTAGCGTGAGGTTAGTGAGGTAGATTGTGTGGTGTGTTTGGGTGTGTACTTGGTTTTGGGTGGGGTGTGTGGTTTTGTTAGTGTGGTGCCTGGGGTAGGTATGTCAGGGCTAGATGGCAGAGTTTCTGTTGTGGGGGGAGGCTTTCGTATTTGGATAAGCGGGGGAGGTACTTGATTATCAGAAGTGAACGAAGGTGTCATGGTGGAGGAGGGTGTGATAGTGGGGGCTTGGGGTTTGTGGAGGTTAGTTTGGGGGGTATGTTGAGGAATGATCTGTCTGTTCGGTGTCGGAGGGCTTAGGTCCTTAGGGGTTTGTGTGGGGATTTTCATAGCTGGAGTGTACGGTTTAGTAGGGGTTGGGGGCTTGGGGTTTGTGGAGGTTAGTTTGGGGGGTATGTTGAGGAATGATCTGTCTGTTCGGTGTCGGAGGGCTTAGGTCCTTAGGGGTTTGTGTGGGGATTTTCATAGCTGGAGTGTACGGTTTAGTAGGGGTGTTTAATTCTGGTTCAGCCGTGTGGGGTGGGGTATTGTCTTGTGGTTGGAGTGGTTTAAACGCTCGGACGAATCTAGTTCGGAACGTGCGAGTCACGCCGTGATAGTCGATGGTGACTTGATAGGCGTTTGGGACTTGTGTGATGGTGTACTGTAAGGCCCGACATAGCGAGGGCCTAATTTGTTGGTGATAGGGAGGTTGGCTACCATTACGGTGTCATGGATGGCGAAAGGGTTTTTGTCATTGGTGTTATCAGGTTTGGTGTCCTGACAGGTTTGGGCGGTATGGAGGGTGTTTTCCAGATGTTGCAATGGGTCAATTGTGGAGGTGGTGGAGGGAAGGTGAGCGTGGTGGTGGAACGGCAGTAACAGGGGGGGTACGCCGTAAACACGTTCATGAGGGGAAATACCGTCTTCTCGGGGACAGGTGTTCATGCCCCATTGTATCATTTTTAGTTGTGATGGCCAGTCTGTGGTGTTAAGAGCAATCATTTTTGTTCGCAACTGATTGTTGATGGTGTTACGACTGGGGTTCAAATATATCAGGGCTCTTATTCATTGGACTAGTAATGGCATAAATGTTACAACGGAAAGCGCTAGCTCCAACCTCTGATGTATATTCCCAGTGAACAAAGAACACAAATACTCTACAGAGTTCTATATGCAATAATAGGCTATCAAACTCTCAATAAATGTGTGTCTACTCTAGGCTTAATGTTATGTGAAAACAGCCTATTACTACCTATAACCGAAGGTGCTTGGTTATGGTATGCAAAGTAAGGTGGTAAGAGAAGTTACAGCTTACGTTACTTTAATCAATAAATGTCAGGCACTCCTGCATGAAAGAAAGTGCACTAAAGTCCTTCAACACTAACAAGGAATCTTCTTTAAATGTTAGATGCTATAAAGATGCTCGTATCGGAAATGGAACCCAAAAAGGCAGGCAGCGGAACAATGCTCGTGCAGGCTATGCACACAAAAAGGCAGAATATATAATGCCGTCGGAGCCAAGAATATCCTAAACACTACAACAATAATAATCGCCACGACAATGCAGTATTCCTATCAACAAAAAGAGCCTAAGTCGTTTGTGTCTCCATACATCAAACTAGGCTGCGAAATGCTTGTGGGTAAATGGGTATGCATAAAAAAGAGTAATTAGGTTAATATACTTAATGTCTACTTTGACTGATAAAGTCTAGCTAGAGTCAATGATACGAGATACTGGTGCGCATGGCATGCCGCATAGCCTAGTGCAAATCTCAAGTCTGTGCGTCAAATATTACGTTATAGGGAAGGGTAGCTCTCTTGAGAAACCTTAATACCGAAGTATTAAGCGTTCTCCTGGCGTACCTCAAAGACAAACAATCGAGACTAGAACAGTGCAGAATGGTATAGGCAAAAAGCCCTCATTCGTGCATGCTCTACTCTCAATGGCACACAGACTAGAATTTACTCAATCAACTCCAGTTCTCAGGTATGTCGTGCAGCTTTTAACTAAAGCCAGCACTCATAGGAAACAATACCTTATAATATCAGACTCCTAGTCTAGCATTATCTAATCCAGCAGAACACTAATAATTAAAGGAAGCAGTACTAAACAATATGAATGTCAACCAATGCTTCGTGATCCACTTATCTTAACAACTAACATACATGGGTTATATCAGACCTTAACGCACAATACAACTGGCCAGCATGAAGCTGATTTTGCAGAGTTAACCAGAGGGGGTATAATATTAATAAAAGGTGGTGAAAGATATGAAAAAGAGAGAGGTAGGCAGAGGAAAAGATTCTCAGGTGCGGAGCGGATGACAGGTAGCAAGGAAAAAAGATGGATGCGTTCTAGAAACCAGATCTGAGGGAGAGAGTGGCGAGGAACTGTATATATACTCGCACTAGCTCGAGCCGCGTGGGAAAAAAGCGGCTACAAGTCCTCTAGCCACTAGCAAGGGAGCTAGCAGCATGGTAAGGACCTCTCTCCACCAACCCCCACGAGGCAGCCAGCCGTGACGTCATCGAGCGGGACAAAAACACTGCGCGCTCCCTCTCACTCTGTTCTAATCTCTCTCTCTCTCCCAGATCCCATCATTACTAGTTAATGATAAAACATATACTTTACAATTAAATATATAAAGCCTTGACATGGGTGAAAACAAAGAGCCTTTCTGGACTGCCCATGACACGAGCTTTCATATGAAATAAAGCACACTCTAATACATAAACTGTAGCCCCATCCACTGCCCTGGCGATCCTAGCGAGTCACTGTAGGACAAGCCATGCGGTTCTAACGGAGTGGTTAACGTCACACCCCCCCTAAGATTTTTCTCAGAGGCCCCAAGGCTCACAAAAATCTGATGGTTAGAACCCATGCTATATCTCCACTTCCCATCACCCAGCGGCAGTAAAATATCTGGCACAGTTCTTCAACAAAACATTTTTCAAAATTATAACCCTCCCCAACACAATAGGTTAAATTATATGTAGGTATGCTCCTCAAGAGCGAGCTTCTCTAGCCCAGCATTCTGAGAGGAGTGCAACTCAGAATTACTGCTATAACATACTACAAAAATTCAACTATCAAAGAAAGAGTTTATATTTGATTTTTATGTTTATAATTTGTTTATTTCGGCTGCACTATAGGGGCAAGCCTAGTTTTTTCTTCTATACCAAACGCTCAACTCCTGCTTTACGACCCAATACGCTGGGCTACAACCGCGAGCCAACAAGCACCAAGCGCAAAATACTATTCAAACTAAAGCAGGAGGCTACCCGTGTGTCAATCTACCCAGGATCATCTACCCTTGAAAGACAATCTGCAATCACGTTGGCACAACCGGCAATATGGCGTATGTCCAGGTTATATTCCTGTAACATTAGCGACCACCTGGTCAGCTTCATATTCCGATTGTGAAACTGGTTCAAAAACTTGAGAGGGTGATGATCTGTGTAAATTACAACGACTGGACCATAGGCTGGAACATAGACCTCGAAATGCCTCAGTGCAAGTACAATTGCCAGCAGCTCTTTCTCGACAACAGAGTAGTTCTTTTGGGCTGAATTGAACTTCTTCGAGTAGAAACTAACAGGATGTTCCAGCCCATCATCGTCCTTTTGCATAAGGACGGCACCAGCCCCCACACCACTAGCATCCGTTGCTAGTTGGAAAGGTAGGCTAAAGTCAGGGGCCCTGAGGATCGGGTGAGTGCACAACAGGTGTTTTACTACGCTAAACGCCTTCTCACACTCAGGCGCCCATTTGAATTTCTTATCCTTCGCTAAAAGATCTGTCAGAGGTGCTAGCACGGTAGAGTACCCCTTAATGAAGCGTCTGTAGTATCCGATCATACCTAAGAACCTCATGATCTGCTTCTTGGTGGCCGGCCGGGGAAAGTGATCAATCGCAGCTATCTTGTTCTGTGGGGGGCACACCTGTCCCAACCTCACCATGAACCCAAGATACTGCACGGACGCCTGCACGAAATCACACTTTGCCAGGTTGACCACCAAGCCAGCCTCACTAAGCCTCTTGAACAGGAGTTCTACGTGCTCACAATGACTCGTAAAGCTGTTGTCATAGATAATAACATCGTCGAGGTATACTGTGCAATTAGGAATGTCTGCCGTTATATCATTCATCAAACTCTGAAAGGTAGCGGGTGCGTTCTTTAGACCATAAGGCATAACGTTACAGCGGTAGGTAGCACCATCCACCACAAAACCACATACCTCTTTCGCTCGTTCGGACAAGGGCACCTGCCAGTATCCCTTAACTAAGTCCACCTTGGTTAGGTACTTTGCATTGCCTATCTTGTCCACACAGTCGTCGACCCGAGGAAGAGGGTATGGGTTGGTGGGCGTTAAACCGTTTAACCGTCTGTAGTCTACACAGAATCGCACCTTACCATCCGGTTTTGGTTGCAGTGTGACGGGAGATGTCCACTTCACCACCCCCTTCTCAATCAGCCCCCTTGTTAACATATACTCCAACTCTGCCCGGAGGGCCGGCAGTTTAATAGGGGGCACCCTATAGGGAACTGACTTGAAAGGGGGGTGGTCTCCTACGTCCACGTCGTGCACCTCTAGGGTAGTGAGGCCTGGGTGCTCCGCGAAAACAGAGGGGTATGAACCGAATAGGCGCTCCACAGCCACCCGCTGATGCTCAGGTAAGTGTTGCAACGCTTCCTGAGCCGCCTGGTTCGTGTTCCCCGCCCACTGGTTCGCAGAGACATGATGATCCCAGTTATCCTCCACCTGAGCTTGACTGTCCCGTTCTCCTTCTCAACCTTGACTGCTAAACGTCATCACAGGCACAGTGAGAGGCTCAGGGGGGTGCCTCACATACTCCTTCATAAGATTAACGTGACATAACTGATTGCGCTTACATCTGTCTGGAGTGGCTACCAAGTAATCCAGGTCCGATAGCTTCTTAACCACCCTATAAGGACCAGTGTACTTCGCGGATAAGGGGTGACCTACAAGGGGCAGTAGAATCAACACCTGTCCCACGTGAAACTCCCTGAGTTTAACCTTGAGGTCGTACCTGTCCTTCATGAGGGCCTGAGAGCTAGTCAAATTACGGCCAGCCAACTCCAGACTGCGCAACATCCATTCCCGACTGTCGAGGACATACTTGAGCATAGAACAAGGTTTTTCTGCACCCTCCCATATTTCTTTAACCATATGGAGAGGCCCTCTGACACGGTGTCCAAAGACGAGCTCATTAGGGCTGAATCCCAAACTTTCCCCAGGTACCTCCCGTGCAGCAAACAAAACATATGGCAGGCCAAGATCCCAATCTTTCCCATTCTCAAAGCAATAACAACGAAGCATAGATTTTAAGGTTGAGTGCCATCGCTCTAACACACCCTGGCTCTCCGGATGATACGCAGATGACACAACCGTAACAATCCCATGCTGCTGCATAGTTTGAACAAAGAGGTTAGAAGTGAAGTTGGATCCTTGGTCTGACTGAATCTCCTGCGGGTAACCATACCGGGAAAAATACACTAGCAAGTTTCGGACCACCGTCTTCGCTGACCCATTTCTCATAGGGTAAGCGTCAGGGTACCTTGTTGCTACATCCATGATGGTCAGGAGAAACTTGTTTCCGGCACTTGTAGGGGGAAGGGGGCCAACCATATCCACTATAACCTTACTAAAGGGAGGCCCACTGACAGGAATGGGGTGTAACGGCGCCTTAGGAATGCTCTGATTCGGTTTGCCAACCTTCTGACACACATCACACATTGCCACCCATGACACAACTTGTGCTCTCAGACCAGGCCACCAAAATAATTTCCCCAAGGCTGCAACCGTCTTACGGACACCCAGATGTCCCGCCAGTGGTACATCATGGGCCAACCTAAGTAGGCTTTCCCTGCAAACCCTCGGCACGACCAGCTGGTCTACCTCTCCTGACCCCCCCTCCCAATTCCTCTGCGGATCTTGGAATCGCCGGTATAATATGCCATCTATGAAAAAAAAATCTCCCGACTGTGCATCACTGTCCTCCTCCAACTCGACAGCACCGGTACCACATTCAAGAACCTCCGGGTCTTCCAATTGCAACTTACGAATGTCCGAAGGAGCAAGCCTATCCAAGTGTTTGCGAAACAACTCATGCCCCCCTCCTAGATTAAATTTGGCCTCCCGTTGCTCTCTCTCTGCGTACCATTGCTGTCTCATCGTCTTTTTAAGCCCATCCACTGCCTTCTCAGGAACAGTTAATGGGTCTTCTCTAGACTCGAAAATTGGTCCTAATAATGAGTCCCCGAGAATGTCTGCTGATACTGAACTCTCAACCGCATCAACTTTCAACCCCTTCTCGGTACCCTTCCTCCGCTGATCTAAAGACTGTTGACAAGAATGTGACTCCCTGGATGCAAGGGAACGGGTGACAACACACGCCATAGGTTGCCCCCGACACTTCTCAACCCACTCCTGCTCCTCCCTACTCACGTCGGCCAGCTTCTCGGCAACGACCAAGGGTGGAGCCTCAGAAGTAGGCCCCGCAAAGTCGTTGCCGAGAAGGAGGTCGACGCCCCCAACAGGTAACTTCTCCACAATTCCTACATCCAGGTCACGAGTCACACCATCAACTTCCATCTTCATTCTTACAAGCGGGTATGACCTTGTTGCATTAACTCCCTGAACCACAACCACCCGTGCCATATTTACAGGTTTACCAGTGAAATTCCTCAACAATGTTTGCGATGCCCCAGTGTCACGCAAAATTCTCACCTCATGTCTTCTATCCCCCCACTCCACACAACCGAGTCCCCTGTGGTCACTAAAGGCATCACGGACAGGGAATAAGCCTTCCGGATCCTTCTGCACTGGCAGTGTATTTACCTCGGAAGAATTGCCTCTAACAAACTCCGATGTCCTCTTGAACACCCCAATGCCGTGAGCAAAAGACACGGATGCCGGAGGAGGTCGACTAGGGCACTCATTTGCTCTATGACCCTCCTTGTGGCACTTAAAACACATAAATTTCGGTTTCGGCTTATACTGTGATGTAACAGGCCCCTGACTTTTCTTATACGGCGTGGTGTTAGGTTTGAATTAAGTTTTAGTTTCATTGCTCTTTTGTTTAAATGTGTCGTTGCTACGGGGAGGGGGAGGATAACGGTCCCTAGCACTTGCATCGTACTTCTGTGAGGACCCGCAACCCCGAATCAACGACAGCCGTAGATCAGCCATTTCTGCTGCTTCTACTAGAGTTCTTGGGTTTTTCTCCTTTAAGTTCAAAGTTAGATCACCGCCTGTGCTCTTAAAGAACTGCTCCAACATCATTAACTGCTTAATTTCATCAAATGTTGTGACCTTCTCAGATCGGAGCCAGTTCCCCATAGCATCGGACAAGTCCCGGGCGTGTTCCAAAAAGGTGCTATCTCTTCCCTTAGTTACACCCCGGAACTTCAAACGGTACGTTTCTGGTTTCAGTTCGTAAGCCCTCAGGACAGCCTCCTTGAGATCCTCGTACACAATACATAACTCCAAAGGTAACGCATCGTAGGCTTTAAGACCCTTGCCTATTAATCTAGAGGATACAAGTGCTGCCCATTTATTCTCTGGCCACTGGTGTTCCTGGCACTTCTTCTCAAAGCGTGTGAAAAATTCTGTTACACCACTCTCATCAAACACCGGAACCAGTTTCAATAAGTGCGAGAGAGACTGCTCATGAACACGGTTACCAGCCCCAAGTCGCTGTCCCGTTGTCTCTACTCGCGACTTCTCTACATCCATGTCGGCACAGTACCTAGTCGACTCAGCTTGGATTTTTGCTTGACTGATAGTTTTTCTCTCATCTATCTTGGCTAATTCTAATTGCTGCTGAAGCTCACATGCCCTTTGTTGCTGCTGAAGCTCACATGCCCTGATAGCCTTTCTCTCTTCGATCTTAGCTAATTCGAGCTGAAGCAATAATTCTGGAGATAACCCTGAAGGAGGTGAAGGTGCTACAATGTTTGAAATTACCGGTGGCCCCCCCAGGGGCAACCCACCCTGCCAGTCACCACCCACCTGTGGAAGCGTACCCGGGGTCGGCAAACTACTGGGATGGCTGGGAGTCGAGTGTAGGGGAAGCATGGCCGAAGGGCTCTAAGCACTCAACCCATCTCGCTCACCAGTCACCCTGCCCAGTACACACGTTATCAAGTTATCCTTGGTCATGCTGCTAGTAACCGCATGACCGATAGCTGTGGCCAGGCATTGAAGACCGTACCGATCCATACCCTCCAACCGCTCGGCAGTAACAGGCCATTGCAAAAATATCCTAGCATCCTCCTCACAGTTCACCCGATTAACCCTTTCATCATGCTGCTGTTTCTCAGTTTCGACATTGCGTACTGTCTCCATTCTCCTCTGATCCGGTATAAGACATGATGCTCACAAAAATTTCTCACCACAATATTCAGAAAAGAAGTACCCCAAACTCTTATACCTCAATATACACACAAAAATTCTCGGAAATACTCAAGGGCTATACTATGTTGCGAAAAAAAATTATTCTTGCTGATCCCCGCAAAATATTCTCCAAAACAACAAATGTTCCCTGCTAATAAATGTAGGTTCACCAAATCCTAGGTAAGGTCGCCATTTGTTACGACTGGGGTTCAAATATATCAGGGCTCTTATTCATTGGACTAGTAATGGCATAAATGTTACAACGGAAAGCGCTAGCTCCAACCTCTGATGTATATTCCCAGTGAACAAAGAACACAAATACTCTACAGAGTTCTATATGCAATAATAGGCTATCAAACTCTCAATAAATGTGCGTCTACTCTAGGCTTAATGTTATGTGAAAACAGCCTATTACTACCTATAACCGAAGGTGCTTGGTTATGGTATGCAAAGTAAGGTGGTAAGAGAAGTTACAGCTTACGTTACTTTAATCAATAAATGTCAGGCACTCCTGCATGAAAGAAAGTGCACTAAAGTCCTTCAACACTAACAAGGAATCTTCTTTAAATGTTAGATGCTATAAAGATGCTCGTATCGGAAATGGAACCCAAAAAGGCAGGCAGCGGAACAATGCTCGTGCAGGCTATGCACACAAAAAGGCAGAATATATAATGCCGTCGGAGCCAAGAATATCCTAAACACTACAACAATAATAATCGCCACGACAATGCAGTATTCCTATCAACAAAAAGAGCCTAAGTCGTTTGTGTCTCCATACATCAAACTAGGCTGCGAAATGCTTGTGTAATCATAAATGGGTATGCATAAAAAGAGTAATTAGGTTAATATACTTAATGTCTACTTTGACTGATAAAGTCTAGCTAGAGTCAATGATACGAGATACTGGTGCGCATGGCATGCCGCATAGCCTAGTGCAAATCTCAAGTCTGTGTGTCAAATATTACGTTGTAGGGAAGGGTAGCTCTCTTGAGAAACCTTAATACCGAAGTATTAAGCGTTCTCCTGGCGTACCTCAAAGACAAACAATCGAGACTAGAACAGTGCAGAATGGTATAGGCAAAAAGCCCTCATTCGTGCATGCTCTACTCTCAATGGCACACAGACTAGAATTTACTCAATCAACTCCAGTTCTCAGGTATGTCGTGCAGCTTTTAACTAAAGCCAGCACTCATAGGAAACAATACCTTATAATATCAGACTCCTAGTCTAGCATTATCTAATCCAGCAGAACACTAATAATTAAAGGAAGCAGTACTAAACAATATGAATGTCAACCAATGCTTCGTGATCCACTTATCTTAACAACTAACATACATGGGTTATATCAGACCTTAACGCACAATACAACTGGCCAGCATGAAGCTGATTTTGCAGAGTTAACCAGAGGGGGTATAATATTAATAAAAAGGTGGTGAAAGATATGAAAAAGAGAGAGGTAGGCAGAGGAAAAGATTCTCAGGTGCGGGGCGGGGGACAGGTAGCAAGGAAAAAAGATGGATGCGTTCTAGAAACCAGATCTGAGGGAGAGAGTGGCGAGGAACTGTATATATACTCGCACTAGCTCGAGCCGCGTGGGAAAAAAGCGGTTACAAGTCCTCTAGCCACTAGCAAGGGAGCTAGCAGCATGGTAAGGACCTCTCTCCACCAACCCCCACGAGGCAGCCAGCCGTGACGTCATCGAGCGGGACAAAAACACTGCGCGCTCCCTCTCACTCTGTTCTAATCTCTCTCTCTCTCCCAGATCCCATCATTACTAGTTAATGATAAAACATATACTTTACAATTAAATATATAAAGCTTTGACATGGGTGAAAACAAAGAGCCTTTCTGGACTGCCCATGACACGAGCTTTCATATGAAATAAAGCACACTCTAATACATAAACTGTAGCCCCATCCACTGCCCTGGCGATCCTAGCGAGTCACTGTAGGACAAGCCATGCGGTTCTAACGGAGTGGTTAACGTCACAATGGTGCGATGGCTGCGTTCGCATATAGCATTTCCTTGAAGCCAGTATGGGCATGAGTGTTTAATCTTAATGCCACATTGTTGGGTGAACTGTTGCCAAACGTGTCCACTAAA